>CM043015.1:198788619-199187148 GCA_023690525.1 Holotrichia oblita | reverse complement strand
CAGTTGGTTTATTCCTCTATGGCCATAGTCGCGCGTCTGTAATTTCGTTGGGTTTGTTTTTGTCATTGCAATGGTTTCATAGCTGTAATTTTTTATAATTATTAATTTTAATTAGCAATAAGCGTTTGCAAAAGGAAGCATATTGTGTTTGATTTTAAGAAACAATTTTAATAATTATACTGAAAGTAACTACCGCGTGCGACGCTAATGTTAATTCTTGCGATCGAAATCAGATGTAATGTGACAAACTTAACCAAAATTTGACAGTAGCTGTCAGCTTCAAACATTTACGGACACCCGATATGTAAACATGGCGGAAAACGTCAAATTTGACACAATCAAATCAGTCAAGTCAGACCCTAAAGCTACAATTGTCGTTTTCAAACATGATAAGGGAACACGTTATAATTCCAGTTCCAAATTTTATTGCTATTAGGTACTGAAATTAAAGGATTTCATGTAATCCATCTGTTTTATATTCATTTATGTGGAAACAGTGGGCTAACGCTAAACTGTAAGCAATTTAAATAGCAATTAGCATTTAATACTTTACCAAAAAACAAAAAAAAGTAATATACTGAGAATTCCGACCGAACATTTCACGCGAAGGAGACAAGCAACAAATATCTGTCATGTTCGAGAAGAATAATAAAAAGGGGAACGAAAAATATATATCGCGTAACAGGCGAGCACACGAACTTTTACAATCGTATTCTACATATCCACGCGGCTACATTACAACGTGAGGGCGGAGAAAAAAAAAAAAAAAGAGAAAATGATTTTGTACCCTCGAGAACGCTTCAGATTTTCTATCGAAGTTATTTTTTCGCTTTCTTGCAACAGGTTCTTTTTATTATTCGACATCGTCGAAAGCGAGTTCCACGACAGTGTATACAGTGGTCGTGTGTATATACGTCCTGAGGAGGATTCTGCAGGATTATGTATCCGACGCTCCTCAAAAATAATTTATGAAAACAATTTCACTGTTGATCCTGTCGAAGTGCTCGTCTTCTACCTGTACTCTCACGGTATTATGCATCTGCGGATCCTTCTCTCGAGGTTGCATCGCTTCTATATCTGTTATACATATATTCTCGGTCGGACAATCCGGCGAAGCTTCATTTGGATAATTTAGAATGATACTCCCACACGACGTTATAGTCTAAAAATCCATTATTCAAAATTTTATTTTTAAAGTCCTGTATAATGTTTTACTAACTAGAAGGGAAAAGGAGCAAAATAAATAATGAATTCGCAACAAAAATATCCATTGTATTTTTAGAAAAGACCAATATAAACAACACAGTAATATCCCCGCCATTTTAATCATTCGTGGGCTTCATTTCTATTTTGATATATTCACATTGCTACAATAGAGATAAATATTTTTTTCCTCCTTAAAGAAAATACGAATGTTTGTGTTACATTGCCTGCGGGCATTAGGAAACCTTTCAGACAACCCGAAAGATAAATCGAATACAAAGGAAAGGTCCGCGACTTTGGAAGATTACATGCGGTGACTGCGAAAAAGGTTGTATTGACTACACAAAAAAGGTCAATCAGGACCAGATTTAAGGAATGCAAAACACGCCATCACGAAAGTGTAATTGTTAAAGGCTGAATGATACGCCTACAAAACGGGGAGTGAAACTAATGTATGCATTAAATTAATTAAATGTATAGAGTGCTCAATGTTACTAATTGTTACATGGAACCGTTTCTAAAATTATATATCATGAGCGTAGTAGGTTTAAATAACATACACTGGATGTATTTTAGCAGCGAGTTTAAAATCTAATTATCACAAATACAATCATAACAAGCTTTCAAGTTTAAATGGATAAACTTATAAATGAAAATTGGTTATCCAATAAAATAATAATTTCGAAACAATCATGAAAATGTAGTTGATTGTATAGAAGATTCTGTTAAATTTGCAAATGATCACAAAGAGAAAGACGTTGCAATATTTCAAACATCTACGAAACTTGTCAGTTTTCTTTGAAGAATGATTTCTTAACAACTCCATTCGGAGACACGCTAGTTACACTATCTAGCGGCGATTCTACGATTTTCTACAGAATTTCCAGATTTCTTCATGCCTACTTTAGTTAGGCAGTGATATTTGTTCCCAAAACTCTACTATAATTAACTGAAATATGGCCGAAGGACAAGAATAATCAAATTATCAAATAATTCACCCATTCTTCTCTAAGAACAATTTTGAAGTCTGCAACTGAATGTGGTGGAAGAATTCGTTCGACAATACGTCTTCCTAATGCATAATCTCAGGAATACCATCCAAGGAATTCTCAGGGCAGTCCATTCTATCGATTCCTACCAATTGTTAACGTTGTTGGCTCGATGTGGATGAGCATGATCTCTTCAGGTATTGTTCAGTTTCGTAATATTGTTTATGATGCTATTGATGGTGGATAGACAACGTTAGGATTATTTATCCTATGGTCTTGCTCTCTGTTAACTTCCCATGTCTTCCTGGAATAGTTCGCGCTGGCTATGAGGTTGACCAAATCACAAACTAAAAGGTCCATCTACGAATTGACACATAACAGGTCCGAGAAATGGTGGAAAAGATCACCAGGACAAAGACAGGTAAAGGAGTTCCTAAGGGAACACAGGTCAGAGTTTACTGAAGACCTACCTACTGAGTAAAGACAAGAAGACTGTCAAAGTGATGTTGACCAGTCATTGTAGACTGAATAGGCATATGTTTGACATCGCCCTGGCAGATGATGCTCTCTGCAGATTCTGTCAAGACGAAGAAGAAACCCCAGATCATGTTTTGTGCCACTGCGATGACCTAGCGAGGACAAGGTTTCCAGCAATGGGCGTAGAAAACCCCACAGCTAACGGCTACCCAAAAATGACAGTCCTAATTAAGAAGGCAAAATTAGAGAGCGTCCTCTAGGATAAAGGGGATCACAATAGACCTGCAAAGGTCATGGTAAAACAGGTTCGCATGGCCATCCCATTCCTAATCTAATCTAATCTAAAGGTATTGTGGTATTTCTAAGCGTTCAACTATCGTGTCGACGTGAGAACGGCTGTCAAACGTCATGCCCAAATAGACAGCGGAGGAGCTCAACGGCAGACTGACTCCAACCACAAGAGGAATGTCCAGAAACATCGCAGTCATAGTCCTCTTCGTTTCAAAGGCATTTCTGATGACCTCAGTGACTCTAAAGAGTTGAAAATCGATTGATAATCCCTCTCTGAATTCAAATTGCTCATTCTGTAAGGTGATATGGACGAGGAGCTCCTCATGAAGACGGATATTTATGGAGGCATGTCGTATGGGCATCGTTAACCATGACTTTGAATATGCCCCAAGCTAGTCTCAGATGTCACTGATGAGTAGGAAAGACTAAATATGTAAATAATGGACTAAGAATGCTGAGACATGTTCTACAGGTAAAATCGCAGCATTACACGCAAGAATGGACCTTGAGTCTTCATTTAGTACTAGGATTTAAAAAACGTAATTGTTAGATTAGGCTACACTAATCGGAACCTACTTTATCAGCTCCAGCAGTTTAATAAACCCCAGTTGCAGCAAGTTTTTCCTTTTGTTTGAGAAACACAATACCAAATTTAACAACAGTGCAGAAACCATCGAGAAACTTGAAACATGGGTTTCTTCCACCTCAATGAATATAGCAGCCACAAGAGCCTTGAATCCTTTGAGTTAGTCAAAAAGGTTAGAATTGTAATGTTATGTCGTTCATCCTATTGGCTTCACTTCAGCTTCTCGATCTATCTTTTTTGGAGCATTTGATGTTTAATACAACGAGGAAATCAAAAAATGGTTGAAAGGATAATCCAGGCAGAACAATGTCCTTCTACCAAATAACCAACACCACACAGCACTTGTGCATGTTTGCTTTTTAAATAATACTCTCTATATTTTTTGACATTTTTAATTCACTCATACATGTCCAACTTTCCCCACAGTTACGAGATAAGTACATGAAGCTTAGCATATTAGCAGACTTGTAAAATTTCAACAAAAAAATACAAATTGTTTGCGTTTACACTTATTATTATTATGTTGTAAATAAACCCTCTTATCCTTCCCCAGAAATAAACGCCAAGACACAATTCCCATCCGCATTACGAAACATTTTTAAAACAATAATCTTTTTGTAAATTGCTTTCTCGGCTGTGTCATTATCGTTCACGCTTGCTTTTTCACTGAATACAGCGCTCAAGACAATACTGTTTGTAACGCACAAACTTTGTATACATGTATACAGTCGACCATTATTTCAGATTTCAGACAAGACGGTCTTTGTCCGGTTCCCTTGTAAAGACTTGCCTTTGTGCTAGGAAAATTGAACCACTTACTACGGACAAGAGACGACCTCTTTGAGGATGGGCTCCTGATTGGATTTAAATCAGAAGGATTCGTTTTGTTTATCGCAAATAGTGTTTCAATAAAATTGTATAGTTTTTTATATTGCAATTTGTATTTTGTCATCCAAAAAATGTTGAGTCGGAAAGCATGCATAATAAATTACATTAGGTATAGAGATTTGTTTTTATTTACCTTTTTGCTTAATTATCTTCAATCAACAAAAATGAAATTTTCTTTTGTCCCGTGGTAATAGAGGGAAAAATTAAAGTTAAAACACAAATAAAACCGTATTCTTAAAGCTTTCAAGTGCAAAAATAAAACGTTGTTTCCTGGAAACTGTGAAACAGCTATTTAGAAAGGTCGAATCGATTTGGCAACTTTACTTTAAATGGGAAGCGAACGTTGAACGAGGTGGTAGTAATAAATATAAATCTAAATATAAGACATAATATGTTCTCGTTTAAAATTTCTCTGTGTCACGAAGCTACTTTGCAGACGGAAAATGATGTTGATTATACATACTTCATTTAAGGCGTTTCAAATAAGCACATCAAATTATTTTGTATGCTTCTTTTATTTCTGTGCATAATATTTTGCATACAAGGAAAAACTTTCACTCGTTATACCAAGCCTTCAGAAATTCCTCCTTAATCGCTTCCCTTTCAGCTTCATTTTCATATTAGAAGGAGAGTGCTGAAGAAGTTTCAGTGTTGTTGGAGCGTTGTTATAGTGGAGAAATCAAGTGTTCATGGCTATTTAGTGACTAGTTGAGACCAGAGATTCTCAACGTGCGCGATAACGCTCCCTTGTGGGCGTTAGAGACTTTCAGGGGTACAGTAGAAGACTCAGAGAAAATTGGAGGGCGTTCAGAGGGTACGGAGAGGGGATGGTTAGGTTAAAAAAATAAACACGCTTCAAGGCTTCAAGATCATTTGAATAAAATACGCCCAGATAATAAAGAAAAAGATGTGACCTATTTTCAAGGCATCAAAATGAAATACGAAATTCAGCTAACATGATTGGTGAGAATGACCTATTAAAAGTATTATACAAACGTAACGGAATTTTAAAACAAAATTTTGTAGTTGGATATGGTTGAATATGAACTATCACGTAAAAATATTTTTGAATCTTCCGGTTAACCGGAAGTGGGCATCAACTTCGATTTTTTAAATACCTAAAATGCTCAGATATGTCAATTTACTGAAGCAAAGGTGCTTAGCTCATTTATTTTATATACTTACTTGCCACTTATTCTGACGTCGGGCATTTTAGTTAGTTGTAAAACAAATAAGCTAAGCATCGTTGCTTTTAGTCTAGGCAAATTAGCTTTTTTAGAAGAAAAAATTTATAAAGTTTTTAAATTTTGATTATGAACTCTCAGAATGGGTCCAAATACAGATTCAAAGAGTTATCTCCGGTGGGAGCTTTATTGCATTTTTATCCATTTTGCATCGCATCGATGCCCCCTGTAATTGGCGCAAGCTGTTGGGGGATGCTAAGGCATGGATTATTATTATTATTATTATTTTGCAAAAAAAAAACCACCCCCAATCGTGATCTCGCGATATTTTTCGGCGTTTTGCTCGTGAACCGCACCTTCTACGAAAAAATGTTATAGGACTTTTTATACTCTCCATTAAATTCTCTATAAAAATGTTTCTCACTGCTTTTTTAGTATCTCCCATCCAACGCTTATAAATGACCTTGGAAAATAAGCATAGTTCTCAGCGCGAAGAGAAAAATTAGTCCAGCGCTGTTTTTTGCGGCGATTATTTCGAAAAGTGTTAGTCTGAGCAAAAAAATGTATAGGATCGATATTAAAGAGCAGTTTTTTCTCTACAAAGTGCATATAAAATAAGATATTTATGAACAAGTTTTAGTGTTCATATGATGATTTTTTTATATTTGTGCATTTGGTACTTCGAGCCCATTTCCACACCGCCTCTGAGGTAGAGCTCTAGGCGCGTTTTTTTTACGTAGTGGTGGAATGTCAGCAACGGCTCCTAAAACGGATATCTGCAGGAATAATTTTCGATAAAGACACGCCAATTTGTGATTCGCATAAGAATTTGCTGAGTAACCTTGCCAATAAAGAGCGTTATATTTGTCAACTGATGAGCACATTAGCATCAGCTAATTGTTCAGACTGCGATCGACGCAGCCGACAATCACGAAGAACCTGTTGTTGTTTGGCAAGATATTTATTTGCTAACACTCCTCATCGCTCTTTCTCAATCGGACAAAGATTCGCTTTTTGAGAGATGCTCAAGGAAATATTAAGAAAAGGGCGTATAGTTCCCATGACTTACAAATTTCGGAAGTTTTAAAGGGTTGCAAAGATAATATTTTATTTGCTCATGCGTTTAGTAGCTGCGACACCACTTCTGCCTTTTTTGGTAAAGGAAAATTGTACACTATAAACTTAATAAATTCAAGAAAGGATTTATAAGCAGTGGTTGAAATATTCAATAATCCTTCATCGGTGAAAGATGACATAGCAAGAGCTGGTGAGAAATTTACACTTGCCTTATACAAAGCACCCCGAAATGAGACATCTTTGAATCATTACCGGTTCAATTTATTTAATAAGTTAGTTGGCCAATCCAGTCACGCAGTAATTTTGCCCAGACTACCACCTACATCGCACAACATTCATATCTGGTTTTTCATCAAATTCATACGTGGCGAGGAAAGACTTTAACTACAACTGAATGGGGCTGGAAAAAAACTAAAAACATTCTAATGCCAGTGGTTATGACTGGAGCGCCAGCTCCAACTTCAATTCTTCAGGGAGATACTAAAAAAGCAGTAAGGAACATTTTTATAGAGAATTTAATGGAGAGAAAAATATCGCGAGGTCAAAAGGTCTCCCACCGGAGAGGTGGGAACTCTTCGGATCTTTTTGTGTTCCTACTGAGAATTCTAACCAAAATTTAAAAACTTTATAAATTTTTTCTTCTATTCCTTGTTTTACGAGCTAACTTGCTTACGATTTAATAAATTGACATATCTGAACATTTTAGGTACGGAGGTTAATTAAATCGTTATACCTGTATAGGAAGACCTAATACGGATTAAAAGAGAATCTTTTGTAGAATTAGAATATCTAATAAAATATATACCTTTCCATTTAAAAAATCAACTTTCCGAAATTGAATGTATTTATAAGAAACTAAGTTTTTAAACACCCTGTATAATGTTGTTAAGTACGTGTGCTAAGTTGTGTTTAGTTCGTGCTGTTTACAGAGATTTGAAACGGTCTATTTCTCGATAAAATGAGTGAAACTAAGGTTGAACATCGCAGCGTAATAAAGTTCCTAACAAAAGAAGGCAATGGTCCACAAGCAATTCATGAAAGAATAGTTGCTGTGTATGGGGAAGATACACCATCTTATTTTTAAGTAGAAATATTGGTCTAAACTCTTTCGATGGGGCCGAGAGTCAATCAATGATGACCCTAAGTCCGGTCGACCTGTTGAAGCTCGAACTGACGACTTGTGCGAAAAGTCGAAAATTTGGTAATAAAAGATTGGCGTGTAATGATCTCTGTCATTGCCAATGAAGTCTGTATATCCGAAGTAAGTGTCCTCAAAATTTTGCATGACGATTTGGATATGAAGAAGGTGTCTGCACGGTAGATACCCAGATTGCTTACGCCTGAACAAAAACTGTACAGAAAAGAAGTTTCTCAAGAAAATTTGGCCGAATTGGAGAGGGACAAAACATTTTTATGTCGAATTATTACCGGGGATGAGACTTGGGTACATCATTGGGACTCTCCTACTAAACAAGAATTCATGCAGTGGGTTCATAAGGGCTCTCCACCAGCAAAAAAGGGCAAGACACAATTTTCTGCAAAAAAAACTGATGGCAGCTGTTTTCTGAGATGTTGAAGGAGTCTTGCTTATTGAATATATACCAAAAGGGTCTATCATAACTGGAGAGGCCTACGGATACACAACCACCTTATAGCCCCGACCTAGCTCCGTCAGACTTCTTCTTATTAAAAAATTTAAAAAAGCATCTCAGGGGAAAGCATTTTGCATCTGATGAACAACTCAAAGAAGCTGTTGAAGAATATTTTGCGGGGTTATCGAAGCAATATAATTGTTTTCTGAGGGTCTGGAGCAATTGGAAAAAAGAGGGAATAAGTGTATTAGTGTTTTATTTTCTTATGGTTATTTTTCATGACTAGGTAGATAACATAAAAATACGCCCTCGTAAGTATAAAAGAAATATAAATAAGTATTTGAATTTATTATTTACAATTTTTTAATCCATTAAAACAAAATTACACTTACATCAAATAAAAGATTATCTAAAATATTTTTTTATAATCATCAAAATTTTACTGATAAGGCATCTAAAAACATTACGGTTGTTAAAGGTCATTTACAAAATTGTTAAAGTCGCACTCTTTTTCCTGTCAACATTTTTTTAAAAGTTTGATTAAAATCGGGAGTTAATGCAACGCAAAATCAATTAAAATCTAAATTATAGAATCGCTTAATATTAAGAAAAATATTATTATTAAATACAAAACTCACTTTGGTACGTTCTTCTGAGGTTCTTCCTCCTCCTCTTTCAAGAAAGCTGGCTGAAGGCTAAATCTCCTACGAAATTGGTGTCTACTTTTCATGTTGATTTTCCTCGAAACAGTCTGCAACAATGACAATTCATTACAAATATTATATTACGCATCAAGTTCGATATATGTAGGAAAAGATAATTTTAATTCTGTGTGTTTTTGTAATATATATTTACATTCATTATCTCCCGTTTTCCTAATCATGAGGTGTCCTAACTCACTCGTGCTTTGTTTATTTTGTCCTGAATAAAATGAATGTTTATGAAATCGAATCTATCGATTTTATCACCCGTAACAAAAGGATAAAACGTACACTTTTCATGGCATTCATTTACCTGTGTGAACCTCGCATTAATGGATTAACTTCTACTGTTGTTTTAATTTTTTTTTTGTTTTCGTATGGTACTGTACACACTACGACGAGAGCAACCTTAGAGACAACAGGTTGATGAAAATGCGACAGCTGACGGTAAAGTCGCATCAACTGCTCCGGGGACGCGTCCGGATCCTGCTCCGGGTTCGAGTTTGCGCCCCAGACTCCCATAATTGTACGTGCTCCTCTCTTTTCGCGAGAGCGTGTGCCTCTATATGTTCAGTTTACATAAGGGACGGCGCAGTAGAGCCCGCAGATTGCGAGAGAATAAATTTCTTCGATGTACTTCTCGACAAACTAAGCGACTTTTTTCCTATAGAATAAGATATAAAGGGGCAATGTTTATTTTAACTGTATATGTATGTATGTATAGGTAGAGTGTGGGATGCGAAGGATCTTTTTGTCTTTTCGATTGCTCGAATTGAAAAGTCTGGTGGGTAAGGTCAAAGATCGCCGCGAAAAAAAAAGAGAGACAAAAAAGGGAAGGGGAAAAAAAAGGAAACTTGATCTAAGTTAAACGAAGCAAGAAAGGAATGTTAAAGTTAACGTTAATATAACTTTGATATTCATTAAGGAAGCACTTTTGAAAAGTTCTGCACTGGTAAACTTGCGTTTATTCCTTGCAGGGATTGCTTTGGGTATTTTAGAATACAAGTTCTAGCGCTTCAAATTATATTTAGTTCGTGCTAGATTCTTGTTTGTTTTAGCGTTGAGAACGGGGGACTCAATTTGTGTTGTATTGTCGAATTTTTATTGCGAAAGTTTTTGCATGTCCATCAAGTTTGTCCGTAACGTCGTGTTGCGTCATATTACAAAGTATATCTGCAGAACATTTGGGTGCAAACATGTAGACAGCATCTATTTATATTGATGTGCACGGTAGTAGCAACGTGACTGTATTAATTGGACGAGATTCTAATTAGAATGTTACAAATTTGTAATTACAAAGGCAACTGTGTAATAATTTAAAAAATCTGCTGAATAAAGCGTCAGTAATTCCAGTAGAACTATCGACTTTGAAGTAGGCAAGGCAAGTTGTATCAACATAAGAATAAAATATGTTAGAAACCATGGTGGTTGGTTGCAACCTTCCAGAGTAAAGTGCTGTGACTCTGATTCGTCAGGAATATCCAAGGGCCGAGCGGACTTGGGTGTCTCTTCACTTCGAAACTACATCACCAGCCTCGCCAGCAAGATCCTGGAGAGGACAACGATTATACATTTGGTAACCGCTGGTCTCCTGTCTGGCTGGGCTCGATCTAGACAGACCACCCCTTAAAGTGAAAATCCGAAGGGCCCTCGATATAGGCCTGAATCTAAAGGCTATTATCACAAAAAATGGAAGGAAATTCGTAATTTATTATTTTATAATGAATTCAAACGTTTTAGAAGTTTGATTAAAACCCAAATATCCCAGAATTGTAGCACCTACCTGGCTGATGCTGAGATCGCTATTAAGACTGATCCATCTAAATTGCGGCAATTTCTGCATACTAAGACGCGTTCAACTAGAATTCCAGGCGACATTCGTGATGATGATGGTAACTACTATAATAAACCTATTGATAAGCCCCTATTGATATAGTTAATGTTTTTACCGATTCTTTTTCATCAATCCATCGAACTCCTTCGACGTTCGTTGATTCGCAGATAGAGTATAATTCGCTTCCTTACTCATTTTCAAATACAACAGAGGAAGAATTAAATAAATGCATGGCTAAGTTTCCCAACAAGTATACAGCAGGCGATGATGGCATACCAAGCTTCTCAATTCGGGATTGTAGATACAGATTTGCTTTTTCTCTTAAAGTAGCTTTAGCATTTTTGATAATTTCATGACGAAAACATGGCGATGTTAAGTTGATGACACGATTTGCATATCCCATGATGGTATTTTTTTTGTAGGCCATCGGCGTGACAGAGTGGTAATTCATAAAACGACCCGACCAAGTAAGTTTCTGATATAATTTGGTAAGTATACCATTCTTATTTTTTATAAGAGTTAAATCTAGAAAGTTAATTTGGTGGTTTTTTTCGATTTCTATCGTGAATTGAAGTTTTTTGTGATACGAGTTGAAATGATGCAAGACAGTTTGTTCACTGTAAATCGGGATAGCTGCCAAACAATCGTCAACATATCTCTTGAAGAAGAGCAAATTTAAATTTCTTTCTGATAGAATTGTTTCTTCCAAACCCTCCATGACAAGTTAATTATTAATATCTCTATTTCGACTTGTGTATTTCCTGATAGATGGAAGAGAACAAGCGTTGTCGCACTACATAAGAAAGGCGATCGATCTTTGGTTTCGAATTATCGTCCTATCTCTATAATTTCTCATTTTTCTTTTTTTCTCTTTGAAAAAGTGCTGTATTCCAACATCTACACTAGTACACGTTCCTTTATATCTCCTAATCAACACGGCTTCCTCCCCTCCCTAGTAAATCTACTGCTACGAATTTAGCCACCCTTGCCTTTGGCCACTTATCGACCATGAAATTCCTCTTTGTAAATTATCTTCCTTTGGCCTTGTCCCTACTGCTACAAATTTACTTAGATCATACCTAACAAATAGAAATGTTATGTTATGTACACTGGCTTGCAATAAAATCTCGTACACCCTAATGTCAAGCAAGCTAATCTTTTAAGATTATTTTTCAATGTAAGCTGACTTTAGATTTGACAGATATAACAGATTATGCATAGAGGTTATGGTGAATTATAAAAGTAATGTCGTTGATTGAAGAATACTTGGCAACCTTTGACAGTTGACAGAAATTTCAGATCCCATCCAATGCAAATCTCCATTTGATGGGATCTGAAATTTCTGTCAACTGTCATAGGTTGCGATATCTTTATTATTCCTTCAATCAACGGTAATGTACTTTTGAAAATGAAACGTCAAATTAGAAATGTCACAAAAAGGTGAAATCAATATAGATAAAACTAGGTGTACGAGATTTTATTGCAAGCCAGTGTACAATGGTTACACATCGACTCAATGAATTTGTGCTTATGTCGGGTGTTCCCTAAGGATCTACATAACTTAGGACCTCTCTTATTTATGCTATTTATTAATGATCTATTACTCCAAATAAATGCCTATGATATTAATATATTTTCTCGAATTACATGTGCTGCTGACGTAGAAGCTTTGCAGGATAACGTCGATGAACTCGATTTAAACTTAAATTGAATGTCGATAAATGTTGTGTTCTGTCATACACGAGATCATTACCATTAGACATACTACTTTATCGCATTGGCGAAAATATATTGTCAACTAAAATTGAAATTAAAGATCTGGGCGTTACCTTTGATTCTTCCCTTAGCTTTAAGTCACACATTATTAACATTTGTTCTGAAACTTGCAGATCACTTGGCTTTATCTTTCGTTTATCCAAATACTTCAGTGCTTATGTCCTCAGCAAACTTGGATATGCTTCCTGATCTGGTAACCAGTGTATACGTGTGATATGCTGTCATTAGAGCATGCCCATGATTTTTAAAATTTTTATCATTTAAAATGGATGGTATTTACCCGAATAGAGAAATGGCTCAATCATATTACGTACACTTTTAAAATATAAAAGTGACAGGCATACATAAGTATATAGTTTTTGATTGATGTCATAAGTTTAACACCCTCCCTCAACTGAAACTATTGATGCATACAAAAAGAAACATTTACTAGTATAAGAAAAACATAATTCTAAACTTAAACCCTTAGGATCCTATTACGCAAGTAGTCAAAAACAGTCTTATTAAGTGGTTTAGTTAAAATGTCTGCTATTTTTGTTCATTTGTACTAATGTACAACAATGTACTAATGTACTAATGTTCAACAATATCATCTCTAATCTTATATTTAATAAAGTGAAATTTAATATCCAAATGTTTCATTCGTTTTCACTGTTCATGGGTAATACTTGTAAGAATGGCCGATTGATTGTCTTCGTAAATTGTTACCTTGTGATTAGTGTCAACAATATTCAACTCTAACATTAAATTTCTGAACCAGCAAGTTTCACTTATACATAAACATAGTGCAATATATTCAGCCTCTGTTGTTGAAAGAGCAACAGTACGTTGTTTCTGTTTGCTGTTCTGTCTCAGCCAAAGATTCCATCAATAAACTCAAATTTTCAAATTCTGAGTTTTCGCAATTTATTTATTGCTTCATCATCAAATATAAAAGTGACAGACATACATAGATAGTTTTTGATTGATGTCATAAGTTTAACAGATCCATAAATTAGGAAGCTTTTGGAAGATGAAAACTTTGAACGTATCATAAATGATTCAGAGCTGGCTTCTGGACGGACTTGTTTTAAAAATGTTTGCAAACATTTTCTGGGATATCAAAAGTGTAAAAACTACCAACATATCGTGTAGCTAATTTGCTAGAAAACTATAAAAATGTAGGGCGTAGAACGTCGTTCAAAGTTAATTTTTTGGATTTCTTCCCCGCTGTTAATTTAGGAAAGGTGAGTGATGAACAGGGGGGAAAGATTCTATCAAGATATTTCAGAAATGGAAAAACGATCTCAAGGTAGGTGGGATCCCGTCATGATAGGAGATTATTGCTGGTTTCTCATTAGAGAAGGCAACAGCCAACATAATTAAGTACTCTAGTATTTGTTATGTCAATATTTTTGTATTTATAATGTAACTTAATAATGCAAGAATGTCTCCAACTTTGTTAATGAATTGATATCAATAATAACTCACACCGTTGTTCTTCTAGAATATCTTCGCCTAAGCGACTCGTAGAAGTCTTCAAGGCAGCAAAGGTGTGTCATTTTTAGTAGCTTTCAAGTACGGATGTTATAGTTATTCTAGATTAGATGAATCGGGTTCTCTTGAACAAAACAACAATTTTTCCTCTTTATCCACTGGCCATATCGTACATGAAATTTTGGCCATAAAAAAGCTTTCGGCGCGATGGGTACCCAGTTTGCTCACATCGGAGCAAAAACGAAATAGGGTGACCGTTTCAGAGGAGTGTCTAGCCCGGATTCAACGCAATCCAAGGAATTTCTTCGTGCGTTTCCTAATCGTGGATGAGACTTGGATCCGCCATTACATACCGGAGATTAAGGAACAGTCGATGCAGTGGATTTTTCCGGGCGAATCAGCTCCGAAGAAAGCAAAGACCGTTCCAAGGCCGGAAAGGTTATGCTGACCATTTTTTGGCATATGGTTTTGACGCCGGTGTTTTCTGATAGTTTAAAAAAGCAATAATATATATTTTTTTAATTATTATTAAGATTAGATCTGGAAAGAATAAAGCTACAATTTGTATATCTTGTGTAAAGTATCAGTTGTTGTCAAAATATCCACAGATTAATTTGTTTATACCCTTACATCCCAACATTTCCTCTTATTACGCTACGGCACTCCATTCGCACTCTATAGTTTATAATTCATAAATGCTCGCCTCCGAAGTTTGGTTTGGAATTACTTAGATATAAGAAAGGCGAAGATTCTTCACGCAAAACTTAATTAATTTGATTTATCTGTAGGAATTCTCAGGTTAAGTTATTTATGTTATGTTACCCGAGCGGTTTGAGATTTTTTCGCGAGCCACCGTTTATAATTCCTCCACATTAATAATTCATGAAGTTTCGGGTAATTTTCGAAAAGGACGGTGGATAACGCGCAGCAAACAGTAATTTCTTTCTCTTCTTTCGTTATACAACTCGGCGCCGCAGTCCTAAACATATTTAAATTGCGTTTAGATCGTAAGAAGGAAAGATATAACTAATTTCATATACCCTCGTGCAATGTTAATATTAGTACGGCAGGCAATTTACTCTACTGTAAAGAGAAATAGTTTTTTTCTAAAAATTACAATTCTTAATATCACTTAATATATGTATACATATGCATGTAGAGGAGGATTTCTCCCTTCTGATATCGCCTACTACCGAAATTGGAACAGACGCATTATCATATTCATACTCCGGTTGTTCGTCTCCGGAAAACTTTGACGTCGTTTTATTAGCTTTAGAAACGGAAATAACAAAGATATACGTTGTCTCATTTCAGTTGCTCTTCTAGATTGGAAAACTCCACAGATTTACTTCATATTACTTTCTCAAATAACAGGAAAATATTATAACGTTCATGTGTGCTTGTGCATCATATCTATCTATAACTACATCCACATTAATAATGGTTGGACGGTAATTATTTTTACATTTATCTTATGTATATCTGGAAAATTGCAAACGGGACAATCAGATATTGTTACGTTCCGTTAGATATGCTTTAAAAAAACAACGGAAGGAGAGATAATTGAGCCGATTTAAAATTGTTCTGGTTCATGTTCACTTCAGTTAATTTCCGTATTAGTAAACATGATTTTGAGTGCTGCGGTGGGAACGCTAACAGCCGCTGCTGTTTTACTTTATGTCTTTTGTAAGTGATCTTTTTTTGTTGGTAAAAGCATTTTATTTTTAAATTTAATATTAAATTTTTTCGAGTGCAAACGTTTTATAATTATCATATTATTTTTAATCGTTCTCCATGTAATTGTAATGACAGAAACATTTTGTTTTTATTTTTATCAAAGAAATTGTGTTAAACGTTTATATTACGTTAAATAGAAACATTAAAACAGAGTATATTTTAGTAAATGTGATTTAAGCGTATAAAAAACGTATACAGTATACCTCCAAGAAACAAACAAGAATTGCATTTTTTTAGTTTTACAAAATTGTTTTGTTGTGTTCTTAGTTGCGCTGAATCTAAATATTGCTTTTTCCATCATGTAAGAATTTCTGTCTGTGTCTCGGGAAAAATATGGAAGAAAATCTGTCTCTGACAAGATCATTTAATTCCATTTTTCTGAACTGCAAATGATCGTTGTTATAATCACTAAACTCTTCACCAGAGCTACTTCATTCCATGAGCAACAGGACAAGTTTTACCCCTGAACATTGATCAGGCAAACGTAACAATCATCAATATGATTTCGGAGCTCCTTCCAAATCATTGGCTCCCCAAAAAGAGGAACGCCAAGGTTTCTCTTTATCATAATTGCAGTAGACTGTGTGTGTGGAGTCCACACCTTACCTTAAACAGATCGTCGTTGTTATAACCACTAAACTCTTCACCGGAGTTGCTCAATTTCATAAATAACAGGATGAGTTGATCAGGAACATTAATCAGGCAAACGTAACAATCATCAATATGATTTCGGAGCTCCTTCTAAATCATTAGCTCCCCAAATGGCAAGGTTTCTTTTCATTATGAGTCCGTTTAATTGCAGCAGACTGTGTGTGGGGCCCACATCTTCTCTTGATCACCCATTTTCACATCGAAATATGCAAAATAGACGTTCTTAACAAAGGTAGTAACTTTCCTTTTTTTTTTTTTTAATCACACAACGATGATTGGACATCATAAAGTGAACACAGTGTGAACTGAGCAGTTAAACAGAATGATACGGTCGAGATTAGCAAGAAAGACAAGTTGAAACATGAACAAACAGGAGTTCATTATGTTTTGCGATCTTCAATACAGAATTAGGCTCCGGTTGAAACATGAACGAACTGAAGTTGAGGCTCTTTGTTTTTCCAATGTATTGGATGAAAAATCATTAAATATCTTGCAGGTCATTTTACAAAATTATGCACGTGTTCATGCAGCCTTCTAGAGACTGTAAAAGGGGAATAATTTAAAAGTAGAATTACACGACTCTTTGTGCAATGACGATGATGATGATTTCATGAACAGAATTTTTCCAATTTTATACGGATGTGAGAATAGAAACAATGACTCCGAACTAAAGATTTGTCAGAGAAGGCTCTTAGGAAGCGGCATAAAACAAGATGACGTACAGTGGGGAGGAAGGACAACAATAAAGAACTTATGGAAATCTACCAGTGCCAGTGTCCCAATATTGTACAATTTGTAAAACCTCTGAGGATCAGTAGGTTAAGACATGTCTACCGAATGAACGTTCGCTTTTAAAAGGATCTGGAGGGAGGAGAAGAGATGTCAGAGTCCAAAACTAAGACGGGCAACTACCAGACAAAAAAAAAACAAATTATTGTAATAAAACTTGAAACCATGAGTCTACAGAATTAGTTTCTTATTAAAAAAAAATGTCTTAAAATTCGTCACAGATAAGCAGGTTTTTAAAGTTGAAGGTAGTACCTGAAAGATTTTCAGCATTTCTACAAACGTTTCTAGGGTGAACAATCTTTAATAAAACCAATATAGCCTGTGTTCTTCCACAATTTGTTTTGGATGGAACGAGCATTGGATACCACGGTACGATGCCCAAATCGTATTAATATACGCAAGGAAGGGCTTACGTGCATATTTGACCTTAGTTGGGATGAAGATTACTGCGACAGGTAGACATGCTGCCAAATTAATCAAAATTAATTGTTCTTTTATTGACCTACAAGTGGAAATATTTCAGGAATTGAAAGATATTAAACAGTCATTAGTTGAATTTTTTTCTTATGTTATAATTTCTTGCATAAGCTCTGACCACTTGAGCCCTTCAACAAATTTGTAAATACAGCTTGGAACTCTTAGATTAGATTAGATTAGGACTAGGGTGGCAATGCGAATCTGCTTCATCGCAACCTTTGCAGATCTATTGTGATCCCCTTTTATCCTATAGGACGCCCTCTAATTTTGCCTTCTTAATTAGGCCTATCATGTTTGTGCCGTTAGCTGGGGGATTTTCTGCTCCCATTGCTAGAAACCTTGTCTTCGCTAGGCTATCGCAGTGGCACAAATCATGAACTGGGGCTGTTCAGTCTGCAATGACCGGTCAACAGACCTACTATCACTTTGACAGTCTTCCTGTCTTTACTCAGTAGGTCTTCAGTAAAATCAGGCATGTGTTCCCTTAGGAATTCGTTTGCATGTCTTTGTTCTGGTGATCTTTTCTATCATTCCTTGAACCTGTTACATGTCCATTCGTAGATGGACCTTTTAATTTGCGATTTGGTGATGCCGAAGGAAGAGCCAGTTCCTATGAAAGGCCTTAACGGACCTCGTCTGACCAGCTCATCCGCCACTATGAGCTTGGAACTCTTATATAGATGAAGACCAATCCTGAAGAAACACTTTACAATTTCTTGTAGTTCTAGTTGCAACTGCTTCAGTTTTTTTCCGTGGAAATAATTTCCCCAAAAGCTGACCAGAGAAAGAGCGATCCAATCAATACATGACAATGTACTATCTATACTTACTGTCTTACACTCTAGAAAGAGATAAAATGGCTGCTTCAAAAGATAGAATAGCAGTGAAAAAATTTAAAACAAATTTAATTTTTCAAAGAATCGAGGTTGACGAAATTGCCAAAGAAATATAACAGAATGATTACAACAATGAAGATGTTACCATAGAAAACACACAAACAAAGATGTTACACTTTTGAAGTGTACAGGTTGAAGTGACAGTTCACCTGAACAGCGGTGTTTACTTCATTTGCGTTTGCGTAGGAACTTGAAAGTTAGTGACTGTTTTGAATTATAAAATTTATTCGAAAATAGAAAGTTTCTATCTTCAAATGGTATAATTATTTCAAACTGGGTGGTACAGAAACCGCCACGCAGACAAAAGAAGGACGACATCCAAATCCAAGATTGTTAAAAGCCAACGCCGACTGTCTGGTGAAGAATTCTAAAACATCACTGGCCCTACTTTTTGCTGCACTCGAGTCGAAAGGATGCGTACAGCACATTATACAGGAATAATCTCTGGTGACGAAACAGTCGAAGTGCGCAAGTCGCGTCCCCACTATCATTGAAAACATTATCCTCTGGTAGATTGCATAGTTGTGTAATACAAAACGTACACGCCCCATAAGAGCTAAATGAATACTGAACACTACGCTAATTTACTTCAATCTTCGGTATCATGATATGTTAACTCCTACATGCGTGCGTTGAGAAGTGGAGTAGGGGTACTGACTTTCTCCTACCGTTTCGTCACCAGAGATTATTCCTGTATAAATAAATACGCGTATAAAAACACGTCTTCAGTTCAGAAAGGTTCTGGCAAAGTGAAGAAAAGAGTTGATGATGCTCAATCGACTTTAAACGAGTATGGCCCCGAATGGGATGATTTATTGGACAATCTGCTAACTGTCGATGTGATTTAAGTCTACTACGAACCATCACAGATCCGAAATTTACCTTCCGAATGGCAGCTTCCTCGCCAGCCACCGCCAGAACTCGAGCGTACTAAAATGATATTCAAAAAGACCATAACTACTGTATTGTGGAATAAAGATGAGATCCTGCATATTGACTATCTCGAATCGGATCAATCCGTCAACAAAACATAATACATACAGAATAATAAGCATTGCATATAAAAAATTCTACTTATGGTACTTTGTTATGCTACTTTTTATGTTTCTTGAACAAAGACGCACAATGCGTAAGTGGACCCACACCTTCTATAATTCTTACCACTTTTTTCTGAATTTTAAAAACTGATTCAATATGGCTACTACTTCCCCAACACACAAGTCCGTACTGCATCACTGACTGGAACAAACCGAAGTGCATTTGTTTCATCACATTCACTGTTACTGTCTTTCGCAATGTTCTGAATAGGTAAGCCACTGAACTTAATTTTGCAGTTACAGAAGAAACATGATCAGTTCATGTCAGTTTATAAACACATTCAAACCTAAGCTTTTACGCCGTTAACATTCTGCACTGTACGATGATTAGCTCGCACTATTAAACTTCTGTCCATGGATTCATTAATTGGGTAGAACTGCATCATTTGTGTCTTATCTATTTCTGTTATATTCCTGTATAACAGTTTCGGCTCTCACCGTTAATTGATTAATATCATCATGAACTACTATCATGCTGGTAAAGAAGGTAAGTCGTTTATCATTATGCAAAATAACAAAGGTCCCAATATTGTGCCTTGTGGTACACCTTTATCTACATGACGTTTCTTCGACAGATTTCCTCCCACACTAACAACCTGTTCCCTATTGGTGAGATAAGAGCTAATCTATTTATTCTGAATTCCTCGTACAGCAACACTATTTAATTTGCTGATGAGAAGGCTTTGATTGACTGAGTCAAAAGCGCGACTCATGTCAAAAAACAACCCATTCACTTTCTGTTTTGAATTTAGGGCGTCGCACACTATAGAAATTGTATTTTCTACAGCCATGATTGTGGTCTTTGTCTTCCTGTATGCATATTGATGATCGGTTAATACGTTGTACTTCTCAAGAAATCTATACAGTCTAGGTCGGAAGCAATATTCGAAAATCTTAGATATTTGGTTTTGTAAAGATATCGGTCTATAATTCGCCACATCCATCGCACTACCCTTTTGCTTAAAAATTGGTATGACTTTTGACACTTTTAAGTTTCTGAGCTTGCTATATTACCATCATGACTGATAAGTACTGATTTTATTGTCATTTTTATGATACCTTTATAATATTCCAACAAATTTTGTTTATATTCTTACTTACTACTCTTGATGAGGTCAATGCCAAGATTTCGGCTAGGAAGTATCGTAAAGTCAAATTTGTATAAAACAATTACACACCCTATTCCCCCGATTTGCCACTCTCTGGCTGTTACTTGTTTCGAAATTTGAAAAATGATATGTCAACATGCAAATTTATAAACACTGATGACGTAGAAACACGTCAGTGACTATTTTGCATCAAAAAATTCAATCTCTGCACACGGACTTGTCATTCAATTTGGTTCTTGAAAAAAGTTTTCTGCATTCCTATATTCTTTTAACTGAAACTTGTCGTGGCATACCCTGTATAAAATAAATTAATTTTAACTCGAAAGCAGTAACCAACGGACAATCCAACACCAGGATGTCAAATTTTGAAGCAGACAAACCAAACGTGACAGAGGGAACTCCAGTTGATAAGAAAGGTCCTCCAGTACAATTTGTCCTGTATACTAGGTATGATTTTTAGTTTTAAATTTTATTTTATATTTTTTTTGTGAGCCATATTTATAAATTATCATGTCAAAAATAAATAGCAAGGAACCCACGATCCCACCTTGTGGGACACTCAATTTAAGAAAGTCATACAACTTACATTAATTTATACTTATTTTGTTAATATTCCAGTGATTAAGATTTATCGTTAATCTCTATTGCAGAAATAACCCCCCGGTTAACTTAAATCTAAATAAAAGTTTAATAGAGAGTGGTTTTAACCATTCTATACAGACGAAAATCATAATCCATGGTTATTTAAGCAACATCAACGAGCAGGTGTTCACGTTACCAAAAGATGGTAAGTAGATACGCTTTCCCGTTTTAATAAGGATAAATTTTACGCGAAATGTTTCCATTAATGAATTAATAACCGGTTCATTACGTTCAATTATCTCTAATTAACATTCAAGCTAACGTTCTAATATTAGAACGCATTTCACCGCGAAAGTATTATATATACATGAATTCATTATCGTTATTTTTAATTGTATCAGGTTAGGAATAATTAGATTAAGTATAAAAGGACGAGCAAGCGCATTTTTCACGTGAAATTAAATAAAAATATATGCGCCATCTTTGAGAGGTAACTGAGTATCTCAAGAACAAATATTTCGCTAATTTTCATCATGACGAAGAAGTGCGTTTTTTTTTTAACATCACGGATTAAATTAAATTCGTTTTAACGGGAATTGGAAGCTAGTCAGACGTAATTTAATTGTAAGAATTGGATGAAGGTATAAATTGAATTTCTCATATCAGATTTTCTGTAACTAAATCGAGATTCCTGTTAGACAAGATCCATTGTTAAAATTTTATAAAACCTCCTTTATATTTATACATTTTCAATGTAGACGTTGGTTAAATTCACCACAGTTGTGATATATAGTTCTGTACTGATATCCTTTAACACAGATAAACACACACACAGATACATATATCTAATTTTCTATGTCACCCTGAAAGTCCTTTTGTAAACGTTGTTCTCTAATTCGTTTAAATTGAAAAAGACAATGTGATATGGAAGTGCTCTCCGCCGAATGATTGGATTGTTTTAAAAGCTAATTTGATTTTAAAGCTAGTAGGAACTTGGCTTTAAAGGTGTCTAGACTACTGTAGGAATATTAATCTGCTCGAAAATAATTTATAATTTGCTTAAAATATGGGCATCCATTATTCTGGAAAATTTTTAAAATTTCGGGAATAGAAGTGTAGGTGTATTAGCATTCACTGCCATGTTTACTAATTATCTAATTTGTGTTCTGCGATTGGCCCTGTCTACATTAAAATTCCTCCTCTTTTTTGCCAAGTCTGACCTAATGAAAATACTGAAGTCTGTATGTAGGAGTATTGTGGTACTTTTAACCTTAAAAAATGGCTGTAATAGGCGCTGTATCTGCTGTTACCGACCTACGTCGTGTAATGCCCTCTAGAGCAGGGATTCCCAACCTTTATTTCACCGAGCCTCCTCGTATCAAAAATAATATTTTCATGCCCCCCTTAAGTTTCAACAAAATAAGAAACGCACATTTTTTTTATCAACTAAATTATTTATTTAAATTTCAAATAGGTACAATACAGATACAATGTATTTATTTATTCAGGATCTTTAACAGAAGAGTACACTTGAGAATCAGTAATTACTTTCACATTTACATTTCTTAGTTTTGTTTTAATTATAAAAAACCATACCATGCATTGATCATTACTTACTCGAATAGATTTTTTCTATTATTATCTTTTATTTATTTAAATTATATTTTTATAATTAGATAGTATTATAGTATCTCATTAGTACTTGAGCTAGATACTTGAGCTTGCATGCTCTGTACCAGTTGATCGATTCTGGGTACAGTATTTGCTAGAGCTATGGTTAAATCGCTATCGATGGCAAGGCGATTTCGCTGTTTAGTTTTTATTTAAACTAGAGCTGAAAACCTGTCTCGCATAAATATGTGGACGAAAATGGAATAAAGCAAGAGAAGCAACTTTTGGATTAACAGATAATCGTTTGATCAAAAATTTCTCTAATGTCAAGAGATTAAAAACATCTCTCATGGTCGAGTTAGCCTTCATTTCTAGAAATTCCTCCTGAACTTCTTCAGGTAATTGTGAGACATCGACAACAAATGGGTTTCTGGTCATGTGCCATATTGGTGACTCGCAATTAACATCTCGATAGTATCGGTTAAATTAAAACTGAAAAAGGAACAGGTGTAGGGGTATTCGGGCCAGGAACCAAATACTCAGAGCCGATGGGAATATACCCCAGTGTCTTCCAGGCAGAGATTAATGCGATTGGAAGATGTGCTCAGGTGAATCTTGACAGGAACTATCGGAAGGAGAATATTGCAATCTTCTCCGACAGTCAGGCAGCCTTATTGGCGCTGAGTTCTAACACCATCAGCTCCAAGTTAGTTTGGGAATGCCGGGATAAACTAAACAATCTGGGGAAAGAAAACAAAGTTGCATTGTGCTGGGTACCAGGACACACTGGAATGAGTGGCAATGAGAAAGCTAATCTATTAGCAAAGGAGGCCGCCACAACATCGTTTGTGGGACCGGAACCATTCTGTGGAATAGGGATGAGCACCTATAAGAAAGAACTTAAAGACAGGCAAGAGGACGTCAGAGCTTCCCTCTGGCACAATCTTCCTGATCTGAGACATTCCAAGGTATTCCTTGGAAATTTCAACAAGCAGAGAGCAAAAACCATGCTAGAACTAAACAGGAACAGATTACGCATTCTCACAGGTTTCCTTACAGGGCATTGTCACCTCGAGGAGCACATGAAGAGAATAGGTCTGAAACAGAATAGCGACTGCAGGTTCTGCGGGACGGAAGATGAAAGTCCGGAACACCTGATATCCAACTGCACAGAAATTGAAGAAATTCGCGCCAACTATCTTGGCAAAGGCGTTATAGACGAGGAAGAAATACCCTCTCTGAAACCATCACATCTGTTACAGTTTATTAAAGCCCTCAGACTGGATGGGGAGCTGTGACTGCGGGCAAAACCCAGCAGCTTACACCTCATGTAAGGGGGCACAATAGACCCACGGTCGCGGTGCAACATCACCCTTATATCTAAATCTAATCTAAATCTAATCGGTTAAATTCGTTTTCCAACGCTTGTAAATGAGTTTCTATTTCAGATTTCAAATCTTTATCCAGTTTTTGATGATTAATTGCTTCGGATAGCCGTGAAAAAGGAAATACATTTTCAGCAGATACCTTATTTTTCCAAAGTTGAGGCTTTAATATGAAACCTTGAATATGATCATAGTTACTAATCAAAGTGCAATTTCTGCCCTGAAGTTTCAAGTTTAGCTGATTCAGGACTTCAAATATATCAGCCAAATAGGTCAGCTTCCACTGAAATTTTTCATCTTTAAATAGTTGCATAAAATGATTATTTTCTTTGAATTCAAGAAAGAGGATGACCTCCTCTCTTAATTCATAAAGGCGAGCTAACATGTTGCCCTTTGATAACCAGCGCACTTCTGTGTGGAATAGGAGGACCTTGTGATCAAAATCTAGATCCTCGCAAAGTAAATTAAATAACCGACTGTTCAACTACTTAGGATGTAGTTTATGATCTTTATAGCCGAGTTTAAAATCTGGCACAAATTATGCGGCAAAGTTTTTGAGGCCACAGCTTGGTACACAATGTGTACCAACTAACACGGGGTTCTTTTCCTTAAGTTTTTGAGCCACGCCTGACCGTACACCTATCGTCGAGTCGGCGTTCACCCTATAGCGTCGACCCTTAAAACTCTGCGGCTGCACTACCCCATCCCTGGTCTCATAGTTCCAGGGTAACGGGCGTGGCGGGAGTAGACTTCGTATATAGGGGAGGATGCTTGGGCGTAGGCATGGGCATACGTTCCGGTGTCCGGCCGCTAACCGTCGGAATATACGGTGGGTAAGTGAGGCACCCTACGGCGCTTACCTAGAGAACTCTGCAGCTGCACTACCCCATCCTTGGTGGCCACACTCAGGGAAACGGGCGTGGCCAGAGAATTTGGCGAAGATAGTAGGGGAGGATAAAAGTCGGTTCGCCGAGGAGTAGTCCGCCCGCTGGTTGTCTGGTTGGGAAACCTTCGGTTTCATCCTAAAACAACTCGGTGATTCTGGGACCCTACGGTTTCACTGTAGCTGCCGCGGATACTTGATCGCCGGAGGGGCGAAAGGGTTGGCGCGGTTGGCATTTTGGGGTAGGGCTTTTGCCCGGCCGTCCCCGTAGTTCAGGCTTAATTCACGGGCGGGCTGGTTGTACCTCACGGCCAGATTCCGTTTCCCACGCTTGGCCGATAGTAGCCATCCGCAAGGAGGCCTAAGCCCCGTGGGATTAGATGTGAGGTAGGAGTTCGCTAAAGCGTCTCCAACGGTGACCCGTCCAACGTTGACAAGAAAACTTGTCTAACATGGGTAGCACGGGGGAGAGGAGCCCACCGGTTCGCCGGGCCTCTCCGCGAGATGTCGGTCTCGTGCGGGCAACTGGTTTCGTGCCTCTTTGTCCTGAGGAGTGTGTGCACTTTTCCCTGATTACCGCATACCTACCGGTCGGTCGGCAGCTGGTGCCCCTTTGGGGTCCAGCAACCACTTTACGTACACCTATCGTTGCAGTGGTGCCGTCAGTGTAGAGTTCAATCAGTTTATTATGATATTGAATTGAATATATTTTCAGATTTCATGCCTGCTTAGAATGATTCTGAGTGGAAAATCATCAATGTGATCTCCGCTGACATATCTAACATAAATGATTAGTTGTTCACAATTAGCGATGTCTGTGGACTCGTCACAACTAATGGCAAAAAATGGTGCTAGTTTGACTTTATTTATAATTTGTAATTTTATATCTGATGCAATATCGTCAATTCTTCGCTTGACTGTGTTATTAGAGAGAGATACTGATTTAATTTTTTGCTCTGATTCTTCTCCTAATATTATTTTCGTGGCTTTAAGGATACATGGTTTGATTAAATCCTCCCCGATAGTGTGAGATTTCTTTTGTTTTGGTATCAAAAACGCTATTTCAAATGAAGCTTTGAAGCTGTTGAAGCACTTAACGATTTGAAACGCAACTTGGCTTTTTATGCGAACGAACTGTTGACAGAAGCGGGTACGGCCCCCAACTGTTTTATGAGTCCTAGATGGAAGCAACTTTGGATATGGAGTTGGAGTTAGTCCATAGTTGCAGGTATGATACGATTAAGGTTGAGTGACGAGTTGCAATGAAATTAGGTCTTGCATTTGAAGGATTGCTGACGTGATCGGATAGATGGAAATCACGTGGTTCCGTTCAAGGCTTGATCTATCTCTATTACATTCATTCGCAGGGTGATTTCCAACAATATAGATAGATGTTGGCGATCTCTTCGTAACATTAAGCTTAATATAATGTGTAATAAAACTTCTAATATATACACGCTAGGCAAAGGTAAGATATTATATTTGATAAAATAAGGTCGACAGGATTACGCGTTTCTGGGCCAGAAAGATCTCATTCGACAAAGCCGCAGCATTCCAGAACACAATCCCATAACGGATAACACTATGCACCTGACTATAGTAAAAACTGATTAAATAATTGAAATCAATAATATGTTTTAAATATCTCATTTGGAAACAAGCCGAGTTTATTTTCTTAATCAAGGTCATACAATGAAATTTCCAATTAAGATTTTCATCAATATTCCAAAGTGAAATCGTTACATTGTACGTCATCATTCAAGACTGTCCTAGGTTTAGAATTTGAGGCATGAAACCACATATAGTTAGTTTTAGATAGATGCAAACATAATTTATTAATGTTAAACCACTGGCTTATGTCAGTCAAGGGGTTTTCAGCATTTTTACACACTTCATTTGTATTTGAACCAGTTACCACCGCCGAAGTGTCATCTGCATATATGACCAAAGAATAATTTACAAAATGTATAATATCGTTGCTGAACAAGATAAAAAGAATGGGACCCAAGATAGAGCCTTGGAGCACTCCCATAAAAGTAGGTAAATGAATTGATGAAACATCTTTAAATGTGCCATTGTTGCCCTTAAAAAGTATTTTAACATACTGAAAGATTAAGTTTATGTATTTAAATGTTGTGATCGACACAGTTAAATGCACGAGACAGATCACAGAAGATCGCGGCCTGGCAATCGCACCTGTCTAAGGACTCTAAAACGTCGTTTATGAATTGGTTGACAGCCGACATTGTTGAGTACCGCTTTCTGAAACCATGTTGCCGATTGGTAATAATATTATTTTTTTCTAAATGACTAAGCCTGCCTAGCAATGCATACTCGAAGAATTTGGAAAAACTAGAACTTATGGAGATTGGACGATAATTCGAGACATCAGTAACTGCTTTGCCTTTATGTACTGGTAGATGCTGCTACTGCATACGGTCCCCCTGCAGTTGCTACCTAGTTGGGATCATCGACAGTGACGTCATCAATCAGAAGTGCGATATTATTTCTGTTAGTGCTATTAATACCTAACATAATAGACCAAGCAGTTTTACTTGGATTATCAGATTCAGCAATTCTACGGTTAAAATAGAAAATATATACGTTTTACAGAAAAATAAATGTCAAAGCAGTGGTGCAAAAACAGAAGAAAAAAGACACTTTGCTCACATTTTAAATATAGCTGTGAAGACCTGTGAACACTGGATATATCTGTAAACATATGTATGCAAGGAGCGTTTCAAATTTTCGTCTAAACGGGGAGTTAATAATTTGTTTCCGAATTATATTAAATTGCAAAACGCTCCGTGAGGCAGAATGTCGGCAAATTTAAATCTATTTATGTTAAACGTTAATTTCGAAAACGGCAACGTAGCAGCTATACACTCACACATACAAAGCACGGAGAGAGAGCTATATTATATTGGATAGATAAGATGGGGGCGAACAATTTATGGAAGTTATGTACGGTGTAAGGCGAACCACTTCTGAACTATGCGGGATGGTGGGTCTTTTGTTGTTACACGGAATCAACTTCAATGAAGATAGAACCGCTTCAAATAGTGCGGTTATAATGTTAATGTGTATGTATGGATATGGAACGTCGCTGTCGGTGTTAAATTAACGATTTTCTTTAATAAATGCTGGAAATATTTAGTAGAGAAGAGAGCAAAATTCGATTGGTTTTGTCTTTAGTTCTGTACATTATAATTACAATATTGAATAATAACAAAAAAATTGCTGACGTATCAAAGATTTGCATAAGTAGAGTTATTTCTTTTTTTATGTTGGCTAAAAGTCTTAGAAATTGTAATGTAAAACCAAGCTGGGGACAAAATAGAATTTTTGCTCTTTAAATTTCTGAAACAAAAACCAACTCGGAACAACGACTCGGACTGACGACAAAAAGAAGATTTTTTTCGATAATTTTTTAATATTTTGCAATAATTCTGAAACAATGTAAAATAAATCTAGAACAAAAAACAACTTTGAAAATTGTAACTTTTTAAAAATAAAAGAGAGGAGAGGGGGGGGGGCAATAGGAAGAAAGGTTTTGCAATTTTTTCGACAATTTTTTAATATTATTTTGCAAAATTCAGAAACAAAGTAGAACAAATTTGGAAAAGCCCGAAATAATTTTAAAAAGAGGTGGGGAGAGGGGCGGGGGGAGCTTGCATCAATAAAAAGATTTTCAAAAAAAGGGAGAAGGGGGCGACAAAACACTGATTTTTTCGATAATTTGCTTTAATTAATATTACTTCGCAAATTCTGAAACAATGTAAAACAAATTTAGAACACAACTTCAAAAATAGCGAATTTTTATAAAAAAAGGGAGAGGGGGCGACCGGTTTTCTTGAGAATTTTTTAAATATTATTTTACAAAATTCTGAAACAATGTAGGACAAAATTAGACAAACCTGGAATAACTTTCGAAATTTCAAAGTTGGAAATAATACGTGAGGCGGTGGGGGAGAGAGGCGGGAGCACCGGCAAAAAAAAGCAAAACAAACTTGTAATCACCTGAAATATTTTTCAAAATTTGGAAACAACAGCAGGAGACTAGCGACCAAAGGAATGGTTCCCAACCCCCATTTGTTCTTCGGTCGCCGGCTCCCCATTTATTTAGCTGGTGACAAAAAAATAGGTTTTTTTTCGATTTTTTCAATATTATTTTGCAAAATTTTGAAACAATGTAGGACAAAATTGGAAAAACCTGGAATAACTATCGAAATTTAAAATTTCGAAATAATACGTAAGTGTGGCGAGGGGGTAGCGCCGGGAGCGTCGGCAAAAAAATGCAAAACAAACTTGTAACCACCTGGAATATTTTTCAAAATTTCGGTTGCGGTCAAAAGCCCTCCGCCCCCACCCTCCAAAGTTTTGTTCAGCTGGTGATAAAAAAACAGATTTTTTTCGATTTCTTCAATATCATTTTGCAAAATTTTGAAACAATGTAGAACAAACGTGGAGTAATTTTCAAAATTTCAATTTTCGAAACAAAGAGGGGGAGAGGAGGGGTTACAAAATGATTTTTTTTTTTTAATTTTTGGGCGATTTAATAACATTATTTTGCAAAATTTTGATACAATATAAAACAAATCTAGAATAATTAAAAAAAAGATGTTAATTTTCAAGGTTGGAGAAAGATCGATGTACTTTTAAAACTATTATTTTGGAAATTGATTTCAATTTGTTGATTGGAAAATTCTGAAAAATATGGACAAAATGGGAAAAAATGTACATTTTCTACAATATGTCCTAAATGTACAGGTAATCACTCACACGATTGTAACTCAGTCTTTGTCAAATGCACCAATTGTGTTTTTAATAATGAACAAAAAACAAATTGACAGTACCCATACTGTTTTTGAATATTTTTCATATTTCAATAAAATTAGGGATAACGTTAGATGTACATAATACTGTGTATCAGAGTGAATAGCAATCAAGGAATGTGCATGTTGATTTTGTTAGCTGCTTGTTTTTATTCAATATACATAGTTTAAATCGTAAGATTAATGAATTGGAAATTTTAAGAAAGCAATTTGTATGTTTACAAACATGGAATAAAACTAATTGGAAAACTTTAATAATTATCAATTAGTTAGTAAGTTTTCTAGAAAAATGGTGGTTTTGCATTTGTTCAAAAAGGCCTGAATGCTGAAATTACCTTTTGCAGTTGAAGCTATTTTGGAAGTTTGTGGATTGTCTATGAAGATATGCCCAATTACTTTCATTATAATTAACTTATACAGACCTCCACGCAGAGTGATTTTCAAACATTCTTGATATTATTGTCTCATTTGCTTGACTCAATTTAGAATTTAGAAATTGCTGAAAATCATCTCACCATCTCAAACCATAGCGGTTGCCATGGCAAAAATCCACGAATTATGATTTGAACTGTTTAACCACTCTCCTTACTCAGCAGATCTAGTTCAGAATGGGGGTGAAATGAGGAGATTACTTTCGTAAACATTTATTTTGTAAAGAAATTGCGCTCGAGTACTATTTGAACGGGTTAAAAGTGAGGAAGAAGAAAATCACTTGGTTCTTTGTAAAACATTTATTTTGTAAAAAAATAATAATATAACAAACTTGTATCTGAGTTTCTTCATCTTTCTAGCATATTTAGCACAAGATGATTACAATATTATCGGCATGGACTGGTCAGCCCTATGCGAATTCGAATACTTTTCCGCTAGGAAAGGTTCACAAACCGCTGGTAAAAGTTTATTCTACTTCCTACAATTTCTGGCGAGACAAGGAGTCCATTATGACGACATCCATTTAATTGGGCACAGTTTAGGAGCCCACGTCGCTGCGATGGGAGCCGACGCTCTACCAGGAGATAGAATAGGACGCATTACAGGTAAATCCCCGCAAATAAACATCCCATTATTTTTCAAATAACGAGTATAATCTCCGCAGATATATGTAAGTATAAATCGTTTATGTATCTCTTTTATAGTACCATTACAATTTTATATATAAGAATGACATTAACAACGATTGTTGCTTTTAATAATCCGAAACTCGGAGATATAAACACTAATATGTGCTCGTCTCCGTCGTGCAGGTTTGGATCCGGCTGGTCCAGGTTACAGCGACGTCGCCCATAACTTACGTCTTGATCCGGGAGACGCGAAATTGGTCGACGTAATTCATACTTATATGAGGGTCCTCAGCTTATCCGAACCTTTAGGTCACGTAGATTTCTATCCGAACGGCGGACGATACCAACCCGGCTGTCCCGATATTTACGACATCTGTAAGTCCTAGTCGTTATACGCGCAAAGACTTAAAATACACAAACGCATACTCGATACCTATGTACTTACGTGTATATATATATATAGACACACAGGTATCTAATCAAATAAATCCAAAAGGGGCGAGACAGTTAATTTATCTTCTTTGACAATAATTTATATATTTTGGTTTGCCTGTTTGAAATTCTGTCAATGTAATGTCAAGTAAAAGATGTAATAAAGATGCTAGAGCACCGGATATTTATTTATTTATTGATTTTGACAGTTATACGAAGATGAATTGGAAAGTTCATATTTTAAATCTCAATAATAATTGCTAGTAATGTATCAAGTAGAAGTAGTTTGGAAAAGGGAGACATTGAAGAAGAATGGACAGAGTTTAAAACGATAATCGAGAGGGCTGCTAAAACAGATATCAAAGAGGAAAGAGAAGAAAACAAAACATGGTTTGACGAAGAGTGCAAGAATGAATTAGAAGCTAGGAGGAAACTAAGACTGAAGATGCTAAAAGAAGAAACGGAAAATGCAAAAACTAAGTATGAAAAACAAAGGAGGAAAACAAAAAATCTATTAACAGACAAGAAAAGAAAGTATAATAAAGAAAAGCTCAGAGAAATAGAAGACAATTATAAAAATAATCAAATCAGAAATTTGTACCAAGGCGTTAAAAACGAAAGGAAAGGATACCAAGCCAAAACAAAAGGACAAAAATGGAGAAGTTGTAGCAGGAGAGGAGGAGAGTCTCGATAGATGGAGGGAATACTTCTGCGACCTATTTAATGACGAAGAGGAAGTAGAAAATGACGTAGACAAGATCAACGTGCAAGTGAGTCAACGAGAAAATGAAGATGAAGCACCAAGTAAAGAGCAGATCTCAGAGATAATAAATAAATTGAAAAGCAATAAAAGTCCGGGAACTGATGGATTAACGGCCGAATTATTTAAATACGGTGGACAAGCTTTAGCAGAACGCAAGTAATATGGAAAAAGGAACAAATACCATCAGGATGGAAGCAAGCAGTGATATGTCCAATACATAAAAAAGGGGATAAAAGTGAATGCTGCAACTACAGTGGCATCTCACTTTTAAACGTAGCATACAAAATATTGGCAACAAACATAAAAATAAACTAAGAAAAGAGGCTGAAAGCACAGTAGGAGAATACCAATGTGGATTTAGGCAAGGTAGGAGTACTACTGATCAAATTTTTGTGTTAAGAGAAATCCAAGCAGAAAGTTACCAACATGAAAAACCCACGATGGCATTATTTATAGATTTCAAGCAAGCATATGATAAACTGAAAAGAAAGCAACTTTACAGAACGTTAGAAGAACTGAAAGTAAATAGAAAGTTGATAAATATGATAAAACTAACATTACATGAAACACAGAGTGTAGTGCGAATAAATAACAAAATGTCAAGAAAACTTGAGATCAGGGAAGGACTGAGGCAAGGAGATCCACTGTCGCCGGTGCTTTTTAATATAGTACTGGAAAAAATTATAAGAGACGGCACCAATGTTTAGCGTTCGCAGATGATGTTGTAATCTTATCAAGAAGTCGAGAAGAACTAGTAAGTGTAACTAGAAGGTTAGAAGAAAAAGCAATCACAATGGGCTTCTACTGAAATGAGGAAAAAACCAAGTATATGGAATGGACCGATAAGGACTTTCAAGGAGGAAAATATTTAAAAATACCTACACACAGAAAAAAGGAAAATGTACGAATTTGAAGAAGTGGATGAATTTGTGTATCTTGGGACCACCTTCGCAAGAAAATCTAACATTGAAAAAGAAATAGAATCAAGAATAATGAAGGGGAACTCACTCAGTAGAATATTTAGAAATAAAAATATCTCCAGGAGAGCCAAAATAAAATTGTATAAGACAATAATTAGACCAATTGTAGTATATGCGAGTGAGACATGGACGTTAAATAAAACAGTACAAACAAGATTGAAGATTTGGGAATGAAAGGTATTTAGAAAAATATTTGGAGGAAAAAAAATGGGAGATAGATGGATGAGAAGAACTAACAAGGAACTGGAAGAACTTTATCAAGAAACAAACATAATAGGGTTAATAAGAACGCACAGATTGCGGTGGATGATGGAAACGAAAGTACCCAAACGTTTGATGTCAAGCTCAATAGGTGGAAAGAGAAGAAAAGGTCGACCAAAAATAAGATGGATAGCAGAAGTGGAGAAAGATCTAAAGCAGTTAAGAATTACCGGATGGAAGGAAAAAGCCAAGAGTAGGGAGTTATGGAAGAAGATGATGATCTAAGCCATGGGCCAGCTAGGCTCGCAGTGCTAATTTATATAAACTACTCAAAAATGAATAAGAAATTTTTACTTTTTTGTATTTTTTAGAAAATATGGGTAAATATTTGTAGTGTTTTATATTAGATACATAATTGTACAGAACAATTTAAAATTTTTAAGTATATTTATTCAGGAAAATCGTTAGATTATTAAGAAATGATCAATTATGAAATAAGCAACTTTTTTATCAATAGCTAAAATAAACATTTTTCTGGAACAATTAATACTAATATCGTGTATAATGGCCACAGACATCTCTCACAGCTCTGTATCTTCGGGACATACTCATAATGCAATTATTAATGTATTCTTGTGACACTCTTCTCCAACACAGCGGTAAAATTGCCCGCAAGTGTTGCACGTTAACTGGGGGTGGATTATTTTCGTTGAGCTGTTCTTAAAGTCTGCCCCAAATATGCTCAATTGGATTCAAGTCGTCAGACGTTCGTGGTAAAAGTAGATGGTTAATATGGAGGTCATTTATTACTTGCATTGCAATTTGTGCACGATGAGGTCGTGCATTATCATCAATAAAAACCATGTTTTCATCCACAGCCTCACGAAAGTCGACCGCATATTGCTGAATAATGTCATCTATGTATATGTGTCCATTGACATTGTTTTCAAAGAGATGGAGGTTCGTACGTCCATTCAAACTAATGCCCGCCCACACCATGATACCACCGCCGCCAAAAGGCACCACAGCTTTTGTAAATTCGGGTCTATAACGGTCTCCTCGAGTTCTCCAGACTCTTACTCTACGATTATCACTAAATAAGCAGAATCTGGATTCATCGGTGTATAAACCATGCTTCCATTGAAAATTTTTTGCTAGTCGTTGGTTAACCCAAGCTCTTCTAGCCATTCTGTTGGCATTAGTTAATTTTGGGCGTCTCACAGGCCTGCAGCTATGAAGATCCATTTCCAGACGGTTTCTGAGGGTTTGATCCGAAACTCTAACTCCATTGGCGACACGTAACTGTGTTTGCAACCATATAGCACTTCTAAACGTATCCATCCTTGTCTAAATTCGTATGTAGCGGTCTTGTCTCTGATTTGTTTTCCTCTCAGATCCACTACCGGGTCTTCCCCTTGCAGATCCTGTCTGTTAAAATCTTGTTGGAGCACTACTAACAATACTTGGAGACACATTAAAAATTGCGGCAATTTCTGCTTCAGATTGCCCTCGCTGATGCAATAACGCAATTAAATCAAGTTTTTTATTTAAATGGCGTCTTGGCATCGTGAAAATGTGAAATGACGTTTAAAATGAATAATATTTGTCAAAAAATGCGATTTTTATAATTTTGTATTCTAATAGTATTATACTATAAGGGAGAGAAATGCGTTATTTTGGCAGAGGTGCAATTTGAAGCCCGAGGGCTACAATGCACCGAGGACAAAATAGCATCTCTCCCGAATGGTATATACTATTTTTTCCACGGTCTCATTAACTTAAAAACACACATTTTGTCATTATAAAGTAAGTAGCACCAGAATTATTGTATTCGGATTTGAGCATTTATTTAGCAGTCGTTGAGTTATTGTCATAACTAGAAAATAAACAAACAAAAAGAATTGTCAAATTAAGGTGTTCTCCATAATGTAAACTCCCTTGGGAGCATTATACTCCCTTGGGAATAATCGAATACTTCTGTTTTAATTTTGATGTCATAGAAACTGATTTCTACTCCCGACAGTGGAATATTAATTTAAGGTTAAAATACAGGATTCAAAATTTTATCACACAGAAAAGACATTTACCAAATAAAATGTCCACAAACGACTGTGGGCCTTCTAATTTATCTATAGTTTGAAAAAATACGTTAAATTTTATCGAATTAATTAGATCTGTTAAAAAAAGATCTAATTCCCTATTCATTTTTGGGTAGTTTATATAATGTATCATTATAATTATGTCTAAACGGTTATTATGTTATTACCAATCAACATCTTCTTTATTCCACCTTTTAAAACACAAACTTGCACAGAATTAAATAAACCAGTTACAATGAAACAATATAGAAATCTTTTAGGCGTCAAATTCAAAAAGAGTTCAACGTAGTGATTATTTTGCTAGAAATTATTTCTATTAGATACTAATTAATGTATACTAACTAATTTTATAGTAAAGATTCCCGAAAGCGTAATGTGCAACCACGGCAGAGCAATTATATACTTCGTGGAATCCATTATTAACAGCAACGCCTTCAGAAGTAAACGCTGTCAGAGTGTGGAAGACGCCACAAGTGCCAGATGCTTCGAAGATTCTGACGTTTATATGGGAAATATTGATACATACACGTAAATGATATATCACACCGTTTCGTTCCATATTACTATATTAATACATCTCTTCATTTTTATTTTCAGAAATGGAATCTATTACGTTAAAACGAAATCGAAATATCCTTACTCGTATTAATTAAATAATTAATACATTTAGATATATTTAAATAGGATGTAGTTTGATTCTTGTTGACGTTTACGCATTTAATAAACGATGGAAATACACAGTTTCTTATTTATTTTTCTAAGGCAAAAAGTTGTTAGATCTTTTGCGCATGATACTAAAAATTGCAAACATTATTTTCACGTGTTATTTCAGTGTAGCGCGAAACTGAAAGGTTAAGATGTTACGTTTAAAAGGGAGGTAAGATGCTTATATTTAATTGTTATTGTTAAAAGTTAATCAAAAGACGACATGTCTACAACTAAACTTGATGATGGTGCTTTTTCTAATAATCAAGCAAATAATTAAAGAGAAACGTTAATGATTCTTGAAACGGTTCCGTATTACTACTTTATAAACAGCTTCTAAATATAGAATGTAGGAAATGGAACTATTTATATATTGCAAAATTTTCGTCTAATGTATGTATGTATATACCGACAATGAAATTGCGATAGTTGTTGCTGATTTTGATTAAAATTGTAAATTGACATAGAAAACTTGTCGTAGGTGATTATGAGATAATTATATGAGATCGATAACAAAGAAATTGACATTTAATATGTGTCAAACAATATTAAAATATGTAGCCTAGCAACAAAAATTGAATTGCTCCCATATCAATGTATTTTTTTGTCTAGCCCTAACAATTCTGTTCAAGGTCTAGAAAAAAATTCAGGCGTGAATTAAATAATTATAAGTGCCACTTAAATTATCAATATCAGTTCTAAAATAGACAACTGTTTTCCTTTTTACCATACAGGGTTATTCGCGGAACTGCTTTGTAAGAGCTTGTCTTTGTTCGCAAAATCTAGCAGCTCTCTGAAAACTTTTAATTTTTGAGATAGTGCCATCTAGTCTTCTCAGTGAAATTGTTCACGCTCTTGCCTCACTTCTGGTTGAAGTTCACTTCACTTCACCTTTTTAATTCAAATAGTAGCAGTACGATATACTGCAACGTCAAAGGCCTCAAACGAGTGTAGTATCGATTACTTCCGTTGCTTCTTGATTCATTTCAGATATGAGATTTTGAAGCTCTATACTTCACCTTCTGGGCTTGTAAATCGTACGCCACGCATTTAGTCCTTTAGTCTTGGAAATCAACAAAAATCTGAAGGTGCCACGTCCGGCACTTGGATTCTCACATAAATTCGGTTGCATTAAAATTAAATAAATCCTTGTATGTTCTAAGAAAAATGAAAGAAACGTGCGACATCAATACTTTAAAAATGATTTACTATGCTCATTTTAACTCACATCTCTATTACGGATTACTGCACTGGGGCAGTACTTCGAAACTAAAATAAGTATTGCTATTGCAAAAGAAAGGCATACGTATAATCTGCAATCTAAAACCAATCAGTTGGTCATGTAGGAACTACTTCATAAAGTTGGGGATCTCCAGAGTTTACAATTTATTTATACTGCTAGCGGCATGTTGCGTTCATTATAACTTGGAACAATTCCCGACGAATTCGAGCACTCATATGTACCGGGTGATTCAGTAAAAGTGGCGAACGGCTGTATCCCGGAAACTGCTAGGCGTAGAGCTTCGGGGGAAAAATTGCATAACTAATGTGGCTACCAGAACTATCCGGAAATTATTGGAAAGTTTGAAATTTTACCCCTGGGGGACGTGTCTGTTATTTTCAATTATAAAATGAGTATTATCTCAGAAAATTGCGTGTTAAGGTATAACTAAGTTTGAAAGCATCATTTGAAAGCTGAGCTAATGTCGTATTAGTTTGTTTAATGACTTTTTGTCGTATCTGCCATAATAAGAAAGGAGGGAGCCAAAGAATCCAGGATCCAGAATCTGGATATTTCGATCCATTCTCGTTTTATTCACGTAAGAAGATAATGAAATTTATCGGAAAAAATGAACTGCTGATTTCTGATACTTTAACACGCAATTTTCTGAGATAATACTCATTTTATAATTGAAAATAACAGACACGCTCCCTAGCGGTAACATTTCGAACTTTTAAATAATTTCCGGATAGTTCTGGTAGCCACATTAGTTATGCAATTTTCCCCCCGAAGCTCTACGCCTAGCAGTTTCCGAGATACAGCCGATCGCCACTTTTACTGAATCACCCGGTACAGTACAAGATACTTTATTAGATGCGATCTCTCTAGATCCAGTAAATTTTATGCCTCCCACATTCGATTGGCAGTTGGAATTTACAATGCTTTGCCTGCCAATGTAAAAATCAGTCCAGTGCACCAGTTCAGGTCTCGTCTGAAACTAATTTTAAGAACTATTATTCTTTGGAGGAGTTCTATTGTGGGGACGGCTCTGTACACTGACAAATTGGATGGATTTATTTATATAAGTATGTAAAAATTTTAAATTGGTTTTCAATTTGTTACACTTGTTTGTTTATTTATTTAAATGTTTGATCTACACGTATGTATATATGTATATCACACCAACCACAGTGTATGAATAAAGTATATATCTATCTATCTATCTAACTAAGAAAAACAATTTTTTTTTAGAAATTCCACTTTATTCATCAACATACTCTCCTTGAAGAGCTATTATACATTCATTTCCAACGCTCCTCTAACTTTTTGATGCTCAGTTTCGGCAATCACTTCTTCATTTGAGCCGAATTTCTTTCCCTGGAGCATCTTTTTCATGTCTGCAAAAAGCAAGTAGTCGCTGGGTCGCCAATTCATCCAATTTAATCATTGTTTTCATCGACTTGTGACACAGGGTATTGTCCTGGTGAAACAGCACCTTTTCCTTGTGCATGTAGGGACGTTTTTTCGTGATTTCTGCACTAAATCCATCAAATAATGTCATGTAATATTCGCTATTGATAGTTTTGCCTTTCCCAAGATAGTCGATGAACAAAATTCCATGCTCGTCCCAAAATCCGGATGCTATAATCTTGCCAATCGACTTTTGACGATCTTTTTGATCCAGGCGTGTAGTGATGGATTCATGTTTCATCCATTATCACATACTGATGCAAGAAATCCCTTTTATTTCGCTTGAACAGCTCCAAACAGCGCTCTAAATCGTCGACGGGTTGTTGTTTCTGAATCGGTATGAGCAAACGCCGCATCCACTTCGGAAGCAACTTCCGCATGCCCAAATTTTCATGTAAAATTGTAGATACACTAATACCTTCTGATATCTTCCAGGTGTCAGCTATCTCACGCAACTTCATGTTACGGTCTTCTAAAACTATTTTGTGGATATTTTTTGTTTTCCGAAACAACTGACGATTTTGGGCGACTAGAGCGTTCAGCATCATCAGTGCTTGTACGACCGCGTTTAAATTCAGCATACTAGTCAATAATAGTTGATTTCCTTGGTGCAGGATCCCTACAATTCTTATCAAGTCACTGTTTGGCTCCAACAGTATTTTTCCCCATCAAAAAATAGTGCCAGCGTATTCACGATGAGAGAATGTGGCAGCCATTGTGAAAATGGAATTGTTAATATGTTTTGTAAAAGTAATTATCGTCGTTATTGTATAAGAATCGATTATATTGTGATTGAATTGATATTTACATATTTGTTGGAATTCCATTTTAATAAAATGCACAAAAACACTTAAAATAAACAAACGTGTTTTAATTTACCCAAAAATTGTGTGAAAATTTTTGGAAATTAAAACACGTTTGTTTATTTCAAGTGTTTTTGTGTATTTTATTAGAATCTATTACGTTTTGCAATTATAGAAGAATGCCGTCGTCAGGTTTAATGAGAAAACATGAAAGAAACTGGGACATTTAAACTAATTATTCCTGCTCTAACGATCGTGGAATTTTCTTTAACTACTACACCACAAAGAGAAATAACTGAAGCGAACAGGGAATTTTCCAGGATAGTCGTTATTGTGCGAGGTTTACTAATAAGAGTCTTAAAAATAGAATACAATTAGGTAGGTACGACTATTTTTTAGGAATAACTTGCCCAATTATGAAATGAATTGCATTTCTGGTTAGAATAGAATGAATTAATAAGTAACTAATCCATGTGATGATAGTGCAAGATATTAGGTATATGTATGTAGTAATATTTTCGATTAAAGGACATTATCAAATTGCGAGACGTATGTATTAAGATCCTATAATACGACAACGTATTGTGAAGCAATTAATGATATGCTACTAATAAAGCACTTAACAACGAACAATCTTATCCTTATCTAATTGAATTTTATTAATCGAATTTGACAACACTTTCGTTTCCAAGAATGTGATGAGCAATTAACCTAATTTGAATGACGGATATGACATTATTAGATAATATGTATTCTTTGCTATATATGTATATAGCAAAAAAATCGAGACTACAACCATATATCTGATTAGTTAATATTTATTTCATGATATTTAGAAATTTTTAATTATTCGATTGTCGCTACTCTTACTAATTTTGCAAATCATAACTTAATCTCTCTTTTATTTAAGAATCATTTTGTAAAAATTTGAATCAAAAAATATAATGTTAAAATTTACTACTTGCTGAAAGATATTTCAACTTCCAGTCTATTGTGTATAGCTCTTTTACGAGAGTGACCTGAAATGTTTTCGGAATCATTTGTGGTCGTTTCTCCTTCAATACTCGGGTCAATAAATCGTTGTAGTGTTGCCCCATAATCGTCCTTCCCTTCAGCTGATAGTCGATGAGAATCACACCTTGGGAATCCCAAAAAAAACGGCCGCCACTACCTATCTGGCCGATGGAAGGGTCTTTGCTTTCTTCGCAACTAATTCGCCCGGAAAAGTCCACTGCTTCGACTGTTTCTTGGTCTCCGATAAGTAGTGGTGAATCCAAGTCTCATCCACGGTTACGAAACGCATGAAGAAATCTTTTGGATTGCGTTGAATCCTGCCCAGACACTCCTCCGAAACGGTCACCCGATTTCGTTTTTGCTCCGGTGTGAGCAAACGCGGTGTCCATCGCGCAGAAAGCTTTTTTATGCCCGAAATTTCGTGCAGGATATGGTCAGTGCATTCCTCTGAGATGCCTGTTGTCTCTGCTATCTCTTGGAGCTTCAATCGGCGATCGGCCAATACGACATCAACATCAATCTTGTCGACCATTTCCTCGTTGGTAGCGGCTTTTGAGCGCCAACTGCGTGGGTTGTCACTTGTGTTTGTATGGGCATGATGGAGTAGATCCGCTCTGAACCTGTAGTAAAATATTTCGAATTTCCGTGGCAGTTTTTCCAGCCATCCATAAGTGTTTTATCACTGCACGAAATTTGATCCATTTATCCATTTTTGTAAAATCGCCTGACTTGCTACACAAAATACACTCTTAAAAAACAACTATTGACAGTAGACGTCTGAAATTTAATTTAATAAAAAAGGTTGCCCTTGCCGACCAATAAATCTACTTCGTGCGCCATCTCTTGTCGATTCCGGAAACAAACTGTCCACTAGGACGTCCATGATCTATGCTTTTGTCTCCATTGATTTTTAAATTTAGTTTGATAAATGACCGGCTTTGTACATCCAGGTTTCCTTCATTAGGGTATTTTCATCTGATGCAAACTCTGTTAGATCGTCAGCAACTGCGCACACTTCGAGACCGACCAGTTGGGGCACTGTGCCTAGGTTTCATACTTTATTGTAGATTTTTCGCGAATTTGCTTTAGTTTCCACATTTTTCAGCTTCTCTCCCGTAATTTAGTCACGTCCTGCTGCCTTCACTGCCGACCCCTATTAATTGAAAACACAAAATCCTTTCTGTAGATCTAGTGCTAGGTAAAATTGCAAAAATCACTTGTGAAATGCTGCTTCAACGCCACGAAAGAAAATGATGAAAAACGGATTTATTTTGAAAACCCGAAGCGGAAAAAATCACTTGGCAGGTTCTTCAACAGCAAGACCAAATCACTTTGATAAGAAGACCATGTTCTGTGCCTGATGGGACCAGAGCAGTATTGTAGCTCGGCGAAACCATTAATACACAACTCTATCGCTAACAAATGATTAATTTAAACCAGGCATTAATCGAAAGACAATCGTGATGGATCAGAAGATTGGCAAAGCGATTTTGTTGCACAACATTTTGTCTCACTCAGGAAAACCGCACGCCCCAGAGCTGGCGCCATTCGACTATCACCTATTCGCATCAATGAGGGCAGTGCAAGGCAGCAGAAAAATTTCGAGGAAGTTTGAAAATGGCTCGACGAATGGTTTGCCGCAAAAGACAAGCAGTTTTTCTGGCATGATATTCATCAATTGTGATTTTTTTAACACAAAAACTGGAAAAAACTTACACACATACAACTGGTATTATAGTGTTTAATAAGATTATTATTGATAAATAAATACATCCAATAAACAATCTATTAAAGTGTTCTGTCCCTAATTTTGAGATCTTCCTCATTTGTTGATTTGTATCTTTACCCCAAAAGAGAAAAGCCAACACAGTTATAAAGTTAATATATACGAGGGCGTAATTTTATATTATCTACCTAGTTATAAAACAAAAGAGTGACGATGTCAAACAAATTATTGAAAAATTGCCGTCACTGTTAGATAAAATGAGTAAAACTAAGGTTGAACATCGCAGCGTAATAAAGTTCCTGACAAAAGAAGGCAATGGTCCAAAAGCAATTCATGAAAGAATGGTTGCTGTGTACGGGGAAGATGCACCATCTTATTTTCAAGGAAAAGAAGGTCTAAACTCTTTCGATGGAACCGAGAGTCAATCAATGATGACCCAAAGTCCGGACGACCTGTTGAACATTGACATTGTGCGAAAAGTCGAAAACTTGGTATTGAAAGATCTGCGTGTAAAGATCTCTGCCAATGTCAATGAAGTCTGTATATCCGAAGCAAGTGTTCTCGAAATTTGGCATGACGATTTGGGTATGAAGAAGGTGTCTGCACGGTGGATACCCAGATTGCTTACACGTGAACAAAAACTGTACAGAAAAGAAGTTTCTCAAGAAAATTTGGCCGAGGTGGAGAGGGACAAAACATTTTTATCTCGAATTATCACCGGGGATGAGACTTGGGTACATCATCCTACTAAACAACAATCCATGCAGTGGGTTCATAAGGGCCCTCCGCCACCACACACCGCCACCACCGCCAGGACACAATTTTCTGGAAAAAGACTGATGGCAACTGTTTTCTGGGAACACAATTAAAAATTTAAAAACTGCTCTAGAAGAAAAAGGTTCGCATTCTTAGCCATAAAAAAAACTTGTTGCTGCACGACAATTGCCGGCTTCATAAGGCAAACAAAGTTTAGCAGATAATCAATGACTGTGGGTTTATAAATCTAAGGCATCCACCTTATAGCCCCGACCTAGCTCTGTCAGACTTCTTTTTATTCAAAAATTTAAAAAAGTATCTCAGGAGAAAGCGTTTTGTGTCTGAACAACTCAAACAAGCTGTTGAAGAATATTTTGCGAGGTTACCGAAGTAATTGTTTTCTGAGGGTATGGGGCAATTGGAAAAAAGATGGAGTAAGTGTATTAGTGTTGTGTAGGTGTTATGTAGAAACATTTTTTTTTGTTCTCTTATGTGCTTTTTTTCATGGCTAAGTAGATAACATAAAAATACGCCCTCGTAGTAATTAATTAATTACATCTATTATATTTGCAAAACGCTCGAATAATGCGCGAACGATTGTAGCTACAACTTTGTGTATTGTTCTGTTTCATTAGAACCAATTGACTGGATGACCTTTTAGAATTGATGAAAAAGCAGAGACTGTTCTGATCCATTGTTATTGAGTTTTCTTGTTTTCTAAGTGCGATAAATATGTTTCGGTTATTTGATGCTTCGCAAACTTCGAAATATAATATATTTTCTCTGGGATATGTCTTGTGTGTAAGCTGGATTATGAAAATGTCCAAGTTAAAATATCAGTATATGTAAGTGTTTTGCCGTATTATATCTATAAATTTTACATGTGAGCGAAACTAATTATGATTTCATCTTATTTGTTACTATCGACGAACTAATTATTTTTTTTATTTTATCTGATAATTCTGATCCGACGTCACCTTTTATCACGAATACCTTTTAAAGGGAGATCTAAATAACATCGTGATATTCTAATACGAATTCCGACTATCCAACTAATATGACAATACAACGATTACTTGCATTACCTGGCGAATTTTAAACACGCCAATAAAAAAAATAATAGAATTAATAGACATTGTTTGAGAGATTACCAAGATTACAACGCACGTATTATACATATATGTATATGTGTAAAAAACGATCGGGGAGACGAAAACTTTGCGACGGTATCTTATCAGGCAATTGACTAAAACAGGTGAAATCTAATCTAAACCTAGAAAATACTCCGATCACATCATTAGTAGGTATTGGCTATATACGATCCAGTTTTCGCCTGTGATGTATAATTTGTTGTAATCGCGGTTATTAGTACAAAAATAATAATCATCCACCCTATTGAAAAGTGGTAAAATTACACCGACAGGTCCTCGTTGGTTTTTGGGTGGATGATAAAACGGTGCTGTGTTCGTTTTTTGAGTGATCGTCATTTAGAAAGATCGGAAGAACAATGAAGAAGAAACTGGAATTGACGACGATGCCCAAAAATGGCATCTCGAAGGATAAATTGGATAAGGATTCTATGGAAGCGTAAGTCTAATTTAAATAAGAATTTTGGAATTGCCAAAATCCAAACAGTGATCTTTTTTTTTGGAAATTAAGCTAAGTTAGCTTACTGAAGAATTTTTCCGGCAATATTAGCAAGACCTAGAGCAAGATTCGTTAAACAAATTAAACTGTCATGTTGAATTTTATAAGCAGTATCTAGATGATTGCATATCTTGCAAATAATAATAATAATGGTCAATACAAAAGAAAAAAGCATAATATCTAAAAACATTACTACCCACCACCACAATATAAACAACGAAAAAGAGGAGACCAAACAATACAAAAAATTATGAATTTAGATTCATTTAGTGAATAATAACTAGATTCCAACTAATGCTTTAGAGTGCTCCTCAATTTCTTTTGATTAAAGACTTTCCAGTTATAAATGTTAAGACCAAGTATATCTGGACTGTACGAAGTTAATTCTAATTAAATTTTGCCAAATCAAAATTTTAGCGTCTTCCATTTGATCTGATACCTCCGCTATAAGTAAGGTAGTATCGTCAGCATAGCAAATCAAGTAATAATGAAATAAGAATTTAACAATATCATAGACGAATAAAGAAAATAAAATGGGACCAAGAATAGATCCTTGCGAAACGCCAATAGACGATGGTAAAAATGAAGATTTGACTTCTATTTCAACCAATTGAATTCTTCCAGATAATATCGCTTGATAAAAGTGATCATGTGTTAAACAGATTCAATTAATATCATGATAGGTTAAAATTTATACTTCTATCAATTTTTTAAATATAGGCAATATACAGGGTGTTTCATAATACTTACTTAGCTTAGAGCAGGCCAATTTACTACTGAGATTTCAACCTCGGCTAAATACTCGCGTACAATTCTGGCAACATGCGGTCGGACATTATCATGCATTAGCATGAAATCATCTCCGATGAACGGTGCAAGAGGAACAATATGTGGCTCTAAAACTTCTCTTATGTATCTATCGGCTGTCATGGCTCCCCCGTTAATTATAACCAAGTCCGTCCGAGCTTCAAAATTTATGCCACCCCACACCATTATCAAACCGCCTCCATAACTTACTCTAGGAAAAAAAATGGTTTTGAAAGAAACGTTCACCAGTTCTCCGGTAAATTCTTTCACGTCCATCTGGTGTTCTAAGACAAAATCTGGACTCATCCGTGAATAGGATGTTGCTCCATTCTTCGTTACCTCAATTTACATGTTTCCTAACAAATCTAAGGCGTTCAAGTCGATGGTGTCTCAATAACTCTAGACCAGTTGCAGGTCTCCTAGAACGCAGTCCAATATCAAACAGCCGCCTTCTTATTGTTCTATCACTTACTTGAACTTGCCTTACGTCCTCTAATCTGTTTTTCATTTGCACAGAAGTAACTTTTCTGTCCCTCAAAACATTTAACGTTATAAAGCGATTATCTCGCTCACTAGTAGATTTCTTTCGATCACAACGATTTCTTCTTGTGTATACACCAAATTCATTAAACCGTTTAACAGCTCTTTGAACTTTACATCTTGAAACTCCCAACATTCTGGCCACATAATACTGTGACCTACCATCCTGAATCAAAGCAACAGCTGTCGCTGCGTCGGTTACACAAAGATCCATATTTTAAATTACTATTCGACGAGATAGAAAGCTGTTTTCTTAACGATAAACGGTTCCGGAGATATTTGCAAAAAAACGATTTTTTTTAAATAAATTTCAACACTCTGTACCTCGAAAATGGTGCATTTTAGAGTGTAAGTTGATAGAAACTTTTTTTCAAATTTTTGGACAAGCTATCACATCCTGAAGTCCTGCGCATATATTATGAAACACCCTATATAATAACATTGATGTCAAAAGAAATTAACACATTAAAGACACTAGCTAGTAGAAAATAGACATTTGAACTATTTTGCAAATATATACTTCGATAAATTAAAAGAAGTTACCATTATAAGCTTCAAAAAGGATAAATTTTTCATTAAAAATGAACACTGATCGCAAAAATCTCCGAAAATGTTCACGTCGATTTGGATATGAGAAAAATTTCTGCAAAATGGATCCCCAAATGTCTAAAGGTTGACCAGAAGCATGCAAGTTCGGTCTGTGCTCGGTTTGAAAATAATTCAGACTTCTTAAGCCGTATTGTTACTATAGATGAAACTTGGGTACATTTCTACTACCCAGAAATAAAGCAACAATCGATGGAATGGAGACACTCTGGTTCTTCAAGGCCGAAGAAATTTCGTGTTCAAAAATCTGTTGGAAAAGTTCTTGCTTCAGTTTTTTGGGATTGCCATGGAGTAATCATGCTTGATTTTCTGGATAAGGGTGGAACAATAACTGACAATCTCTCTGCAGCTTTTTCTTTGACGTTTTGTTCAAATTACCTCCTATCATCAACTAGCACTTTTCTTGTATTAAATCCACTCCTAGTCCTTCTCTTACTATCGTGTTTCTAATATTTTCTTTCTAACTTTATTTCTAAGCATTGTATTTATTGAGTGATTTGCATGCCACATGGTGCCAGTTCACACTGATATTTTTAGAAACTGTCCTTGTCCATTTTTTGGTTAACATTCATTTCTAAATTTGGTTTAATAAATAAGCAACTGCATACATCCAGGTTCCCTTCATTAGGGTATTTTCATCTGATTGAGACAGACTAGTAGTGGCACTGTGCCCTCGTTTATGAATAATTATTGAATATTTTTCGTGAAGTTGACTTTTGTTTCCACACTTTTAGCATCTCTCCAGTAATTTAGACACATCCTGCTACCTTCACTTTCTTCATCTTGCTTAAAGCTTCTTCTACTTCTCTATTTTGAAGTCCTAGTTCTCCTCTTTCATTGTTGTTCATTGTCATGTTTCTAGTTATTCGTTATAACGTAAGAGCGCAACATACATGCTAATTATTTTTGTTCCAAATATCAAAATTAATGATTGATGATCAAAATTAAATGTAGTGATTTACTATATAATCTTGATCTTCAATGGATACATAACATACACTGCAATTTTATATTCCAGATAAGCGTCAATAAATTAATTGCAACATGCTTCTGCGAAGTAATTCTCAGAATCATCGCGATTTTTGACATCACAATGTACAGCGTTTTCCACGTCTTCATTCCACAAAAATTGGCGCCCTTTGAAGTGTCAACTTTGATATTGTTTAACTTTTATAATCACATTTATACGTCACGTTATAGATTCCAGTTTGTAGGTGATTAGGCCACAATTAATTATCGTGTCTCCGTACTACGACATATGAGAAAAATCTATAAATACACCTGTAATTGTTAGTAACATCATTCACTTCAGGATCTAATCGTATCGCTTTCGTTTTTATCTCTCACAAAGGCACCTGAATAGGATGTAACTCATTCGGCTGGCATTACCGTGGTGCTGGAATGCGATGACTTTCAAAAATTTCGCCGTCAACACGTGTATTATAAAAAAAAATATTACAATCGATCAGATTACAGATTTTGACGTAATTCTCTTATGATTTATTAGATATAATAAATCGATAAAGAGCTACTGCGTTATTCAGTCTGAAATACTTTCACTTGTAGCTCAATAAAACAAGAATCAACTAGAAGATCAATTTATTCAAGAACACAATAATTATGTTTTCGTAAAATTACAAAACATTTACGAATTCAAATATGTATTTGATTAAATTGAAGTATATCTATATTCATGTATTTAATAGTAGATCTTAGTAGGTTTTTATTAATTTTAATTTTGTAATAATCCGTCCACGCAACTCACACATTTGCACATATTCAAACCTGTCTGACACAGCAGTTTAGCCAGCCTCGTATTCAAACTGCTTCTTCTTTATTTGAAACAGAACATTATAGGGATCATCATCCCTGGCACTTATGTCAATAAAATTCTATTTTATGACATTCATAAGGTAGTATAGGCTTAATAAAAGACACGTTTTACGATTCATAGCTATCTAAGACTTTTAAATTTCTGTTGAGTAGATACCTGCAAACACAAAATGTATAATAAAATAAAATTTTGTTTTAATACTATATTCATAGGAGTGGATAGATTTTTATGAAATTTTAGCCTGATACCATATTCAGTGAGTCCTTTAAAGTGAGATGTCACTCGACCCCCCATCCCATTTAAAATTTCGATACTATATCGCCCCCTATCGTCAATTTTTTGAAACTAAATAGAAATTATACTTTAGGTATGTAGTATGTAATATTTCATATTCATCAGTTAGAAGGGGAGGAGGATACTTTAGAACCGCACTGTACTGTGTGTACAGGATCATTCACGGACTGGTTCGTTAGAACTTTTTGATGTACTTGAAATTCAACATTTCTGAAAACTTGTAGTTATAACTGATATCATCTGGATTCATCCGCAAAATTATTTGCGCCATTGTACCACTTCCGGTTTATCGGAAGTCGACGTCAACTTTCTTAATTTAAATAGCATGGTAGGTATATTTTTTATGAGTTTTTTGTATAGGGCATACAATTCTGCATCAAAACTTACTAAGACATCCCATGTCAAAAATCAGCCGTTTTTGAATTATTCAATTTTTTTCAAATATAGGGCCAATTGCAACGTTATGTTCAAAATTGTGTATTTCTGAAGGCATTGCAGTTAAAGACCTCATATTTGGCATGTTATTAGCTGAAATAGCATAGATAAAATTTACGTCCTAAAATTTATAATAATTTATACGGAGTCGTCCAAAATTAATGTTAATTTCAACCAACTTTACGTCGGTAAAAGTCACTTGTTTTAAATGGAACATCCTATATATTATTACATTTTGGAATACACTCAATAATTCTCTATCATTTCTTATTAGACATATTAGCTTGTATTTTTTACGGCTTCCGAGTTATAAGGACTTTTCTGGTAAAAGTCCGAAAAATATGCTTTTTAATGCATTTAAAATGGCAGTAATCCTTGAATGTCAAAATAATTGATATTGTATTTGTACTATAAATACACATACGAGGGAGTGTTTTTATATTCGCGGAATGAGCGGGTTGTAGGGGGTTGATTAGGCGCATTGGGGGCGTGGCCTGTGCAGCGACTCATAATTAGTATAAATACGAAGTTTCATTGTTATTAGACAGTTAGTCTTTGAGCTATCGTCAACCAAGTAACATAATCAGGAGTGAAAAGTGAAATATGGAAAAAATCGAGTGTTCGCGTGCATTTTTGGACCTCTGTAATGAAGACAAGGATGGTGTATTGGGTCGAATTGTTACTGGAGACGAAACTTGGGTTCATCATTATGAAGCTGAGTCCAAACTAGACTCCATGCAGTGACATAAAAAGGGCACAGCACCTCCCAAGAAATTTAAAGTGTCACAATCATCTGGGAAACTCATGGCAACGGTATTTTGGGACTCGGAAGAAATATTGTTGATTGATTATAAAGATAAAGGTGTTTCTATAACCGGAGAATATTACGCTTCAATATTAGAGCGACTAAAAGAAGCCATTAAAGAGAACAGACTGGCAAAATTGACGAAAGGTGTGCTGCTTTTGCACGACAACGCGCCCGTCCACAAGAGCCGCGTTGCGTTAGCTGCCCTGCATAAGGCGGGCTTGGAAATTGTGAATCACCCACCCTACAGCCCAGACCTGGCCCCGAGTGATTATTACCTGTTTCCGAAAATGAAAAAAGAGCTGCGGGGTAAAAAATTTACTGCCGATGATGAAGTTAAGGAGGCAGTTTCGGCGTATTTTGTAGATAAAGAGAAATCATTTTTTTATTTATAATTAATTGAAAGATGTGAAAAATGTATTCGTCTTGCAGGTGAATATATTGAAAAAGAAAAATAATTTGGTTTTTTTATTTCCACCCCTTATCCCCCATTCCGCGAATATAAAAACGCTCCCTTGTACCTATATAAAGTTTACACGGATTAGATAGGGAGAAAAAACGAGTCTGCAACTACCTTAACTAAATTTATAATTCTTTACTGTAACCTATCCTTTCGCTTGAAGTTAACCTTGTACCTACATAATGACGTGATATCGATTATTTTAACATAACACGTGTACGATGTCTCCTAATCAATTAAGGGATGCGAAGGTATGATACCAGAAATAGTACCTGAGTAACAACAAATGACCAAGGAAAACTCCACAAGTTGTCAGTCATCTGTAGATAGCGTAGCTAGATCTATATTATTTATAACAGATCCGCATACAGCAAGCTTAAAAACTTAGTGAACTTAATATAAAAGTAGCGATACATTTGTTTTAATATAAAAAACAAAAAAAAGGAAACTTTTATAATCTGAGTTAGGTTTAGAAGAAGTTGGCGCAGGAAATTTGGAAATACATTCACGCACAATTCTAATACGAGTAGCAGGTAAGAGTGTGAGTTTTTGTATTGGACGTCTGCTTCTGCGAAAAGTTAATTTGAATCAATAAAAGGAACGTGACTTATATTTTCGTATTTTAAAACTTCTTCCCAATTTTCTCTTGAATATATAAGAGTATTAAAGGATACAATACATACCCATAGATTAATTAAAAACAATCAAGTAATATATAGGGTGTAAAAATTTAGCCTCCTCCTATTCCTATTATCTGTCAGCTATTACCACGGTTATATTTAAACGTGTAATAAGAAGTTTGTCAGTATCAGGCTCGATTTGGTGCTTATTTTGTGCCGTTTTGTGCCGCAAAACAAAAATTTTGTGCTTCCATATTAACCGAATTATAGCGATTTCAAAATCCGACCAAAATGGAATATCAAAACAGATATACAATACGTACAAAAATTTTAACGATCATCTTCAGTTGTAAATTAATTAACCAAAGCGTTCAAATGTGCGATGCTGCATGCTGCTTTACTGATTTGTGTAATAAAATTAATGCTTTCTTCACACAAAATTCAATAATCTTCATTGATTCCACCGAGAGTCTTTCCAAAGATTCAGTTGCAAGAAAAATGCTTAACGCAGTTTCTCAACAAGTTAACCGGACTAACGACAACAAAACGCCATAGGTATATCATTTATGATGAAACGCATACCTTGATAGATCTGGAGTTAACCTTGTTTCCTGCTTTATTTTACGGCATATATTACAGCTGCGCAAACTGTGAGACATTTTATTGCTTATTGTAAACAATTTAAAGAAGAGACCTTTTAAATTGTTTCTCACGAATATCTGCACTGCCTCAGGCCATAGTGTATACTTTATAAAACAGAGATATTACTTCTACTGCTTCTACTACTGTCACTTTACGTTTAAAGTTAGTACACACGAACAGAGAAAGGTAAAATATAGAAGTAAATAAAACAAATATATAAGCAAATATAAAATAAACAGATAAATAAATGTTATAAAACAAATTATTATAAATATCAAGTAATTACATATTTCTGATAATTCGAAAAAGAAAACTTACTGTCACACAAGCAACAATAGTATATTGTTTACCAAGTAAGAAAAGCCTAACATTCCTGGACGACTGTGAAGATTGCAACACAGAGTCCTGGAATGTGGCTTTTCCTACGAGGCAAACATACTATTTTTCGGCAAATCGTTTAAAATTCGATAGATCTTAATTAATTTTGAAAAAATCGCGAATAATTTTATTAATAAATTAGGTTTTGAAATTCGTAATATAATTGGTCGCGTTACTATGGCAACGTATTAATCTTGAATTGTCAAACTTGACGCATATAAATTTAACTGCTGGTGTTTTCGAAGGCAAAACAGTAGTAAAATGATAAGTGATGATGAATTTTCTAGATCTGGGACTCCTCCAGAGCTGGTTGAGGCAGTGAATACTGCTTCATTAGAATTATTGCCAAAGAAATCAACAACAATATAAACAACGTGTTTTCAATCATTTATGTAAAACATAACAACTGTAACGAAATATCATCGAAATGAATATTTCCTAACAGTTAGGAAATGTTGACTTTTTCTTTAAAAAATTTTGTCATCCACCTCAAGTGAGAATTGACAAGTCTGCAGATAATTGCACAATGATTCTTTCACGGTTTCAGCCATCGAATCAATTCGTCTTTGCACAGAACTATTAGTCAAAGGAATTTTTCGGATAACATCTGCCGTAGGTTTATGAAGCTCCAATCTTGTCCAATAATATGTGGGTTGCCTGTTTCAACAATCAACAATGAGATATTGTACGAAGCTCGAAGTCCGTCATCGTCTTGTTTAGAAGCTGATGAAAAAAGTTTTGATATAGTTGGCTGAATTTCGTAATTCTTTTTCATATCTTGAAATTAAGTCACACCTTTCTCTTTCTTATCCGGGCGTATTTTATTAAAATGATCTTAAAGCCTAAAAGCGTGTTTATTTTTTAACATGCCCACCTCCCCTCTCTCCCTACCTCTCTCTGTACCATCTCAATGGCTCCCAATTTTCTCTGGGTCTTCTACTACCCCGTAAAAGTCTCAAACGCTCACAGAGGGGCATTATCGCCCACCTTGAGAACCTCTAGTCTAGATAAAAATACAATAAATAGAATTGTTCGTGGAACTCAAAAAGTCATCTTTAATCATCAATTCACTCAGAAATATCTATTTTATAGTCTTAGATATACGCTAAGATTGTTTCTTTTGCTATCTCATCAATGATGGAAGTATTCCTACTTACCAAAATTGTCGTGTTGCAACTACATTTCTCTCTCAATTCTGTCCAAATGGGGTATGATCTGGTCTATGACTAAGATTGGAATGTGATTGAGTTTCCTGTTTGTGAAAACTAACATGACAGGATTTCGTATCATTTAGTTTGAGTCGCCAAGTTTTAAACCAGGAATTTCTGACGTTTATGACTTTTGCAACTGGTTTGTCTCCTCTTCTATTTAATTGAAATATTATTGCAACGATAACATCAGTCAATTTTGGGTAAGTGTTATGGTGCAGGTATAGTATTGGACTTAGCACACTACCTTGAGGTATACCCGTTCTAAGGACTAGATCCAAAATAGAATGTCTGTTCCGAAATCTAAATTGAAGCAATAATACTTGGTGACTGTTTTCAATAACCGGTTCTAAACTCTTTGATATGTTTTTCAAAAAGTTTAGATACGATTGGGAAGCAAAGAGATTGGATGCTTCCCTACCAGATTCAACTTTGTTATCGCTTTATTTAGAAGGTGTTAATACTGTCCCGTCAGTCAAGGCAAATCCAAAAGCTTTCTTGGCGCTGATTGATTTCTTGCTTTAGTTCCCTGATAGATATACTGGAAGAATTGGCGTTTCTATCATAACTTCTTATCAGGTAGCTGTTAGGCTCTAACTATTCCAAAAATTTTGATTGGCAATGTACATTTGAGTAATTGGCCTTTTTGAAAAATGATCAATCAAAATATCACTAACATTTGATTTTTTTTTTAATTAAATCTTTTATATTTCAGCGATTTCGTATCAAAAGAAGAACCGGAAGAAGAAAAACTTCCACCAGTCTCTTTCTTCCAAATGGTAATTATTTCCTCCGCCAAAAATTTCTCTCGTTTATCGATCATTTCTTTGCAGTTCCGATATGCCAACACGCAGGACAAAATCTTCATCTTTCTGGGCGTCATTACCGGTATAGCAACTGGTGTTGTGCAACCGCTAAATATGTTGATCTTCGGCCAGCTCACAGGTGATATCATTATGTACGGGTATATAGTTGGGAATTCGACAGGTAATGATGCCGTGATAAACATAGCCAAACAAAATTTTATGGCCAGCATGAAAGACTTCGTACTTTACAGTTGCTTACTTGGTGTAGCCACATTGACAATGGGCTACGCTTCGATAGCTTTCTTTAATATCTCAGGGATAAAACAGGTAATCTTATACATATATGTATAATTAACCTAAAAATAAATTATCGACTTATATTTTAGGTTTTAAGGATACGTAATTTATTCTTCGAGAAGGTCTTAAACCAAGACATCAGTTGGTATGACAAGAATCAAACTGGAGATGTAGCGAGCAGGATTACAGAGTAACACATGCCAAATTAATTAATCAAGAATAAAATAATAATTCCTTAATCGTTGTAGGGATTTAAATAAGTTAGAAGATGGATTAGGTGAAAAAGTATCCATGTTCATAACGATGCAAGTAGCCTTTCTTTCCTGTTTGATCCTAGCGTTGGTGAGAGGGTGGGAACTAGCTCTAATCTGCCTGACATCTTTGCCAGTAACACTAGTAGCCATCGGAATCGTCGCATATGTACTGAAATCACGTTTAAATTCTCATTTATCTCAAATTTATTCTTTTAGTTAACCACCAAATTAGCCCAGAAGGAAATGGATGCTTACGGTGGAGCTGGAGCAATAGCCGAGGAGGTATTGGCTACGATAAGGACGGTCGTCGCTTTTGGCGGACAGAAAAAGGAACTTGAACGATACGAGAAGAAACTAACTTTCGCTAGAGATAATAACATTAAGCGTTCGTTGTTTTCCGGAATTGGCTTCGGATTGTTGTGGTTCTTTATCTACGCTAGTTACGCTTTAGCTTTCTGGTATGGTGTCAGATTGATTTTGAAAGAAAGAAATTGGAATCCTGAAGATATTACGTACGATGCGGCTACTATGGTTACGGTAAGTACGAAAAGATGAAGTTAACTATCTCTAAACAGATTGGAATCGTCTGATTTATTAATTTGAGGGAGCTCATTCTCTTACTAAATAATTGTTATTGGCCAAATTGGTACGTCTCTATTTGTTAAGGGTTAGACCCAGATCACTTTAATAGCAAGTGGTATGCTTAAATATTTAATAGGTGTGATAAATTATGTAGCCAAACGCAAGACAAATAAGAAAAAGCACAACCTTTCGAAAAGATACTGAGCCAATAGCCATTTAAGTCGATGTAAGTCAATATGGTTTAAGAAGGTGCTTGTTCCCTTCTAACTAAGCTTGTAGCAGGAGAGCCAACAACCTCTATATTTTCAAAATTTTGGGAAAAGTACAAAAAAGTTGTTTTTTTTTCTAAGTTAAGGACAGAATAAATAAACTAAATAATTTTTTTCAACTCAATAATAGCTCAAAAAAAAAGGAAAAAATACAAATTAATCTCTTTGCGAATTGGTATTGCATGTGACAAGAAACTTGACAAACTTTGCCATGAGATTAAACGCTTTAAATATACCCATCTGTTGCTTCGGTTCTCTCGATCTCAGGAGACCGCAAATCGACGTTTGAGCACCCACCAAGAAAAAAAAATTATAGCAATTTCTTCGTCCTTTACGCGATATTGAAGCTTGTTTTTGTTAAACTTGATACCTTTCTCCTTAGCTCGCTTTATAACTTTTTCCAAGTTTCTGTCATGCTCCTCTTCTGTTCACCAGAAACTAATATGTAGTCAAAATACACAAATACTCCAGGTAACTCTGAAATGTTTTTTGAATTTAATTTTTGAAAATATTCTGAATCCATATTCAACCCGATTCAGAATCAAGCTCAATGTGATAAAACCCTTCACGCAAATCTAATACAGTACTTATACAATTTTTTATTACACAATTGAGTCATCAATTCTTGCAATGTGGGAATCAATACATTTTCTTTTTTAATACATTCGTTTAGATCCTGCGGATCTAGACCTAACCTCAAACTACCATCTTTTTTTTCTACTACAACTAAATTATTTACCCATCCTTTAGGTCCCTCCACTTTAGAAATTATTCCTTTTTTCTCTGATTCTAAAAGAGTGTTGTTTAGTCTATTATGCAAAGTTAATGGGACTCTACAGGTATACTATTTACTTTCAAATTTATTTTGCATTTTCTATCAAATTTACCAAGACTTTCAAACTATTTAAACCATTACACAATTACATTAACATCAACATTATTAACTATGTAGCTTCTAACTCTAGACGCCATTACTACTGACTTCTTATGTCACTACTATCACAACCACCCACCACGAAAAAAAAATTTATAGCAATTTTTTTATCAAAATTTTGAAAATGTATAAGGTGGTGAAACATAATCGGACGATGGTGAATTATGTCCGATGCATCATATCTCTATGTTTCAATTTTTGGAATTTATGCCAAGGTACCTCAAAATCTTTGATTACATAACAATGGTGAATAATAATTGGTCAATGTTTTCCACCAATTTTGTGGATTTTTGATCAGTTTATAGTGTCAACTTCGAGGACCTCAGGAACCTCACACCCATACAATTTAAAAGAGCCTTTAAAAAGTTGTTCTCCGTGAATGGCGCTGAGGATTCTGAAGCTATATTAAATAAAATGCAAAATTCTAGTTCTTGCTGCAATTGGAGTACGTCCCCAATATAGAGTTGAAACAATTATTGATTATAGAGTACAGGATCTGCTACGCATACATACACAAATGGGTTCTTTGTGTATGCTAACGATGAACAATTATGCAGCAAGATTTGTCCCTGCTTTTCTTTAGTTTCCGACTACCATACTAGTGACGCATATGCAACCATGGATTTGACTCTAGCAAAATAAGTCCAGAGGGTCATCTTAGGCTCCAGCTCTCGGATTTTTCTAAAAAAGGCGACGGCTCGTCTGGCTTTCTCTGAAGCCTTTTAGACGTGAGTGTGCCAGATAAGTTTCTGATGTAAAATATCCAGATATTTGACGTCACTAGAGAAGTCAAGCTGTATCTCTCCCAGTGTAAGTACCAGTAGAGATAGCTTCCTTCTGAATGGTATCACAGCAACTCTATGTCGATTGATTCAGGGGAGAGTGCATACGGGCTGATACTAGACCGTCATGTTTGTACCTTATAATAATGACGAAGTCATCGGCGTATCTATGTATCTCAGAGCCAAAGCCTAATAGAAATAGTAAAGGTGAGGGTATCAGCACAGAGCAATTTCCTGCGGTAGATCGATTGCCAGGCTTAGGTATGAACGCCACCCTAACTTATCTCCAGAGCTAAGGAATACAACTTGGCACAAAATCAAAAAGCTCTCGCTTGCTTTAGTATTCAAATAAAAACAACCAATGTATGATTTTTTGCATTTTAGAAAATCAGAATATCACAACCCTGAGGGAGTCGGCACCATTTTTGGAAGATAACTCCATGGCAAGGCTTTTGTCAAAAAATTATAACATCCATCTTCTTACATAATTTCACGATGACTACTACTTACAGGTATTCTTCTCGGTAATGACAGCCAGCATGAACTTCGGTATGGCATCACCTTACATAGAAGCCTTCGGTATCGCGCGAGGCGCAGCCACCAAAGTCTTCAGCGTCATCGACAACGAACCCATCATTAACAAATCTAAAGGGAGCGGTAAACAATTACAAGACGTCAAAGGTAACTTAAAATTCACGAACGTCAAATTCTCTTATCCATCTAGATCTGATGTCGAGGTAAACACTAAATTTTAACATCATCTCAATCTGCATATTAACCATCTTATTTTAAGGTTCTACGCGGATTAGACATCACTATTAATTCAGGAGAAACGGTCGCTATCGTCGGCAGTTCCGGTTGCGGCAAATCCACCTGCATCCAATTAATTCAACGGTTCTACGATCCGCTGTCCGGAGAAGTATAGTTTCCCTGCAATAACCACAAATTAAAAACTTAAATAGATTTATGCATAGATTACTCTAGATGGACACGACCTGAAGGATCTCGATTTGACATGGTTAAGGGAAAATATCGGTGTCGTCAGTCAGGAACCGATATTGTTCGGTACCACCATTGCTGAGAACATCAAATACGGCAAGCAGAACGCCAGCCAAGAGGAGATCGAAAGGGCGGCGAAAAAATCCAATGCCCACACTTTTATCACTTCGTTACCGCAAGGTTACAATACATTGGTCGGCGAGAGGGGGGCACAGCTTTCTGGTGGTCAGAAACAACGTATTGCGATAGCGCGGGCTTTGATCAGGGATCCGGTGATTTTGCTTCTGGATGAGGCCACTTCAGCTTTGGATACGAAGAGTGAAGCTAAAGTCCAAGCAGCATTAGATAATGTAATCTTTTCTTAAGAAAAAAAAAATTAACGAAGTTAGTAACATCCGATTTCTTCTGTTATTCAAGGCTAGCAAAGAATGTACTACGATCATCATCGCCCATAGATTATCCACGATTAGAGAAGCCGATCGTATTGTGGTTTTACGCGACGGAGTTGTGGTAGAACAAGGTACGCACGACCAATTGATGCTGACGAAAGGAGAATATCACAAACTGGTTACCACTCAAGTCACAACAGATGTGACGCCGGCAATGAAAAAAGGTAATTTTTACTTGTAATCCTATTAACTTCGCCAAATTTGTGAATGGTGTTTGTCGTTTAAGAAATCTTTTGATTGTCTCCTAGACCTTCCCATCATTCTTAACAAGTGCTACAGACGCCAGTTTGGCTTTAAAATGTACATAAGAACGATTAAAAACCTGTTAGTTATGTAGCCAGTTGAGTCACCGTAATTTTTTCTGGGAACCTGTCTGTATTGGAGGCCGACAAGGATATAGTCTTGGCCCAACACTTTTTATACAAGATTAGATAAAAATGAACAAAATCTAGGTCTTAATCATGTTCTGTTATTCTAAAACAAAAAAATCAAGCACAACTTCGCAAGTATTTTAACTTTAAAATACAAAAATATTTTTCGCACCTTTGTAGAGATAATTTCCCGCCCCTCCTCCCAAACTGCATAAATAAATTACAAAAAATAATGTCGAATAAAAGATAATATCGGGACGAAATTTTAGCGGTGAGGGCAATAAGAAAGGTTTAGTTGTTTGAGAGTTGGCTGGAAACTGGTTTAAAAAGCCGCTTAGCTTAGCGTCTAAACTAGCTGTCAACCAAAGAGCTAGTTTAGAAAGATTTATAAAGTAATTTAGTTGGTTAAAAGATAGTTTAGAAAGGTACTTAACTGGTTTAGAAGTCAGCTTAGCTAGTTAAGAGCTGATTTTAAAAGTAGCTTAGCTTGTTTAGAGCTAGTTTTTAAAGCAACTAGCTGCATTTGAAACCAGTTTAACTGGTTAATAGCCGGTTTATAAAGTAGTTTACCTGGTTAAAAGATAGTTTAGAAAAGAACTTAGTTGGTTTAGAAGTCAGCTTAGCTGCTTAAAAGCTCATTTAAAAGGTAGCTTAGCTGGTTTAGAGCTAGTTTAGACCTAGTTTAGAAAGCAACTTAGTTGGTTGAGAGCTGCATTAGAAACCAGCATAGCTGGTTAATAACTAGTTTATAAAATAGTTTAGTTGATTAAAAGATAATTTAGCAAGCTTAGATAGTTAATAACTGATTTATAAAGTAGTTAAGCCAATTAAAAGATAGTTTAGAAAAGAATTTACCTGGTTTAAAATTCAGCTTAGCTGCTTAAGAGCTGAAGCAAAAACTAGCTTAGCTGGATTAGAGCTAGTTTGGAAAGCAACTTAGTTGGTTGAAAGGTGCATTAGTAACCAGCATAGCTGGTTAATAACTAGTTTATAAAATAGTTTAGTTGGTTAAAAGATAGTTTAGAAAAGAACTTAGCTGGTTTAGAAGTCAGCTTAGCTGCTTAAAAGCCCATTTAAAAAGTAGCTTGGCTGGTTTAAAGCTAGTTTGGAAAGCAACTTAGTTGGTTGAGAGCTGCATTAGAAACCAGCATAGCTGATTAATAACTAGTTTATAAAATAGTTTAGTTGGTTAAAAGATAGTTTAGCCAGCTTAGATAGTTAATAATTGATTTATAAAATAGTTTAGCCAATTAAAAGATAGTTTAGAAAAGAACTTAACTAGTTTAGAAGTCAGCTTAGCTGCTTAAAAGCTCATTTAAAAAGTAGCTTGGATGGTTTAAAGCTAGTTTAGAAAGCAACTTAGTTGGTTGAGAGCTGAATTAGTAACCAGCTTAGGTGGTTAATATCTAGTTTATAAAATACTTTAGCTGGTTAAAAGAGAGTTTAAAAAAGAACTAGTTTAGAAAGGAATTTAGTTGGTTTAGAAGTCAACTTAGCTGGCTAAGAGATCAAACGTAGCTTGGCTGATTTAGAGCTAGTTTAGAAAGTAACTTAATTGGCTGAGAGCTGAATTAGTAAGCAGCTGAGGTAGTTAATAACTAGTTTATAAAGTAGTTTAGTTAGTTAAAAGAGAGTTTAGAAAAGAACTAGTTTAGAAAGGAATTTAGTTGGTTTAGAAGTCAACTTAGCTGGCTAAGAGATCAAACGTAGCTTGGCTGATTTAGAGATAGTTTAGAAAGTGACTTAATTGGTTGAGAGCTGAATTAGTAACCAGCTTAGATAGTTAATAACTAGTTTATAAAGTAGTTTAGTTGGTTAAAAGAGAATTTAGAAAAGAACTACTTTAGAAAGGAACCTAGCTGCTTTAGAAATCAGCTTAGCTGGTTAAGAACTGATTCAAAAAGTAGCTTAACTGATGTAGAGGTAGCTTTGAAAGCAACTAAGCCGTTTGATAGCTAGTTTAAAAAGCAGTTTAGCTAGTTAAGTAAATGGTTTAGAAAGCGATTCGTTTGGTATAGAAACCAGCTTAGCTGTTTGAAATCTGGCTTAGAAAGCAACTTAGCTAGTTAAGAACCGATTTAGAAAGCAGATTAACTGTTGTAGAATTAGATTAGAAAGCAATAGCAAAATTTAAACTGTATAATAACTTAAAAAAAGACATGCACGACACTGAACACAATTTTGATTTTTCCAATTACGAGATTTTAAGAAAAGGAACAAAATTAGTTTGAGTTTGGCATTTAAACATCAAATATGACAGCTATGAGGATCATTTATAACATTAATAACTATCAGAAGAATAATTGAATTTACATACAAAAAATTGCGCTTAATTAAGCCTTCGAAACATGTGTCCCGAATTAATTAATTGAGCGTTGTGGTGTTTGGTGTTACCGATTTTTTAGCTGTATCTTACGAGGTCACAGTCCTTGAAATCACAAACTGAGTTTAATTATTCCTAATTTTGTTTTCTAATAATTACAGATCTTAAACGCGTGGATAGTGTCGCCGAAGATGAAGACCAAGATATCATTGCCGAAGTAACTAAAGTAAGTGTTACTTAATCATTCTGATAATCGTTCCCTTTAATTATTATCTTTTCAATTTTAATCAGTCAACAGATAGTAATCAGGATGAGAACTACAGCGGCGTATCTTTGTGGGCGATCATGAAACTAAACCAAAAAGAATGGCCAGAAATAACAATCGGTTGTGGTACCTCCATAGTTTCCGGCTGCGCCATGCCTATCTTTGCGGTTCTGTTCGGTAGCATCCTAGGGGTATTTTATCCTTACAAATTTTACAGATCAATTTTACTCAACATCGTTAACGTTATAGGTTTTATCCAACACAGATGACGACTACGTTAGAAGGGAAACCAACATGTATTGTTTATATTTCGTAATCGCTGGAGTTGTTACTGGAATTGCAACATTTTTGCAGGTAAGTTAGAACTCGTATCCTGAGAAAATGGTGTTTAAAGAGAGCGTCGATTCTAGCTGTATACTTACGGTATAGCCGGTGAGAAACTTACCATGAGATTAAGGAGTAGGATGTTTGAAACGATGCTGCGACAAGAAATAGGATGGTACGATCTAAAAGAGAATGGTGTTGGATCGTTGTGTGGTAAATTATCCGGGGAAGCATCTAGTGTTCAAGGGGTAAATTAATTATCTTAAGAAATTAGTTTATATTAGATCCCTTTTTAATTAATAGGCGACGGGTCAACGTATCGGAACAGTTCTTCAATCTTTAGCAACTTTATTCCTCGGTGTTGGACTTTCTATGTATTACGAGTGGAGGTTGGGCCTTGTAGCTCTATCCTTCACACCCTTCCTATTGGTAGCAACGTTCTTCCAAGGTAGATTGATGCGCGGGGAAAACGAAAAATTCCATGGAGCACTGGAGACATCAGCTAAGGTATGTGGGATACAAACACACAAACAAACACTAAGCTTAATAGATATTTCTTTATTCCAGCTTGCAGTAGAGGCTATCAGCAATATTAGAACGGTAGCTGCGTTAGGTTCCGAAAAATTATTCCACCATCTTTACATCATGGAATTGATGCCCCATCATAAGAAGGCGTTACGTAACACCCATTTCAGAGCTTTAGTCTTCGGCTTCGCAAGAAGTATTATGTTCTTTGCCTTCGCTGCTTGTATGTATTATGGTGCGATATTGATAACTGAAGAAAATATGCCGTACGAAAACGTTTTCAAGTAAATATTTACGATTTTCTCTTTTACGTTGTACGATTTATTTTCCTCTACATCTAGGGTATCTCAAGCCCTCATTATGGGAACAGCTTCCATAGCTAACGCTTTAGCTTTCGCGCCAAACTTCCAAAAAGGTATCGCAGCAGCAGGAAAAGTGTTCCAATTATTAAACAGGCAGCCATTGATTTCTGATCCAAGACAACCTGCGTACAATGCCTGGGTAACTACAACATAATATCGCGGTATGTACTTCTAAATAATGCATTATTATCCTAGCAAACCGGAAACCTCAAATACGACTCCGTATTCTTCTCTTATCCGACTCGAGAAGGCTCGATGGTGCTTCGTGGACTCGACCTCACGGTAACCAAAGGTCAGACGATAGCTTTGGTAGGATCTAGCGGTTGCGGAAAATCGACGGTCATCCAGTTACTGGAAAGATTCTACGATCCAAAATCCGGAGACGTCTCAGTCGATGAAACTAATATTAAACAGCTGACGATGAGCGAGTTACGATCACATCTCGGTATAGTTTCTCAAGAACCCAATTTGTTCGATAGGACTATCGGGGAGAATATCGCTTACGGAGATAACAACAGGGAGGTACCACAAGCCGAGATCGAACAAGCAGCTAAGAATGCCAACATTCACAACTTTATTACGTCATTACCTTTGGTAAATGTCAAATTAATTAATTGATCATACGGCATCGAAATAACCTCAAATTTTTCTAGGGCTATAATACACCATTAGGCGAAAGAGGAACACAACTATCTGGAGGTCAGAAACAAAGAGTTGCGATCGCTAGGGCTTTAGTTAGAAATCCGGAAGTTTTACTTCTGGACGAGGCCACCTCCGCTTTGGACACGGAAAGTGAAAAGGTCGTCCAGGAAGCTTTGGACAAGGCTAAAAGCGGGCGCACATGTATCACGATCGCTCATAGATTGAGCACAATACAAGACGCAGACATCATCTACGTGATTAACGAAGGTGTTGTCATCGAAGCTGGAACACATTCAGAATTGTTAGCCAGTAAAGGTTTATACCATTCTCTGTATAGTCTTCAAGGCGGAAGGAAGTGATACTTTTAGCATTTAATTGCATCGAGAATGACAGTTTTAATTTATATGTATGTTCCTAGATGTATTTTATAATAATTTAAGTATTATTTTGTTTGTAAGTTGTAAAAGTATTAAAATATTTTAAGTATATTTAAATCATTTTATTTCACACCCTCAAAACTTCTTAAAATTATCCAATTAGTCAAGCACCTTCAAGCGTTCTACAGTACTTAATGTTTGGTCCAACAACTCCAAGAGAAGAATCTCAATGAAAATACAAAGTTTAGAAAAAGAATGCACAGATGGCTGCGAAACTGAAGGTGAGACCTCTTGTATGTACATAGCTTTGGTAAAAGCTAAAGGACGTGATGATACCCCATATGAAAGTTTGAAATAAAAAGGAAAGGCTTTCAAAGTTCAAATTAGATACAGGTGCAGAGTGCAATGTCTTGCCAATTACAATGGTTGAAAAGTTGGGTGTCACAAATAAAATTTTCCTGTCAAAAACAAAAAACCTTATAAGCTTCACAAATGATACCTCAAAGGTCGTTGGAGAGGTAAACTTACAATGTGTCGTACGATGAAAAATAGTACAAATAATATTTAAAGTAGTAGTAGTAAGAAATCTTGCGAAAGCCTAAAATTATAAGCTAAAAATTCAATACTAACAATGGTACAATAACTATTTCTTTTGATTGAGTTCAAATCTGCTTAGATTTAGACTGAAAGTTAAGGTGCCCAAGAATGGGTTCAACAAGAGTTTCGTTACAAAGAAAACAAAACGAAATATGTGTTTCTTGTTTTAAATAATTATTCTTTGAGGTTCCGTTTTTGTCCGCAGATTTCATTTTCTCTATTTTTTTGTAAGCTTTGAAGTTATCCTTATGTGGACTTGACGTTAATATTTCTCCTTTTGCATCAAGTTTTTTTTTGATTCATGATGTGTTAGCCGATCGCCGATTGAAGCTGAAAGAGATAGCAGAGACAACAGGCATCCCAGAGGAACGCGTTGGCTATATCCTATACAAAATTTTGGGCATGAAAAGCTTTCAGCGTGATGGGTACCATTTTTGCTCACATCGGAGCAAAAACGAAATCGGAGAAGTGTCTGACCAAGATTTAAAGCAATCCAAGGGATTTCTTCATACGTTTCGTAACCGTGGATGAGACTTGGATCCACCACTACATACCGGAGACCAAGGAGCAGTCGAAGCAGTGGTCTTTTCTGGGCAAATCAGCACCGAAGAAAGCAAAGACTGTTCCATCGGTCGGAAAGGTCATAGCGACCATCTCTTGGGATTTCCAAAGTGTGATTCTCATCGATTATCTGCAGAAGCGATTTATTGACCCGATTCGATTCGGTTTTGAAGGAGAAACGGCCTCGTTTGCGGCGGAAAAAAATGTGCTTTTCCACCACGACAATGCACCGGCTCATTCATCCTGCATCGTCGTGTCAAAATTGAATGAGTTGTGCTAAGAATCCGACTCTCAAAACCTGGAAAAATCGCTAGCAGGAAAGAGATTTGCCTCAAATGAGGAGGTCATCACCGCTACAGATGACTATTTTGCAGACCTAGAAACATCCTAGTTTTCCAACGACTTAAAGAGACTGAAGCACCGTTTGAAAAAGTGTATTGATCGTCGAAAAATAACAATATAATATAATATAATATTAATATTTTATTTGCCCAACAGATATAGAATCCTCATTACAGGACAAAATAGAATACATCACAAAAACATATGTTATATGCATAAATATAAGTACCTATACTTAAAACTAAGCTAAACTTAATAACTACAGTGATAGAATACTTGAATATTATGATCAAGCTTTTCACACAAATATTGAGTAAAGACTGTGAGGTTTGTAACAGTCTCGCAATCTTCCAGGAAGGTACATGATCTAATTGCCAAGTTAAAAACAAACACTCAGTGGGGCAGCTAAAGCACCTGCACAATCCTTAAGTATGAAGCTATGGATACAATCGTCTCCCATTGTGTTGGAATTCTTGAGCTTCTTCAACGTGTGAAATATTTCCGATTCATCAATATAGGGGACGTCAAGCAATGTGCGGCTTGACGTCCCCCATATTGTCGACACCTCGATGTACACTAGTTGGAAGATCATGGCTGGATTGAATATACACAGATTGAAAAAAAATCAGTAAATCCGTCGACAATGGCTTCATGTTTCGTAAGCTGCTCACCATTTAAATCGTTTAGTACAGAGGGCAATGCACAATGATTAGTCTTACTACGAACAAAACTCCAAAATAACCGAGGGTTATTTTTTATGGGATTCTGCGCTTTATTCAAATAGTTTCGATATAATGCTTTAACCATGTCGGATATATATTTGGGATAGGATGTTTTAGTCGTACAAATAAGTCAAAATACGTATAAATTTTGTTGTAAACTGCATTGCAGGCTAAGTTAATATTGCTATATGCAGAAAGAAAGGACCAATCAGTATTAAGGAAGGTTTGATATAAATTAATGTAATCAGTCGGTCCAAATCTGCATCTACCACTGGCGCACACCCAATATACTTGTCTTGTGGGACACCTACCGTAGTATACAATATTCTTGACTTAAAATAATCATTATTTTTCTCGGCAGAGTTCTGCTATTTAAATAGCTCTCAAACCATTTTAATGCATTCCCTCTAATCCCATATGTGTCTAATTTTTTTAACAATAAATCTTTGTCTAGGCAATCATAAGCCTTAGACAAATCCAAGAAGGTTCCTAAAACCACATTGCCATCCTCCAAGTGTTCTAGAACCGCTCGGATAAAACTAAAAATTGCAGTTTGCGTGGATCTTTCCCGGCGATATCCATGCTGGTGATCAGAAAGAAGGTCATTGCAGTTCATGAAATCCATTACCTGTTGAGTCATAAGCAGTTCAAACAACTTCGAGAAACTAGAAAGCAAGCTTATGGGCCTATAACTGTTTAGTTCTTCCGCATTTCCACTATTTTTAAAAAGTGGCTTTATTAAAGCCAGTTTCAATTGATCCGGAAATATACCGTCACGTAAAGAGTTGTTGATAATATGACAGAGAACACCGCCAATTATGTGAATGCTAAATTACTCTTTTTTATTTTTTAGTCCTTTACATAACTCAATAATTTCTTGGGGTGCTACAGGTTTTAGAATTAGTTCCAAATATTGCAATTCCATTCTACTCGTTACACGTTACTCAAAGGTTCTGGGACTACATTTTGCAGATAATTATTCCTTTGCCTGCCAATAATTTCATTATGAATTGACCATATGCATTTATTATTGTTATCAGAGTTTTGTACTCTGTTATCGTAACTTTCAGATCGGCATCTGATTAATAAATCGTCATCTTATTTTTCACAATTGTCTCGGGTTTCCGTGATAGCGGTGCAATTCAGGTGTTCCGGATTTTCATCCTCCGCCTCACAAATCCTGCAGTCGGTATTCTGTTTTAGACCTAACCTTGTCATGTGTTCCCTAAGGTGATAATGCCCTAGAAGAAAACTTGTAAGGATGCGTCTAGTCTGTTTCTACTTAGTTTTATCAATGTTTTTGCTCTATGGTGGTTGTAGTTTCCAAGGAATATCTTGGAGTGTTTCCAACTAGGAACATTCTACCTCACTATCTTTGGGTTCTTTTTTGTAGGTGATCATACCTGTACCGCAAAACGGTTTCAGTCCCACAATCAAACTTGTGTTTAATACTATCAATTAAACTGCCTACAGCAGAATTTTTCAGACAATTGGAGAAGTCGATGTTGCTACCGTTCAAAGACTGATCAGCCATGTAAAAGCTAAATTACTTGTCATAGAATATAGGCCTTTAACCGTTACTTAAGAATAATATAAGAACAACCATAGAAATATCTTTTAATTATTTAAACCTACCTAATCACAATTTTCTAAATTATTTTCTTCAAATCAAATAGTTCACCTATTTTTAATATTGTATGTTAAAAAAAAGGAAATTATTACGCGCTCGTGCTATCGATATCGATAATGAATAACGTTAATTAACTTCCTTTATACGGAAGTAACTTTTACTGTATTAATTAATTAATTTAATACAGATTCGCAATCATTTCAAAAATCTAATCAGAATAATGTGCAAGTTAAAATTCGTAAAAAACGTATTCTTACACCTATCGCTTGTCTTCACGTACATCAAAATTTTTAGGGCAGAAGATGTAAGACTTTATATCCCTACAGGTATATTAGTTATCACAATAAACATTTTAATGTGTTTTTAGATCGTAAAAGAAGACTTGCTACCGTGGAAAACCGGCCAGAAGATTGACAATTTAACCGACAATGATATCCATAACATAATCAGAAAAATTGTAGCTGATTATTACGTTGACAGAACAAACGAAACGGTATGCATTCGTATGCCTCAGCTTGGTCAGCCAATCACATGCTACGATCAGCCATTTCCAACAGATACTCGTAAATTAAAAGATATTTTTATAGCTTGCTCCAGTAGAAGTTTAGCACCTTTGAGCTTATTTTTCAGTCAAAAGCAACCGTTATACGCAGATGAGGTAGTAATACTTGTTATGTGTTTAGAATTTTCCGTGAAAACGATGTTAGTCGAAGATTACTCTCACTTTTTATTTATACTTAATAAGCTATTTAATTATTCCGAGAAATGGTCGACGCATTTGTCCGCAAAATTATTACTGGAATTCATGTCACTTTTAAAACGTAATAAGTCTACAATTGTGGAGGTAAATGCTGATTACGTTTTAAAAACGTGGAAACCCTTTTCCGGCAACGTTTCCGGGATAGCTGTTTACGACGATCTAAATTACGTCGATTTATATAAAAATGTATCCGTAAGTAAAGGGGATGAAACAAATTTTGATGCAATCATATATATTCCGAACAATTATCTCGATGAAATTGCTAAAAATCTTTCCGTCCAGGAGAAACTTAATCTTCACGTCACTATAATTATGATTTCAAATGACGTGATATCATCAGCTATGTTTAACGCCGACTACGTAGGATTGGGAGTCGACATTCCTGGGATGTGCATCATCAACGGCATACCTTTAATTGGTATAGCCGGTAAACGTTTCGATCGGAGAATAGAATTTAATCTGCAAAATATGGAACCCAACGATTGCGCTGTCGCCTTCTGTAGAACTAATCAGCTATCTTTCCTTGTTCTCCCTGATTCTTCTACTTATGGATCATGTCCTCGTTCTGTCAGTAATAAATCTTCTTCGATAATTTGGCCGGACACTCCCGATGAAAGTGAATCGTATCCGGAAAAAATTTGCATTGATAAAAATTTTTACGTGCTTAATAGTATCTGTATTAACGGGGTAAGACAGGAATATGGTGGAGATGATCAAATAATATGTTTCGAAAGATTACCTGCTTACACCCAACAATTATATAAACGTTTAAAATGTTGTTTACATCAAAATTTCTATTGTAGTAGGGGTGATAATTTCATCTATTCACCTCAAAATTATATCGATGTAAAAATATTGTTATTATACTTAAATTACCCAAATCGTATCAACGATCGCCTTTTAGACGCCAAATTAGATTTAATCGATAAAGGTTTGGATTTTTTGAAATCTCAAACGCAATCTTTTGATTTATTTAATATCATTGTGTCACTCTTTTATACAATATACGAAGACACTCGAGTTAACGTTAGAAAAAAGAACTTTATTTTCACGCATTTTGATGACAGGTTTCCATTTGCTGGTTTTAGCCTTCGTAAGAACCCTGACAATAGTTATGATATTGAATATTTACCATACGGAACCACAAATGATGATTTGTCAAGTAACAACAACATAGAGGCTGCGGTGTATGTACAAGATGTCCATCAAGTGCTCTCTATGTCCGTTCATTTTATAACATCGAATCATGAACTTACAGGGAATCTGTCATTTGTGTGTAAAAGCAGGATCATCATCCTTTATATTCATTTGTTGAGTTCTGAGAAAACCTTACAGGTCTCATTTTATATGAAAGTCGTCCCTGATCCCGATAAGTTTAATATGTTTAATAGTGAACGATATAGCTTTACTTTAGGTGTTAAAGCACGTCAGAGGTGGTTAATTTGTGTATCTGAATCGAAAGAGAATATATGTCACGCCCATAAAAACATTATCACCTATCAACAATATTTAAGTATCATTGAAACTGGAACGCTAATTCCGAAGAAGATCGTAAAAAGTTTAGATGTCTTATCGCAATTAGCAACATCCATGAATCCTGATGCTAAACAAGCTTATTTAGAACATCAACACATACTGCAAAAACTAACTTACATTGGAAGCGGCCTATCGTTTATCGGAATATTTTGCATTCTATCATCAGCGATGTTCTTAAAAAATTGGTTCAAAAATAGATTTAATATCACTCATTTAACTTTAACATTAACAATCGAAATTATTTTCCTCTTTCTCGATCAAGATACTATAAAGCATGTCGGTTATTTAATCTTCTTTTACTCTATCTTGGCACAATTTGCATGGATGCTGCTCATAGCCTACCATCAATATCACAAGTTTATTAAGGTTTTCGATAAATCAACTCTAAGTGTAAAAAAGTCCTTACTATTAGGTTGGTTATCTCCAGCTGTAATCATTCTAATCCCTCTAATACTTCATAAAGAATGTTTCGAATGCCATCTATGTTATAAAAGCCGTAACATCTTCCAACACTTCGTCATGATACCTATATGTTGTGTTATCATTATCAATTTGATCGTTTATATTGGGGTTCTACATAACATTTCTAAAGAGAAAGGAGCGGAAATGACACCTAAAGCAAGAAAAGCGAGGATAAGAGCCGCCATAGTTTTCCCTTTCTTAATGGGATTATCTTGGATATCCGTGTTTGCGATGATCGTACCGACGTTATGGGTATCTGTTGTTGGATCTTTTATATTTCATATAGTGACACCGTCGCAAGGCTTTATTTTATTCATTTTCGCTGTTTTCTTGGATGAAAAAACTAAACAGCAGTGGCGCGAAAAATTGACAGTATTGATTAATAAAAGAAAAATACGAAATATAATCGCGATGCTAAAATAATTAATATCTCTTTGTTAAAAGAAAACATTTACTTTAAAATAGTTTAAGTGTAATTTTACTTGTTTGTTGTCAATTATATTATTATGTTATCTTGCTATTATATGGTGGACTTAATAAATTCTCTTACATTATTTAATTTATTTATTTTTACTTTGAGCAACAAAAAATATGGATAATTCAACATTTAGCAGAGCTACGTACTGAAATCAATTAGCTGCCGCAGGTTTAAGAGCCAGAGAGCCAGCCAAAAAAATTGATTTTACTGAACGACATGCAAATATCAGGTTTGAATTTGCTGAATTTTGAACACCATAGAGAATCTATGGTGGTGCGATGGTGCGTCAGTGGGACATGATGGAGCTGGAAGAGCATGCACTAAGAAGAGCATTACATCAAAGTCTCGATGGAACGTGGACCCAGTTCTGGGTGAGCGCTCTATAATAATAATAATAATAAATCTTTATTAATCCAACAGGCCAAGGCCTAATAATAGGATCAATTACAAAAACGTGTAAACCAAAAAAAAAAAGATACAGAAAAAGAAAATGATACAATAAGCAGCAAAATTGTTCTTTAATTCGCCCTATAAGTAAGAAGAGAAAGAAATAGGCTATAACTTCCTCCAATCACATGTTCGCCTCCCTCGCCAGGATGTACGTCGGCACTCTTCTCATGATGTTGGTTCTTGCGAAGGGGACTCTAAATGTGGTCTCGTACCTGGAATTAATTATCGGTACAAGAAAGTTCATACTACCCAAGAGGAAGGGACAATCGATCTTGTTGTCCAAGATTTTATTTATAAATTTCCTACATATTGTGTCCCTTCTGTCGCACAAGGATGTCATACCATGCCGGGCCAGGAGAACATCCTGAGGTATACCTCTTTCGGGGTAGATTCCATCCAGTCTAAATGATAAGTACTTCAGGAACCGTCGATGAATACGGTCCAGAGCCATGGACTCGGAAGCATACACAGAATACCAAATAAGAGCAGCGTATTCTACTTTACTTAATACAAAGGCAATATATAAAGATTTAAGTACATTTACGTCATTGAAATACTTTGAGATACGCATCACAAAGCCCAGACATTTGAAAACATGTATTGGAGAAATGTGACTTAAAAGTAAGAGCTGAATCAAATAGTAGGTACTCCTAGATCCCTGACTTCAGTGCCAATCTTTAAAAAATGCCCATTGATATGGTATATGAGGCATTGGAAGCCGTGGAGGACCGTGAGTAAGTGATGATACAACACTTGCCTATATTCAACTTTTGGAATCTTCACACCATTTCACCAACGTGTCAAGGTTGTGCTGAAGCGTAATTGAGTCCTCGTCAGAAGTAATTTCCGAATAAATTTTGATGTCATCAGCAAACGCAAGTATAGGACAATCAATTTTCAGTAGTAAGTCGTTAAGGAAAAGAACAAACAACAAGGGGTCTAAAATTGTCAGTTTATAATTTATAGAATTTGCACAATAATATTTCGTAATCAATCAAGTCAAATCTTTATTTCGGTAAAATATCCCACGTCTATCTAGACTTTTTGTTTTTGTAATCTTTGTTGATGAGTATTTTTGTACTAGAAAATTTACTTTCCATACACTTTAAATTAGATATGATGGAAATTGGTCTTATTACGACGAATCATTTTTTTGTGCACTGGCACAATTTTTGTCCTTTTCCAAAAATGACAATGAAATAGACAGATTGATAATAATTTTTAAAGAAAGGCAAACAATATTTTACAAGTGAGTTTATTAGCTACTATTATTGAATAAGCTGTCCGTTGTTATAATGTGTGCAAATTTTTCAGTTTTAGTTTTTCAGTTTTTCTGAGCATTCCGTGAAATAAAAGAGAACTTAAGCAAAAGCATTAAATAATTGTGTTTTCGTTGTCTCGTCCTAACAGCTCAGCTTTTACGAGTTAAAAACCATTTTAGCTTTCGACAACTTTAACCTTCGTTAGAAAAACTAAAACAATTTTATAAATAACAACGGACAAGAAAAATAACTAATACCTTGTAAAATATTAATGTTCATTCTAATTGTTGTTTGTTAATGATCCATAAATGATAGAACGTCCAAATTTGTCATCATCTATATTGTAGTTTTTAACGATAGTATTAAACGCCTCAAACACTGACAAAAGTACTAGAAAAATGTTATCGAAAAATGACCATGTGTTGTATTTAGACCTTTCCCCGCCCTTGCAATAGTCTTAAAAATATGATTTACTTTAAAATTATTTTTTCTTTGTATTTATTTGTAACGGGACGCGATATTTTATAAAAGTCGTCAACCTCAAGGAAAACAGTCATTAGATGTAGTAAAGGATATTTTTATAATTTAAGTTCTCAAGAATATATTCCGTAATCATATATAAGTTCCCTATGTTAAATCATTCATATAATTATAATAGTTTCAAATTGTAATAGTTTTAACCGTTAACTGTAAAACATGTGACTTATCTGTGAGGATTCGTTTCCGCTAAAAAAAGGAGACTCTTCGAGGACACGGTGTGTAGTTCGCTTCGCACCTATCTTTTGAGTTCAGATGTCCAGTTTTATTACGTTTGTTAAAATTAATCAGTATAAAAAGGCCGTGTTCACGGGGATACCCCGCACGAAGTCACAAATAAAAATACTGATAAGCAGCAAACAAGAAAGGACACGCCCGAAGCCCATCTAGGCGAAGAAGAAGCGGACATCTTGGTGAATCGTCTCCGCCAGCAAGTATACGCAGATAAGCGAAGAATACGTACGTACAGGTATTTGGCCAATAAACTAATATGCTACGAATACGAGCTCGTAATAAATAGAATCCTTTGTATTAAAGTTAAATTGATTCGTTCGTTGTTAAGTTCACTAGCTTTTATTATTCTTCCGTTGTAAATATAAATCCAAACGCGTGCGTTTATAGTAAATAAAACAACAAATCGTTAATAAGATTCAATTTTTCTAACTTTTGTATTTATTTTATTCAGTTATTTTAAATATATTTGTTATTCGTTCATTTATTGCATTTTCATTTATTCAGTGGCAAATCAGATTGTATGTTTTGTGTTATTAATTATTGTTTAAATATTGTAAATCCTCCATTTACCGCACGCACCTGAGAACGTATAAGGAAAAGGTTATAAGAAAGTTTGTAAAGTAAGTATCTGTTTTCTTGATTACGTTAGAGCGATTGCTACCGACATTTGCTAGTCAGGGGAATCATTTCGGTATCCGTCCGTCGTTGTGGGTTCACAAGGGGATTTGTTAACTTACCGTGGCGCCCAAGGTTATAAACACATTAGCTAAACGTGATCACAATATGGCCCAACGTGCGACCATTCTAGCACAAAATAAGTCCGTTCTTCACAGAAACAGACAATGAAATAGAACTGAACATGTAATATTTTCTCGAATAACTGTCCGTTGTTATAATGTGTGCAAATTTTGTTTTAGTTTTTCTGAGGAAGGTTAAAGTTACAAAGCTAAAATGTGTTTTTAACTCGTCCAAAAGCTCACTGTTAGGCCGCTACGACAACGAAACCTTCCACACAATTTTATAAATACTACGGCCAAGAAAAAGAACTACCTCTAATTATTAACGATAATGTTGGGATCCATAAGATCACGTCCATCATCATCTATGTAATAACCTAGTATTATCAATGACAAGACGACTAGAAAATGTTATCGAAAATGGTGGATATTACACCTCATATTAAAGATTTATTTTGAAATTATTTTTATGATTATTTACTTCCCAGCAAACAAAAAGTCGTCATCAGGACGTCAAATTTCGTATTTTGAAGACGTCCTCAAGAAGAATGTATGAGGTACTTATGTCACATCCTCACGACGTCATTGTAATATCTATACACGTCTGTGAATTTGTAACGTTTTTGAGGACGTATATACACATCTTTGAGGATGTCTATACATTTCTTTGACGACGGCTATACACGTCTCCAAAGACGTCTGTATACGTTTGATTTCGTCTTCGAAGACGTGTGTGGCCGTTTACTTAGCTTTTATTTCTGCAAATATAAATCCAATTTAGGTCAATAAAACAACAAATATTATAAATCAATTTTGATGTATTTTAAAATAAAATACATTTATAGTCGATTTATTGTCCTAGCCCGATAACCGTTTGATACATCTGCTTCCTCCTCGGCAAGTAGGTTCACCTTGTTAATCTAAACGAGAAAAACGCCCATTGGCACATTAACGCCTTATAGAGCTAAATTTTCATCGATATTTTCTCGAGAACCGTTTGATGAATCTGCTTCGCTCTGGGCAAGTTGGTTCATCTTGTTAACCTAAACGAGAGGACAAACTACCAGGAAGGCACATTAACGCCTTTGAGCGCTGTGACCGTTACACTTTCATAAATTTTCTGGACAACATTTTCATCATATAAATATTACCTAGCCCGATAACCGTTTGATAGATCTGCTTCCTCCTCGGTAAATAGGTTCACCTTGTTAATCTAAACGAGAGGGAAAACTCCCAGCAAGGCACATTGACGCCTTTGATTTCGGTCTAATCTCGCTTAATGGCCGAGATATTTCAAAAAAAACGAAAAAAATCTAGCCGGGCATTTGTCGAATTTTCGATCTCCGAGGGGTGGAAAAGATTGTACTCATCGCCCTGAGTGTTGTACCGAAGAGATTTCGGTCCTATCTCTCTTACTAGCCGAGATATTTCAAAAAAACGAAAAAAATCTAGCCGGGCATTTGTCGAATTTTCGATCTCCGAGGGGTGGAAAAGATTGTACTCATCGCCCTGAGTGTTGTACCGAAGAGATTTCGGTCCTATCTCTCTTACTAGCCGAGATATTTCAAAAAAACGAAAAAATCTAGCCGGGCATTTGTCGAATTTTCGATCTCCGAGGGGTGGAAAAGATTGTACTCATCGCCCTGAGTGTTGTACCGAAGAGATTTCGGTCCTATCTCCCTTAATAGCCGAGATATTTCAAAAAAAAAAAACGAAAAAATCTAGCCGGGCATTTGTCGAATTTTCGATCTACGACGGGTGGAAAAAGATTGTACTCATCGCCCTGAGTGTTGTACCGAAGAGATTTCGGTCCTATCTCCCTTAATAGCCGAGATATTTAAAAAAAACGAAAAAATCTAGCCGGGCATTTGTCGAATTTTCGATCTCCGACGGGTGGGAAAGATTGTACTCATCGCCCTGAGTGTGGTACCGAAGAGATTTCGGTCGTATCTCTCTTAGTAGTAGTGATTTTATATCTGACGAAACAAAAGATGAAGAAATGAATGTAGTATACGCTTTACTTTTCTCTTCACAAATAGTACTTACCTTTATATTTCTTTTCTTATAAGAAGAATCACTTGTTATTTAGATGTTAAACAAATATTATTTTAGATGCTCAATCTCTTAAAAAATATATAACTAAGATATATATATAATCAGGTTTAAGTAAATGTAGTGAAGAACATTTACTTAAACCTGATTATATCTTAGTTCTTACTGTTACCTTATTAGTAATATCAAACAAGTTGTATTTCATATAATTCAAGTTTGTTAATAATAATTTAAAAAATCTTTCCGGTCAACGTTTTAAGTGATTTATTCCACAATTTAATAAATATTAAATACTATACTTAGACTATTATAAAATTCGTTAAAAATGATTACCACAGTACGTCTTCAAGACATCATATTTTGATGATGACTTATTTCGTCAAAAATGAACAATATACGACGTCCTGAAAACGTAATATTTTGACGATGACGTAATTGGTCGAGTATGACTAATATACGACGTCCTCAAGACGTTCCCGACTTCTTTCTGTTTGCTGGGTTATACCGTGTCCCCGATTCAATGTTACAAGCGATATTTTCGTTATGTCTAGACATCAGCAAGATATTGTTAGAAATCGTCCACAAAATCCCCATTTTTTAAATCAATTTGAGATATAGAGAGTGACTCAAAAAAAGTTACATGTCAAAATTGACAAAATTGAAATGGAACAACATGTTATTACATATTTCTATAGCTCGGACTAAATAAAGGCAAGTTACTGCAACTCTACATGTTTAGGCAATATGCCATCATCAGGAGAAAATAGTCAAAATTGCCGAAAGTTAGAAAAAGAAATAATAATATTATTTTAAGAAACTGACTTTTTCTAATTTTCTCCAATTTTGACTATTTTCTCCTGATGATGGCATATTGCCGAAACATGTAGAGTTCATATTTTAATAAACGATTTATGAGACAGAACATACAATGCGAGCATTCTCAAGTGAAGTGTAGTGGTAGCATAAAAATCCCTGATTCGCTTGATTTTTACATTCTACAGTTAGCTACATTGAATAAATATATACTTTCATACTGTCATTTGGTTATTTTCGTTTGCTGTCATTTTGTTGTTTTCATTTGCTGTCATTTTTGTCTTTTCTGGTTGCATATTTGTAGATTACTGAAGCAGTGTACCTAACCTTTACAGAATCTGTCAAAACAATTTATGTACAAGTTAGTTCGTGCTATCATTGCCGCCAATTACTCACTGTTCCCAATTGAAACTTTTAGATGACTCACCCTTCACTTGACTTTGTTCACCCTGTATTTGTATAATTACATATTATCGAAAGGGTATCTTGTTTTGCTCTTAACATATTATTATTACGTTTATGAATTTATGTTGTTACATATGAGTGCAGTGGAAATGATTGGTCAGTTTGATCCGGTAATGATAGAACACTTAGCAAATGTAAAAAAAACTCTTGAACTGAAAACACACATGCCTCATTACATTAGCCCTGATTTTCAAAATGAAATTATTAATCTCTTAGGTGATGCTGTTACAAAAAATATAAGAAATGAACTTGAGAATGCTAAATATTATTCAATTATTATGGATAGTACTCCTGATCGAAGTCATACAGAGCAGTTAACTTTTATTGTAAGGTACCTTGATTGCTCAAAGGGTGTGGCAAATATAAGAGAAAGGATTTAGGATTCCTCCCTTCGACAACGACAACAGGTGTAGGAATTTTCAAGTACTTGACTGATACTATCCTACCTAAATTTAATTTAAATATTAAGGATATGCGTGGTCAAGGATACGACAATGGCTCTAATATGCGTGACGCAAATGCTGGCGTACAGAACCGTATTATTCCCGTTAATCCTATATAGAGCTGCGTTCGTTCCTTGTGCTACTCATACATACTTTAAATTTAGTAGTAAACGATGCTACAAAATCAGTGAATGAAGGTTTAACGTTCTTTAGTATATAATATTTTTTCGTCATCTCTGTATAGATAGAATATACAAAAATGAAATGTCAGTTCTCTTCATATTGAACCTGTATCAGGAACTCGTTGGGAAAGTAGAATAAAAGCTATCAGACCTCTCTTTTTCCAATTACCCGAAGTATATGATAGTCTAATGGAATTATCTACAGATCAGTCCAGGGATACTAATATAAGACACACTGCTGATTCTTTGGCTATAAAAATTAAATCTTTTAAATTCGTTTGTTCCTTAACAATATGGCATTGACTTTCGGAAAAGATAAACGTTATCAGTAAACTCATTCAGAACACGTCTACAACAATAAAAGAAGTTTCTTAACGCTTTACAAAATTTGATACAATTTGTTTCCACTCAGAGAACAGATGAAAATTTTGATATTTTAATGGAAAAGGGAAAAACTATTTGCAATGAAATTGATGAAGACACGGTTTCCCACCACTACAAACAGGAATTAGAAGAAAAAAACGTCTTTTCGTACATGAGCCGACAGATGAACCAGTGGTAAACCCTAAAGATCATTTTAAATATTTTTTTTGTTTTGCTATTCTTGATTGCAAAAAAAATTCTATCGATTTTTCAGCGATTTAATCACATAAAATAGCATGCTATTGTTTTTAATTTTTTACTAAGTATTAGAAATATTGATCAAGAAATAGTTAAAATAGCTGTTTCGATTTAAACATATATATTTAACCGACGAAAACGACAAAGACATTAACGGTGCAGAGCTGTTCGAAGAAATAAATACTTTTAAATCACTGGTAAGTGAGGACACAACGCCTATGGAAATTCTAAATTATTTGTTGTTACTCTCTTTGTATCTGTCCCTACTGTAGAAAAGTCGTTTTCTAAATTAAAAGTTATAAAAAACTATTTACGGAGAGCAATGTCTTAGTATCATTTGTCAAATCTAGCTATCAATTAATTTGCAACTAGAAAAGCTATTTGTATTTTTAATATTAAACAAATTCCAAATTTCTAACGCAAGACGAATTAAAAGAAAGCAGGCATGATCAAATTTTTGGAAATTATAATTATAAAAACTATAATTTGACTTACCAACTAAAATGACACTATGATATAATTACATAACACTCTATTAATTTTCAGGCTATTTCACGTTAATCAAATCTTCACCATCATTTTAACCACATCGCGCCTAAAATCTGACTGCTTTTTGCATTGGTGTACTCCAACAACGTTATAGGGTGACGCATCACCAAACAAAATTTGAAATCGTTTTTGTGATATACTGGAACTCGATTTAATGTAAACCACAAAAATACAGTTTCAACAAGTTTAAATGACCAGAATACAACTCTATTATTAATTTTTTTTTAATGGAATAATCAGTCTTATTTTATTTTTGAAAATTCCTTAAAAGTGAAGACACATTTATTACTTAATATGTAATACGTTTGAAGAGCGTACCTATTATCTCAATATAAATAATTTGCACGGATTAAATTCAAAATTAGAATTACGGATCCATTTAGCCACATGTTGTAGTACCTATTATTTAATGTAAAAACAAATTAAAAATTTTTGGATATAACACTGTTTTCAAGCAATTAAAGGAAATATCTCTAGAAATGTTTTGTAGAAATAATAATTTGACCTACCTTAGATCACTCTTTGGTATGATGTAACACTGCACAAATTTTCACACAGTTTTAAGTTAATTAAAAAAATGTTCATTTTTATCACTTCTACAATTTATATTAAATTAAATGAATCTCGAAAGCATCTTCGCCACATCCCGTCTAAAATCCAACTGCTCTGTGCATAGGTTTAAACTATTAATGTTACGGGCGACGTATTAGCGAAAAAAAGTTTACAGTCGTTTTTGTGACATACTGGAACTCGATTTAATGTAAACAGAAATACAGTTTCATGGGATCTAAATGAGGAACATTTAACTCTATTATTAAAAAATTTAAATATGAATATAACTTCCCTAAGTTGTAAAATTGTTTAATATGAGAAATAATTTAATATTTTACATTATACAAGGTCATTCAAAAAGCATAATGGTGGGTTTTTTGTTATGGAATAAGACGTTTTATTTATTTTAAAAAATTCCATAAAAGCCATTTTTTTATTAAATTAATTAGAAATTATCATAAATAGCGTTTAGCTGGTAATAGCTGTCATTTTCAAAAAAAAATCAATCCCTTCTCTACGTTTGCAGGCATTTTTGAGACAAACAAGCGGCAAGTATATTAATGATTAATTTGTTCTTAAAGGAAAAGCACGGGCATGATAATTATTCTAGACGCAGGTGAGTCTCATAAAAATCATAATGTCCAATTACTTATATACATTTGCTCTTAGATAGAGATTGACATTGTTTTTGTCACAGCAATAGAATAAATAAAACATCACCATAAATACGAAATATTTGTTTAATAAGTTAATTATTAGCAAAATTGTACAATTGTAATTCATTTTAATTTACCTTAATACGTATCTGTAATTTTGTATCTTATATGTTTTTTAATATAATTAAGTATATCATTTACCTACCTTATTTACTACATGTGTTCTATTGGTATGATATGAGGTATACTTAATAAAATATTTACTGTAAAGGGCGCATTTTTTATTATTGCGCGTAGTACGTTCATACCTTAGCTGCGGGCCTGTACGGACACCCGATATGTGGTCTATGGTATAGGTATAGTCGGGCTGGTGGCCAGTGGCTTGCACACTTGTCTCGCAGTCCGGCAGTACCGGGTTCGAACGCCGGTGCTTCCTTTCTGAGTTTGGTTTTCTGTAGTTTTCCAAATTCCACGGCAAATGCGGAAAGGTAACATTTTCATGGCCAGCCGATGCCCTCTGTAATTGGCGCAAGCTGTTGGGGGATGCTAAGGCATGGATTATTATTACTATTATATGTTGTTATACTACATACGAGGGAGCGTTTTTATATTCGCGGAATGAGCGGGTTGTAGGGGGGTGATTAGGCGCATTGGGGGCGTGGCCTGTGCAGCGACTCATAATTAGTATAAATACAAAGTTTCATTGTTATTAGACAGTTAGTCTTTGAGCTATCGTCAACCAAGTAACATAATCAGGAGTGAAAAGTGAAATATGGAAAAAATCGAATATCGTGCCGTTATAAAGTTCCTTACCAGGCAAGAAAAATCAGTCGCGACAATAATGAATGAGATGTCATTGGTTTACGGCGACTCTTGTCCAGGAAAAACCATGGTGTACAAGTGGCATAGTTTATTTAAACAAGGAAGGGAATCCCTTTGAAGACGACCCGAGGCCGGGCAGGAGCATTGAGGTGACCACGCCAGCACTTATCCAAAAAGTTGAAAAAATTGTACTCGAAGATGCTCGACTAAAGAAGAAACAACTCGCAGAAAAATGGTTGGAGTATCCGATACAACAATTTTTAAAATCCTACACGATCATCTCGGCATGTCTAAGGTCAGCGCAAGATGGGTGCCGAGAATGCTCACGCCACCGCAAAAACAACAGCGCGTAGAGTGTTCGCGTGCATTTTTGGACCTCTGTAATGAAGACAAGGATGGTGTATTGAGTCGAATTGTTACTGGAGACGAAACTTGGGTTCATCATTATGAACCTGAGTCCAAACAAGACTCCATGCAGTGGCATAAAAAGGGCACAGCACCTCCCAAGAAATTTAAAGTGTCACAATCAGCTGGGAAACTCATGGCAACGGTATTTTGGGACTCGGAAGGAATATTGTTGATTGATTATAAAGATAAAGGTGTTTCTATAACCGGAGAATATTACGCTTCAATATTAGAGCGACTAAAAGAAGCCATTAAAGAGAAAAGACGGGGAAAATTGACGAAAGGTGTGCTGCTTTTGCACGACAACGCGCCCGTCCACAAGAGCCGCGTTGCGTTAGCTGCCCTGCATACGGTGGGCTTCGAAATTGTGAATCACCCACCCTACAGCCCAGACCTGGCCCCGAGTGATTATTACCTGTTTCCGAAAATGAAAAAAGAGCTGCGGGGTAAAAAATTTACTGCCGATGATGAAGTCAAGGAAGCAGTTTCGGCGTATTTTGCAGATAAAGAGAAATCATTTTTTATGAGGGTATAAATAAATTAATTGAAAGATGTGAAAAATGTATCCGCCTTGCAGGTGAATATATTGAAAAAGAAAAATAATTTGGTTTTTTTATTTCCACGCCTTATCCCCCATTCCGCGAATATAAAAACGCTCCCTCGTAAATAATATTAGCTATAACCGCCAATTTAGGGTCCAAAATATAGTTCTCTCTCTAACACAGCTTTCTTATTATCCTTTTTTCCTTAACCTACTTCTTGATTGGCGCCAAATTTAAAATTCAAAAACAATTTCACAAAAATAAACTAGAAAAATTAGGTAACAAAAACAAAAATTTCATCTGTGATAAAACAGCAAATAAATTTAAAATTTATGTAAAGCCGACGCTTTTTGTTCTGAATCATGTCAAAATAACTAACTATCATACTTCTCTTGTATACTTAAAACCTGGTCGCGTAATTTTGAGCATGGCTGTATGTACGTATATTCGAATCCATGCATGTGCTTTTTTTTTAGATGAAGTGAATTAAATTAAAACAAGAAACAAATTAGTTATTCCTTATCTTTATTATATAAGTGCATATTCGTTTTACATATTATTACATCTTATTTATTATATAATAACTAATAATTATTAAACGACTACTTGTAATTCGTAATTAATTAATAATTATTATAGATTATACAATTTTCTAGGATCTCATTAGGTCTATTCCACTGTAAAAGTACATAATAAATTATTTTTAGGAGCATACGTTGCATTTATTTATTATTGTTATCATAGGATTAATATGTGCTTTCGTACGAATGTTATAATAGCACAAATAAGGCTTTTTCACATTGCAATACATAGATTTGTATATTATATTATAATAGTGTACAATCCTCCATAAATCGCACCGTATAGTTATAATAAAATAGGTCATTTCTCTTTACCAATTTTTACAGTACATTTAAGAGTATATAGACTATCGTTTATACATTTTATCATTTATTGAAGATTCTGGAACAAGCTGGTAATATATAATTATTATTTATTACAATAAAAAACTTCTTCGGTAAGTATCGATTTAAATACGTACATACATATAATACTTATATAATAGGATATTATTAGAATAAAAAAAGACAACAAGAACAAATAAAACAAACGTAATTGGCGGAAAATACACATATAGATATATATATTATTATTATCACGTTTAAATACTATTTTTATGCATATATACAGAACAATATGTGGGGGGACTTCTGTTCTATTTGAAATTGTTTGAAGTAAGTGCAATTCCCACTATATCCCGGTTGAAAGTGTAAATTTAATTGGAATTTCCTTTCGTGTGTGTGTGTTTTTGTGTCTGTGTGATGTGAGCAATATCAAGTGCCTTACATAGAAGTTTGTCAGGTACATTTTGGTGACACTTATTTACTGTAACGTCGTTCCTATAATTGTAGTAGGGGTACTGAAGGTATCTCTTTTATATTAGTAGCGACATCTGTTGTGCTTATGTATGTACAAGTTAACTGCTCGCGTGTCAAACAGATAATTATCGACAAGCCTTCGTACAAGGACTAAGTACTGGTTTGAAATTACCGAGTGGTCTAGGCCATCGTTTTGCACTACTTCATGCTGGAAGGGAGAAAGGTTTTGTTCTTGGTGTGAAATAGGCATTTTTTTGTAACAAATTCACTCATTGTTCTCGATAATGCTTTATGTCATAGCAGAAAATTAGAAGAAGTTCCAACAGTTGCATGGAGAAAAGATCAAATTATTGAATGGCTTATTGCGAAAAACATACCAGCTAGTCAGGATTTGATTGTAACGCATACTTATTTGATAAAGAGCGTTATTAAAGTGCATCACGATGCTTTCAATCCCAGAAGAAAGTGTGATTCTTGCATTAAAAAAGGAAATATTTTCAATAAGTATGTATGGTCATATTACTGTGCTCAAATTTTTGAAGAAATACGAGTCTGCCAAAAGCTAGGATAGATCTCTAGCTACTGAAAAATGCAATTAAAAAAAAATACAACAGAACGACAGGATATGCAATTAAAAGGCTTACGTCCCCGCAATAGGGTTGCAACCTCAAAAAAGTTAGCGTATGAAGCAGAATTAACATCTGGAACGAAAATCAGAGAACAGTGCGTCGAAGATTCCCGGTGTTTCATACGTTCGCTGAAGAGTTAACGAAGATCTGCATCAAAGCACGATTGTCACCCGAAACAAATTTCCAACAAGTCATACGATTCGAGTCGGCATATCGTACTTTGATTGCAGTGAGATGACCTTGGATATATTGACATCGTTAAGAATTTTGTGAAACCCTCCATTGATGCTCTCTTTTCCTTAAGGTGTTCACCCCGTTTCCCAAGACGTTTCGGCACCATGCCATACAGCAAATATTTTTTTAGCTGCAAGACTGTTCAAAAAAATGCAATATTTTCTCTTTTTTGTTTTGAATAGGTGAAGCCCAGATAGAGAACTGTTGAGTTACTGTTAAGAAGTACAGTCCATTGCCTTGGTAAATTGATCAAATCTCGAATTATCGTTGTAGCCCAAACTTGTGTTTCGGTAGGTGTTTAGTTAACGCAAACGTTTTATTTTTAGCAAGCATTTAGGGAACTATACCGAGATGCACAAACTTCTGGTATAAATATTTTACGTCGAATTTTCGGTAGACTAAATTACATCGACCAACAAGAAAGCCTCGGTAAACTCCCTATGGGGAAAAAAACGATTAAAATTTGCGAAAGACCATCTTCATTTTAAAAGTAACGATTGAGAAATGCAGGGTCGATTTAAATGATCGTCTAAGCTGTAATTATTACTGCCAAATCAGTGAAATTTAGGTGGTGATAACATTAATATGGCAAGAGACTGTATGTGAGCAAAAAACGTCCAAGGAACAAAACTGAATTGAAAATAGCCATCTTAGAAACCTGGAAAAATGAGATAACTGTCAATTATTGCCAAACACTCATTGACTTAATACCGGCAAGAATTGCAGCGGTTGTAAAAGCCCGGGATGGGCGCACTAAATATTAATTAACAATTCGAAACATCCTTTATGTTATCGTGACCATTTTTCGGAGTATAGTTGTGTATTTATTATTTTTTACTACCTATAAAGTTTGGCGATGCTCGTATGAGTCATTGATCTAGGTGTTCTTTTTTTGATTTTTTAAAATGATTGCGGTGGTAACTTTTATCTGACCACAACTGTAGAACCATTAATTTCAGAGACGTATCGAAATGTAACGCTAAATAATTGGCATAGTATGTGGATACAAGTAGGTAACTTGCAGGATGATTTTGCAGAGCTCATAATCCACGTTACACAATCTACATTATCGGAAGATCAGTCTTGAGACATCCATAAAGACATTTTTACCAAGTGGGTCCAAAAATTTAGATCTTGTACATTTATCTCGTGAAAACGGTGCGTTTGCAGCCTCTGGTTGTCGGTTTGATGACGCCATTTTCAGCATATTATTCAGATACAGCAAAACAGAATTGGTTGGCAGAGCAGCTACTAGTCCCACAGCACTGGCCTGGGCGTTTCCATCGAAGCGGTCGTTTTACCAGCAGAAACTACAGAAATTGATGAAGCCAATCGGGAGCAGGATAATATAGAAACAAATAACGAGCTCCAACCGTATTGTTCCAAAGTTTGCCTGAAAGAAAATCAATTCCAGATACCGTTCAAAATGATGATGAGGTACTACCACTCCCTCGACTTGTTATCAACAAATCATATTCCTTACTTCCTACTTTATTGGAATTGTACCATTTTACCTTCAGTTCCCCTATTCAGTTAAATATTGGAGCCGGTGATTATCGGTTAACAGTTGGTATACCTCAGGGATCCCATCTTTAGGCCAATACTTTACAGATAACTAGAATAAGTTAGTTTTCCCTTTTAAATTTAAACATTTAAATTATAATATGCGCCTAACAGCGTACCTGTGAACCTTACCAAAAAATCATTACAATACTAAAAAAAAAAAAAAACCCTCACGAATAAAAATTTCAATTTTCATTTACACCCTCCCTTAACAAATAACTAAACAAATTTACATTCAAAATTCACGTATAATAATAGGTACATAATTCAACATTAATATTAATACAATTCTTCATAATTATTAATTAAATCAGTGCATGCGAACATTTTTTTTCTTCCTTAATAAAAGCTGAAAGGCCACCTGCGCTCACTCCAAGTTGTAAAATAGATTATCAAGATTATTCTTCCAGCTTGACACCCCCTTACTCCTAATCCTAGTTCCTCGATGCACCGATTATGGTCAAAATGTACAAGAAAATACGGGTGATATCCAAGTACAAGCTCAAAGCAGCGAAAATGTACTCTTCCGGCGATAATGAATACTTATGCTTACCACCCATCATCAATTGAGTATCGTATACGAGATAGAATGAGAATATTAAAGCGCCTGCTGAGGCGTACACTAGAGTGAGGATCCTATTATGGAAAATAATCGCAAATATTCCGAATAACATCAAAACAATAATCGCTACGAATAGGAAACCGGTACAGGTGGTAAAATCCCATTTCGTCTGGAAGGCGAACAATGTTAGAGCCAAACAAACGCCGGCTGTTATCCCCACAGCTAGGATAACTTCTTGAGAATTAAATCTGGACGCTGTACAACCTAACATGAAGGATTCAGCTAGGGTGAACAGGCCTAACAGGATGAAATTCGTCGGGGATTTCCGGCGGACTTCGCCGCAGCATGTTATCGCGATTAAAGTGACGAACATCACCACGAATGAGATGATCCATAAGGCCGGGTTGTTTTGAACGTATCTTTTAGTGGGTTCGTGGAATAGGAACCAGGATATGAAGCCTAAGGTGACGCATAGTTGAGCGCATAGGATCGCGTATACTTTTCTTATGAAACCTCTTCGGATGCTCTGGTCGCTGAAGTCGAAGCCTTTGACAGAATCATCCTCGTATGGTGTTCCGTACATATCTATAAAAAAAAGAAACAAATAAATATTAGAAATGATAGATTAAACAGATTAAAAACCGAAAAAAAAATTAAACGTAAACAAAATAGTTCTAGGCAAATTTTATATAGGTCTCTACTGTTAAAGCTTTAAAACTATGCAATATTATTAATTATTTAACTTTATTAAATGTATGGAACTGAGTTCAACTCAGATATCTAACTCGAGAGCATGGAGAGGAGACTGGATGCACTTAAAACTCTACCAGAAAACAGATACAAATAGTATAAGAACAATAACAGCCCGTGGAGCAATCAGACAAAAACAGATAAATCCATTTTTCATAAAAAATGAGATGACTATGACCCATTAGTAATGGGGGTCAGATAAATCCATTGGTGAAGTCAGAATCAAACTAAATGGAATGTATCCCACTGAAAAGCAGACTGAAAGAGTAGACAATCAAGCAAAAGCAGATAAATCCGTTTCAACGAAAACAGGATAAATCCAGTTAAATTCGATGTAGAATATTACATGTGTAGATGGCTCTGACTACGTTAATCAGCTGTTTCTGTTAGTTGCATCGACGCATTTTGAGGTGTCAAGTTGTTAGATTTTCTTTAGCGACTGTTTATCCGTTGAATTCTTAGATTTGATCTCGGTGGTTCCAGTATTTGACCAAAAAAATTAAAGAACCAGGAGGAATTGATATTTCTGTACAAGAAGATAATAAGTAATTTTATTTATTTTATAATAATCTACACTCACCGGCAAAATAATCGATCCACTCCAATTTTAAGAAAATTTGGCATATCATTTTATACAGGGTGACACAAAGTCTGTTTTTTTAAATCAACTTTAAAACCACATATGGATTGTCAAAGTTGCTCCACCTTGTATTTTCTTATTTTGTTAACAAGACACATCATTTCTTTACAATTTCTTTTTTTATTTATTACAATAGCTTAATTTTTGTAAAAGATACAAGGGTTTCAGAAAAATCCAACATTTTTACATTTTTCCTATGGTACTAACAATAAGTTTACGAATTTAACTTAACACCGAATTTAATGAAAAAGAATTGAAAAGAAAATGAAAAACATAAAAGACTTAATACGAAGTGTTTCCTCCACGTGCACGGATAACAGCTGCAATTCGTCTTGGCATGCTCTCAATTAAGTTTTGAATGTACGCCTGGTTGATTTGATTCCATTCTTCTGTGAGAACGTCACTAAGCTGTTGTAAATTTGCAGACGTTGGTGCACGAGATTGTATTTTCCTCCAAAGTGCATCCCAAACACGCTCAATTGGGTTTAGGTCTGGGCTTAGAGCAGGTCAATTTACTACTGAGATTTCAACCTCGGCTAAATACTCGCGTACAATTCTGGCAACATGCGATCGGGCATTATCATGCATCAGCATGACATCATTTCCGATGAACGGTGCAAAAGGAACAATATGTGGCTCGAAAGTTTCTCTTATGTATCTATCGGCTGTCATGGCTCCCCCGTTAATTATAACCAAGTCCGTCCGAGCTTCAAAATTTATGCCACCCCACACCATTATCGAACCGCCTCCATAACTTACTCTAGGAAAAAAATGGTTTTGAAAGGAACGTTCACCAGTTCTCCGGTAAATTCTTTCACGTCCATCTGGTGTTCTAAGACAAAATCTGGACTCATCCGTGAATAGGATGTTGCTCCATTCTTCGTTACCCCAATTTACATGTTCCCTAGCAAATCTAAGGCGTTCAACTCGATGGTGTCTCAATAACTCTAGACCAGTTGCAGGTCTCCTAGAACGCATTCCAACATCAAACAGCAGCCTTCTTATTGTTCTATCACTTACTTGAACTTGCCTTACGTCCTCTAATCTGTTTTTCATTTGCACAGAAATAACTTTTCTGTCCCTCAAAACATTTAATGTTATAAAGCGATTATCTCGCTCACTAGTAGATTTCTTTCGACCACAATGATTTCTTCTTGTGCATACATCAAAATCATTAAACCGCTTAACAGCTCTTTGAACTTTAAATCTTGAAACTCCCAACACTCTGGCCACATAATACTGTGACCTACCATCCTGAATCAAAGCAACAGCTCTCGCTGCGTCGATTACAGAAAGATCCATATTTTAAATTACTATTCGACAAGAAACACGTTCAAAAACGTAATTGACAAGTTTTCGATTTCACAACTGACAGTATTTCAATAGCCCTCTATGCAAAATCGATAAATTCGTAAACTTATTGTTAGTATCATAGGAAAAATGTAAAAATGTAAGATTTTTCTTAAACCCTTGTATGTTTTACAAAAATTAAGCTATTGTAATAAATAAAAAAAGAAATTGTAAAGAAATGATGTGTCTTCTTAACAAAATAAGAAAATACAAGGTGGAGCAACTTTGACAATCCACATGTGGTTTTAAAGTTGATTTTAAAAAACAGACTTTGTGTCACCCTGTATAAAATGATGTACGCCAAATTTTCTTAAAATTCCAAAGATGTGATAGATTACATTTAAATTTACCTACAATATGCAAAAAAAAAATGAATCAAATCGAATTTAAAATAACAAACTTATTAACGAACAAACTTCATCCATTTTTGAGTGGATCGATTATTTTGCCGGTGAGTGTAGATTATTATAAAATAAATAAAATTACTTATTACCTTCTTGCACAGAAATATCAATTCCTCCTGGTTCTTTAAAAACAAAATTCTTCTTATATATATAAAAATCAGAACATAAAAAACATTGCATCAGGAAATTTATTGGAGAATTAAGAGGAATAGAGAGCCATTACAACCGGTCAAATCTCAAAGTTTATTTGCCTGCTAATTTAAACATTGCAAAACTACATAAAATTTATAATTCGAAGTCTCAAGAAAACTGTAAAAGTAGCTTGTCTATGTTCTCAAGCATTTTCTGTCGAGAATTTAACATAAGATTCAGTTCAGCTGTAGCCGATTGTTGTTCAGTGCGTATTCGTCTCAAGCATAACATCAAGATGGAAAAAGATGCAAAGAAAAAATCTAACATTATGATTGAACTAAGAATCCATAACACGAGATCTACAGCTTTTTACGAACAGGTACAACCTCTACCACGTACCCCCATTTCCGACGCCTTTTACTCGCATCAAGTAAGTTTTTACGTTTTTTACTGCGTTGGAATGAACTTTAAGTCTCCAGCCTTCTATACATGGACAGAAGATCTAGCCGGAAGAGGCTCAGTTGAAATTGGTTCTGCACTCCTAAGTTATCTGGATTCTTTAGAATATGATGATATAAGAGTGGTGAGATTATTCTGCGATGGTTGTGAAGGGCAGAATAAGAATTCACATGTTATTAAACTCTCTTTTTCAGGTCAAGCAAAACCAGATATTACGAACTCAATCAAGCACTTCATTGAATGAATAAGTTATTTTCTGTTTAAATGTCACGGAATTATAAATATAGGTTTTTGTCGAATATCTGAAAACTGTTTAGAACCGATTTATCCATATTATTACTCCACATTTGTCGTACATATAACATGAATGATAACATTAAGATATGAAAATTACTACTACACTACCACCTGACATGTCTAGATAAGTTTATTTATTCAAGACGCAAGCACAAACATACGCAAATTTGTGATAAATAATAAATAATTTTATATTTGCATCCAATTCACTTCGAGAAAGAATGCAAATTTTACTTACTTTATTATACTTGAATGATAAAATAAAACGGCTCGACACAACACGCACAACAGTCGAGATAACTTGCCCGTATTGGGAAAAACCATAAATAACAACGACCAATAAAGATTTGTTTAATGTCAACTGTCGAAAAAAAATGACTTACGGATTTCTAAATATCAATGATTACTTGCGATAAACTTAGATATCTATTTTAAGGAAGTATACAGTAACTAGTAAATCCACCTGCACATACAGGTTGTTCATTCAGAATGTCCGCCAGAAAAGTTACTGATTTACTGATTTGGAAATAAAAAATCTTCAGAAAGTTCAAAACACTGCTGAAACTTACGTTAGTGTACATAGTTGTTGATGTAATCACCAAGATAAAAGTCCAGAGGAATCAGATCAGGCGATGAGTTAGTTTTTTTTTCTGCGTCCCCTTAACACTGCAGCCTATGGCCTATTGTATTATTCCGTGCTTAATAAATTTCTTTAGAGGTAAATTCCTTTAACTAGGTTTAGTAGCCTGTACGGTAAATCTTTTTCCGGCAGTTCTGTCAGATAATGTGACAGGCTGTCTCCTCCTCCTCACAGTCCACAAATAAGCTCATCCTTAAGATGATGCCAATTTAGTGTAGGTATTTACTTAGTCGGCTGTATTGCCCCATTATCCGTTTGTAGAGTATCTGCCGTTCTTTCACTACTTATTGCAATCTTGGTTATCGCCAGACGCGGTGCAGGTCCGGTGAATATTGTTTCAGAACCCTTTCTTGCCTGGTATGCCCTTATGCCCCAGTACCCACACCAAAGATATTTTGTTGTGTATGACTAAGGTTCTTAGGTTTTCCAGGCAGCTTCTACGCTACTTTAGAGATTATCTGACACGATGCTAATGTCCTTAGGGCCGCCTGGCTATCCCATAGGATATGAATCAGCTGACCCTTAGGTTGTTTTTCCAACTCTCTATTGCTAACATTTCCGTCTGATGTACAGTGGTATACTGCCCTAATGCCATGTATTCTTTATGATTTAGGGTTTCACTATATACGAGGTGTGGCAGAAAAGTAATGAGACTGATTTTTTATTTACCAAAGTTAACATCAATGTTATCCACTCCAAAGTAGTTCCCTTGGGCGGCTACACACCGATGGAGACGTTGTTCCCACTGTTGGTAGCAGCGCTCGAAGTCTTCAACCGGTATAGTCTTCAGTGTGTCCCTTACACTCTTTCGGATGTTGTCTAAAGTCCCGAAATGATGTCATTTGAGGAAATTTTTCAGTTTAGGAAAAAGTCACAGAGACTGAGGTCAGGTGAATATGGGGGGTTGGGGAACCACAGGAATGCCTTTTGAGGTCAAAAATTCTGTTATGGAGAAGGCAGTGTGGCATGGGGCGCTGTTATGATGAAACATCCATTTGTCTGCAATGTCTGGTCTCGCGCGAATTACCCTTTTTCTGAGCCTTTCAAGGACGTCTTTTTAAAAAAAAAACTTGGCTGACAGTTTGTCGTAGAAGAAAAAATTCTTTGTGGACGATTCCCCCTTTGTCAAAAAAACAAATCAGCATTGACTTAATCTTCGATTTGTTCATTCGAGCTTTCTTTGGTCGAGGGGAGTTTGCAGTGTGCCACTCTTGACTTTGCCTTTTGGTCTCAAGATCGTATTCAAAAAGCCATGATTCATCCCCTGTGATCTCACGACTAATTAGCGAGAAGATCAAGACACTTGTTTTTTCGAATGTCCTTCTGCTTAATTGTGAGGTTTTTCGGCACAATTCTGGTACAGACCTTTCGCGTGTGCAAATGTTCAGTTAAAATTTGATTAACGGTAAATCTGTTCAAATTTAATTGCTCAGTCAACATTCTTAATGTTAAACGACAGTCTGATCTCACTAGAGTATTGACACGTTCAATGTTTTCGTCAATTTTAGAAGTTGAAGGCCTCCCTGAATGGTGTTCATCTTCAACGTGTTCTCTGCCTGATTAATGATTTGTGCCAGCGAAAAACTTAAGCTCGAGATAAAGAATGTTTCCGCTCGCACCGAGCTATTGGAGGGTACTGATACACGAAGTCTATCAAGGACAACAGCGCAGCGTTGCCAGATCACTTACAGTGTTGCCAGTCTCATTACCTTCTGCCACACCATAGCCTGTGCTTCGTTTTGACTCATCTACGTACCAGATTTGGTTTCGCAGGAGTCCCAGGTTTCTGTTTTACTCTCCATTCATTCCAATCTAGGACGATCTTCAAGAGCTTGCCGAAGGAAAGTTTGAGAATCATCGTATCGCAACCCATTTTAAAGATAGGGTTTGTGATTTCTGTTTCTATTCTGACATACCCCAGGAAATTCTGACTCTCCAATTTCCACAAGACTTTAGTCTAAATGCTCTCAATATCGTCTCCTTCTTTATGTAAATATTCAAGGGAAGTAGGTTTAAGAGAGCTTCCATAACGGCTGTAGGTGTGCTTTTTGCGACACCAACAACAACCCCTGTACGTTTGCGAGTTTTGTGATTCCATCTCTGTAGTTTTAGTCCACCAAATCAGGCAATCATAACATAGATCTTACCACTGCGGTGTACAACCAGTGCATCATATGCCACACTTACCATACCATATACGGGGTATCCTAGATCAAATGCAATTGCATGGCATTTCCTTGTCAAAGTTAAAATGTCAAGTCAAAATGTGGTGTTTTAACACCAAAGGCGAGATTAAACAGAGCATTTTATTACATGATAGACTAACGATTGAACTTTTACAGTTTTTTTTTAATTAACAATCTGAATATAAACTTTTTTTGTAACTTTCAATTTGATTTTGTTTTGATGTAACGCTTAACTGGTTTGACATGTTTAACTCGATTTACACATTGATACTTGACACCCTGTATAAGTTTTCCATTACTTTATTAAAAATTCACTCAATGATACAGTCTTTGCACCTGATTATAAACTGAATGAATAGCCCTAACATACGAATTTTCTTATTTTTATACAAACAAATTAATTTCTAGAATACCTAACGATACAGACCTTCTTAAAGGAAATATCGTAGAATATATCACGGGAGAATTTCTCGTATCTTTAATTTTGTTCGATGATCTGAACGTATCAACTAAGTAAACTGAAGTAGATCTCAACAAATATTGTTATCTAATATGCTAGGAGATATAAAATGGTAAAATTATGGTGAATCACATCACACACAAAACAAAACACGACAATAATAAAGTACACTAAAATAGGAACATAGTTATTAAAAAAAAAATGATTTACATTATTAATTTAAATTAATTATAATTAAAACAATCGTTCGTATCCACTTGACATGAGGTCATTGATAATTCCTAAAATATGTTTATACAGCCACACTACGCTACAATGTGCACAAATGAAGCACAATGAAACTTTAAACATCTACTCTACGAATAACAGACGAAAGCACGCCTATCTTTAATTTTGTTCGATGATCTGAACGTATCAACTAAAAACAAACTCCCTAAGTACATCTCAACAAATATTGTTATCTAATATGTGAATATACTAGCTTGCGAAGCAACTCAAAGATAAATTTGTCTCAATTCAACCTTAACCATAGAAACAGAGCATTTACTTTATTAGATTTATTAAATATGTACCAAAACGTGATAAGGATAATGCTATCGTAATTCTAATGGAAATAACTCCTGTTGACGTTTCGTATAATATTTACAGTTTGAATTATAAATAAATAAAAATCTTAATAATTTCGAGCGGATTCATGAATGTTTATTCCAAGAATATCCCCCAGACATAAACACGATATTGTTATCGTCACAACTGCATAGAAAAATCTAAATAAATTCCCTGGAAATATCGTTATCAATTAACGACCAATCGCACATACTAATTTTATTTTACAGTAATTACTCCATTTTTACCGCAAAGGTTGATTCACAAACATGCTCGTGCAATTTTATAAAATTAAATTCCCCCAAATGAACGAAAAATTGCTACACAAACCAGTTCTATGTGAGAATGGGGTTGCTTCACCTTGCTGTACTGGAGCATCATGTCCATAGTGACCTGTCGGTTGTGGTACGAAGCCCGGTTGTGGCGCTGCAGGATAACCTTGATCTCCTCCCGGATAACCATGCGGCGGTGCGCCCGGATAACCGCCGGATGGTGGATAGCCCGGTTGGGGGTATCCGGGTTGCGGGTACCCCGGTTGCGGATACCCCGGTTGCGGGTACCCCGATTGCGGGGCACCGGGATATGGCGGGTACTGTTGGTTCGGGTAACCACCTTTTAAAAAGATAAAATCAAATGAAATTTTGTTATTTAGGTTTAAATTAAATCAAGGTGATATTTGATATTAATTGTAAAAGTAACTTGTCAAAAAATCATGCCAAACTTAGAATTAATCTTAATTTTTATTATATTTAGGTATATCTTGACCACCAAACCCAAACGTAATATCAATTACATAACAAACGATATCGAGTTACTCCTAGGAACAGTAAAAGCGAATCTCCAGCTCTACTTTATCATAAAATAATGGATAAAAGCTAAATTAAAATTATGTTCCTCTAACAACACTAATGAGATAAACTAAGTAGAGAAAATATTAATTAACGAAGAATAAATGAGGCGTATAGATGCAAAACTAACTATCTGTAAATTTTAGCTCCGTGAAGTTGGCACCACAAAGTGGTCAAAAATCGACAAAAATGCTAGAAAGGATTGACCATTTATTGACCACTATTGACCACCAGCGATTTCGATTGACCGCCTCTTGTTTAGGCTACAGCCGCTATACCCATATTTTGGGGTCTAATGGCGAAAATGCTAAAATTAGCCAATATAGACATTTTGTTTATCGGATACGATTGACCATCGTTTGACCATGTTTGACCACAGTTTGGAGGGATTAGAATTGTGGAACATTGTTTTCATACATCAGAAGTTTATACAAACCGCATTATTTAGATTTAAAATATACAAATACTTTTGACTTTTGCAGCTAACCGATTCAATTAGTTAGCATGTAAGTTTGTGATCATTCACAATAGGAAAATAATAAAATATTAGTGCTGTTATTAAAGATTACACTTTATTAACCTAATACCCGCAATAAACAAAACAAAATAAGGAACAGAACATAATAGTAACGTCTAATAACTACAAAAAAAATTATTATTCTAGATCGTAATCTTCTGCGAATAATTTTTTTTTGTACAATTCTACGTTTGAATTTAGTTGCCAATTCGCCCCAAACTGTTTAACTAGCAGTTTATTAATTGAGGACGTGTCTCCTTTGAGTAGCCTTCCATACGCAAGAAATTTCGGTGACAAAAAGAAATTTTATTACTTTTTTGCATAGTCCTTTTGCCAATCCAAAATCTGCAAAGTACTGAGGCTTTCCACGTAAAAAAACATTATCTTTGCAACTTTTATTGAAAATAAATCGCTTCATTTTATTAAACTGGAAATGTCATCCTGCCGGCCTTTTCAAAACTCTGGTAGCTTCTGTCCTCCAGTCGAAGATGTTCCAGGCTTGGATCTTGCGAGTTGTTGCATAATTTTATATTATTTGATCATATTCAACTGGATTTACAATAACAGACTTTTTTCTCATGTGTTTTTCAATTACACCAAAAACTCGATCTGAGGGCATGAACGAGTAGCCTACTATAGGAAAAATGAATTCTATAGTTTCGATCATTTTTAGCAGCAAGACGAAAACATAGCCATCATAGTAAGATTTTTGTTTTGGCCTCCACAGCCATCTGCAAAAAATGTACAATTTTAGTAGTTTCAGTAAAACAAAAATTCTTCTAGAAATGATGAACTGCAGAGGCTACGGCATTCGAATCTTTTGGTCCATCCGGTTCCGGCCACAGGTATGAAAATACATGGGAAGGATCTAGTTTCCTTTTGAACTGCCATTAACAATTGCAAAATGATAATAATTTAACTGTTGGCTAAAAGAGGACAGCTTGGTCTGATAGTTAGGTAAGGCCAAATTTTTTTGGCAATCAAACGAAAAATTTTCTATGTGCGGTCCTTCAGTCTGTAGTAGCGTAAAAAAGACTATAAATTTCTTTTTATGTATTTTGTATTCAAGCTCAACTTTGTGTCGTTCGTCTTCCTATAAATTGGTTTTTAATAATTCTTCAGTTCTCAGGCACATTACACAACAATCATCAGTTTTTGGAGTGCCGAAACCTGCTTATTCCGGAAATTTCTGTAAATGCTTTTTTACAAACACTTATAAAACCTTCATCACCACTTGGAATTTTATAAGAAATAGAAACTTTAGTGTCTCTTTTGTGGTTCATCGTATTAGGTCGTTTGGCAGGTGTGCCTATACAACAAGTAAGAATAAACGTGTCCGTTGACGAATAAGGAAGTTCGTAAAACCGCTTTCTTCGACTCATTCTCAAAGTAGAAGAGAAGTAGGGGAATCCCAGCTTGCCATTATGAGCACAGGGTTCAATCGCACAGCACAAAGTTCAATCGCTTTATTTAATTCCATTTTCAAACTTTTCCAGACTTAAATACACTACGTAAACACAGGATAAACACAAACAAACTAAACAATATTTATACTGCATCCACTACAATTACAGTAAGTGCCATGACTGTCAACGCATCACGTGATTAGATGTTTTTAATTTCTTTGGTGGAAGAGCCGATAGTTAGTTTTATATCTGAATTGTCAATGCAAATAATGAGTTTTGCACCTATCACTGAACTTTAAAGCGAGTTTTTCATGTTAAAAACTGAGTTTAGCCTCAAACCAACTTAAACATCATATCCTTAGGGAATTTGACATTCAAATCGCGCGAAATATCAATTTTTGTCGAAAAGTGAGTTTTGCATCTATACGCCTCAAATGCTTTTAAATGTTTCACATGTCCGTATATTTCTGGCCACAGGTATACACACGATATAAATCTTATACATACATGATACTGTGTAAACACCTGATACCACCTACAAATATTTAGCTTAAATTCACACCATTTTGTACCGCAATGACAATTTTTGTAATTTTGGCGCCATTTATATTAAAAAATTAATGAAAAACTACGGAAATTCTAAGTGTGCCATGATTTTTTGACAGGTTAGTTTTACATCAAAATTAATGTCAATGAGTCATCCTAATTTTGACAATTTTCATTTAGACAATACCGTTTATTAAAAAATAAAATAATGTTAAACAAAAGGAATGAATTAATATCACTGTGTATACTATGAAATAATCTCAATACATTTATTAGAAAATGATAGTTGCTTACTATGATCATAAAATTAATTGTTCTAGAAATGATTTGAACATTCTATGTGTAATAATTAATAATTAGGACAAATATGTGGTATCTAATTACAACATATAGACTGTAACTTAAGCAACCTCTCGTAGTCAATACATACATATAACTATTTTATCAAGATATTTCAATAGTATTCTAGGTAAATTAAGATTAAACTGATTTAAAAAAAAAACGATTACTTACTTGGTGGTGCATATCCAGGATTATTCCAGTTACTCATTTTTTCACGTTCCTCTACAAGAAAGTTACACGTTTATATTATTCGCATGCAAATACCTTTTTATACTAAAATAAAGCTTGAAGCATTATTAAATACGACGCTATATACCGATATAATCACTAATTACAGTATAGATATAATTCGCCTACTTTTAGCCAGAGAAAAGCTCCATTTTAATATACCCAATTGTGCGATACAGATGTAAACACACGAAAAAGTCAATAAAGAAAAATAATTTTATACGCAGAACCTACCAGATGTAACGAAGCAAGGAGTTCACGAATAACAGGCGTTAATTTTAAAATCGACGAACGAATTCGTTAAAGATGCACTTCTTTGAAGATCAAAAACTTGTAAATAATCGTCAATTGATTTCCCGGAATCTTTCGTATTCACTTCACTTTCCACTTTCAAGATGATTCAGAAACGCACGTAGCGCATGATCACATAAATAAAATGTCACAACAACTGCAACCAACAACACCACAATAAACTTTGAGGCAATTTGTGATGTAATACAAATGTTGCCAACCTACTACTAATTTATTAATAATAATAATGTACGGGAATTAATAATAAAAATTTAATTTAATCGTTATAAGAAATAATAATATAAAATATTGTAATCGTATGAGTGCTATCCAATTCTTATATCAAGGAAAATAAAATAGCTATTCATAATTTTTAAAATATAGGAGATACTGCCATCTAACGGCTATCCAAGAATATACTACCTGCTATAGTTGCTACTTACTATACTAGCTGGCAGCACATATTTCAACGCTACAATAAAAAATCCCGAAACACATAAAATTTAAATTATAAATTGACATTCTTCAACGTGAAAATGCGATCCCTACCTACAACCCCCCTTCAAATGACAGGTACAACCCCCATTTTTTCACTGGGAAGTATAGGCTTGTGATATATGGTTTGAAAGGTCTCTTTATTCTCTATTCAAAAATGTTATGTTCATAGTGAACATTTTGAACATCTACTTCATTCACATTCATAGTTCTTTTTGGTGTTTTACATTTTTTTTACATTTTGCATTACATTTCACTTTTTGCGTATATTGTAGCAAATTTTGATAACAAAGTGATTTATTATTATAAAATTTTTGATTAGAGAATAGAGACCTTTCAAACGATATATCACAAGCCTATACCTCCCATTTAAAAAAACGGGGGTTGTACCTGTGATTCGAGGGGGTTTAAGCATGGTTTAAGGTAGGGATCGCATTTTCACGTTGAAGAATGTCAATTTATAATTTAAATTTGACGTGTTTCTGGGTTTATTATAAATATTTACAGTAACGCAAATAATGAATTTATTCCATTTGGCTTTTACACACAAATAATTATGAATGGTGCAGATTTATTTATAATCTATATTCTATATCTAGAAGCTTACAAAATGTAATTACATAGCAAAGGCATATCTTTTTGTATCGTAAACTGCATGACAAATTGGAAAAAAAATTTATAATATTCTTCGTATTATATAGGCATTCCAAATATAATATTTAAACATTTTTGTGTGTTATTGAACGTATGTGTTGAATGCTAGGTTAGCTAGATACTGTCAGTTGCAATAAATTTGCAGATATCTATGCAATTCCTAAAGTCAGCAATTAAAAGCATTGTTAAAACAGATTTTTGTGGATATTCCTAAGATTTAATTCAAAATTCCCGCCTCAGATAACTTTTCAGTACTAGTACCTTGTACAGCAAAAAGATTGCTCTACCATCGAAGCAAATGACATTTGGTTGAGATCCGAAGTAATATTTTTTATATTTAAAAAAGATATTAATCTGTTTATTTTTTAATACTAGTGTGTGGTGATCATTATGGTGGCGAAGCGTTAAATCTCATTATTTAGTGTAATATTTGTGCCCGATTAAATTCAGCATTTAAAAATTTTCAAGTAAATATATGTATATGAATATGATTAGTACAAGACAAAATTAGCACTATAGCTTGTTTGGTATATTTGAATTCGCCATATTTTCCGGAGCATAATGAAATTTGGATATTAAAATAAAATTTAAAACACAAGCTTGAGATAAATACTTAATTGAAAAAATAAATGCAGTTGGTCATGTTACAAGGAGCTACTGTTTTCTCATTTAATTTTATGACACACTGCGCATGTCAAACTTATAATTTGTTAGCGTCGGTTTAGCTTTAAAATATCACATAAAACATTCTGTAGTGCAGTGTTTATCGCCATTTATCGGTCAGTAAAAAGTTTCATTCGTGTTTGGTAAGAAAGTTAACGAAATTTCACAGATACATATCTGAATAAGGTAAGATTAATTTCATTTTACAAAATTAGATTTACGCTTATGTAGGACTAATAAGCGTATTATGGGATCGTGTTGCTATTTATCGGTGTTGTATTGATTGTAGATAGCAGGAAAATTTCTACAAACAAATTAATCTGCCGGTGAAATTGTGTTTCTTTCAGTAAAATTTAGAATAAAAATTCTATTTATACATAAGCTGGTATAAACTTTGCTCGTTAGACACATAGCTTTATATACATAGGTACAAGTTATTTTAATTCGTATTATTGTGGTAGGGTGAACACACATATTTGTTGTCAGCATCTGTTGTAGCACTTAACGACAAAAACGCAAAGATTAGGATATACTGCATAGTTTTTATCAAGAAAATATAGTGAAAAGGTCATGTTTGTTTTTTTTTTTAATTAATAATAAATAAAATTATTATTTAACACCATTTTTACTGTGAATTTTTTAGAGTTAGAAATGATAAAATAATGTTTACCCTTTAGGACTATTTTTAATCGGATTAGTAAAATGTCATATAAATGATTGATTTTTTATCATCGTTTACTATATTTACTAAGAAACACTTTAAATACCTACGTATAAAAAAGCAATCCTAATGTTGCCATTTATTCTACATAGCAATCAAAATTTTTCTCAAGTGCTAGACACATTTAACGCTGTAGCAAAATCAAACAGTCTCAGATCGGAAGCATTTATTAAACATTTACGCATAAAACACATCTTTAAGAACAAAGTTCACATGCAAATTCATCGCCATCTTCATCGCACCCACTACATTCTTCATGGGCCCATTTTTTGCACACCGAGCAGCATATCCATCCCTCCCATTTTTTTTTTGATTTTGAGAAAAAGTTGGAGCAGTATAGACACTCGACATCTTCCTGTGCATCATGGTCACTGCTGTTTATGTCAACTTTAACAGGAATTCTTGATTTCTTTGTCGTTACTAACAAAAACTTGTCTGCTGGACTGCTGCTGGTTTTTTTAGATTCCTTTACTATTTCTAGCTCATTCTTATAAGGACTGTGTGTGATTATTGCGATACAACCTCTTTTTCTATTATTTATATGCGTTTCCGTTTTATATTTTGGAATCAGAACGATGTCTTTTGGACCAACAAGTAATCCCGAGCAGCTTGGTCTACTATTTTGGGTATTAGACATGTTTTGATCAACATCAGGTCGTTTGTTAGTTTGTGAGGTTAAAGGAACTCCGTCCATTAACTCCACTTTCATTCTCACTCTAGGAAAATTTATCATTAGGAAATGAATGGGCCACCAGCAGACATGCAGACAAAAAGGGTGATTTTCAAGTTGTCCCGGTACCGAGTCATCAATGATGGGCTGCTTCTACTATTGATCGCAGTTCAGGTGAAATAATTTCTGGCGCAATGAAACACGATCTACGCGATCGTAATCGAAAATGAAAAGAAAAAGCTCATACCTACACTAACGCTCGTGGAAGTTTGGCAAAGAGAGAAACAATATTTTGTATTGCAAAATAGAATCGAAGAAACCACTCTTCACGTGTTAAGCAGTTCCTGTCCTCTACGGCATTTTCTATGGAATATTCTTCCACTAATTGAGCAAAGCATTTCGCATGAGTTCTTTGGAGGTGGACGCCACAGTTTTCACTTTATTTAATGTATACCATACCATAATAACTCTATCGGTTTGAGGTCTTTGAGGTTTTTTGGAGCGACCAAGCCATAATTTCTAAAATATTAGCTGCTTCGTGTTCGTTAAGATACTTTTACATATCTGGGCCATATGCTTTTGATCATTGTTTTCTATAAACACAACATTATGACTACGATTTTCTAAAATCGATAGGTAAAAAGATTTCTCTTCATTGACCGAACAGATCGAACTTCGACTACGTTGGCCCATTGTTTTATCGATCAATTACGATGTTGTGCCCACTGTAGCCTTTATAGTCGACTAACTCTACTTGCGCTTATTCGGCTGTATACATTTCCTTTTTCTAACATACGTTTAACTACGAGGGCGTATTTTTATGTTATCTAGCTAGCTATGAAACAAAAGAGTGACGATGTCAAACAGATTATTGAAAAATTGCTGTCACTGTTAGAAGTACATGTGCCAAGTTGTGTTTAGTTTGTGCTGTATACAGAGATTTGAGACGGTCTGCTTCTTGATTAAATGAGTGAAACTAAGATTGAACATCGCAGCGTAATAAAGTTCCTGACAAAAGAAGGCAATGGTTCAAAAGCAATTCATAAAAGAATGGTTGCTGTGTCTGGAGAAGATGCACCATCTTATTTCAAGTAAAATATTGGTCTAAACTCTTTCGATGGGGTCGAGAGTCAATCAATGATTACCCAAAGTCCGGACGACTTGTTGAAGTTCGAACTGAAGACATTATGCGAAAACTCGAAAATTTGGTACTGAAAGATCTGCGTGTAAAGATCTCTGTCATTGCCAATGAAGTCTGTATATCTGAAACAAGTGTCCTCACAATTTTGCATGACGATTTGGGTATGAAGAAGGTTTCTGCACGGTGGATACCCAGATTGCTTACACCTAAACAAAAACTGTACAGAAAAGAAGTTTCTAAAGGAAATTTGGCCGAGTTCGAGAGAGACAAAACATTTTTATCTCAAATTATCACCGGGGATGAGACTTGGGTACATCACTGGGACCTTCCTACTAAACAAGAATCCATGCAGTGGGTTCATAAGGGCTCTCCAGCACCAAAAAAGGCCAAGACACAATTTTCTGGAAAAAAAACAGATGGCAACGGTTTTCTGGAATGTTGAAGGAGTCTTGCTTATTGAATATATGCCAAGAGAGTCTACCATAAATGGAGAGGCCTACGAAAACACAATTAAAAATTTAAAAACTGCTCTAGAGGAAATACGCTCACATTCTTATCCACAAAAAAACTTGCTGCACAATTGCCGGGTTCATAAGGCAAACAAAGTTCAGCAGATAATCAATGACTGTGGGTTTATAGAGTTAAGGCATCCACCTTATAGCCCCGACCTAGCTCCGTCAGACTTCTTATTATGATGATGAACAACTCAAAGAAGCTGTTGAAAAATATTTTGCGGGGTTACCGAAGCAATTTTTTTCTGAGGGTATGAGGCAATTGGAGAAAAGATGGAATAAGTGTATTAGTGTTGAAGGAAGTTATGTACAAAAATATTTTTTTTACAAAATCTTGCTTGAAGATTATTTTTGTTTCTTAACTGCTGCTTTCCTGCTTTTGTTGTCCAAAAAGGATTTCATGTTTTACTTCATGTACTCGTGCATTATTAAAGAACAGAAAAAGTGATAAGAGTTAATGCAAGAAAACTTTTCATAAAAACTAAAAAAAAACAAACGACTGTCGGAAATACAATGAAATCTTGACTGATTACGACAGGGAATTGAGGAAGGCCCAAAATGAAAACTTGGAAAAGTGTAGTAGTTATTCTAATAACCCTCTGTAGATGGCGCTACTTATAAAAAAGTAATTTTAACAGATAATACAATCAGTAAACTTCCTCTGACTCTAATCGCAATTTATATTATTCAATAATACCTACCACTTCAATTTTGATGCTTTTATTAAGTTGGCCTTGTCGGTTATTAACCAAAGTGCCGACACAAATATACGATCGGTATGTTTTGATTCACTTAACCCATTTATATTACATATCAAGGTATATCTTTCTTGTATTGTAAAATTAAGATGTTACGGCAATATTTAGCGTCAATTTACGTTGTTGTTTTCATTGCACTCACAAGTATTTTTTTTAGATCAAATTAAAGATGAGCGGATACAAACTGACCTATTTCCCTTCGAAAGCCCTTGGCGAATCCATTCGTATGCTCTTCAAATATGGCGGCATCGATTTCGAAGACTACCGTTTCGATAGAGCAATATGGCCTGATATTAAACCAAGTAGAATATTTACCACAAACAAAAAAAATTGTTTTAATACATTTTATTCATAGATATGCCTTTCGGCCAAACGCCAGTTTTGGAAGAGGACGGAAAGATGGCCCATCAAAGCGTAGCTATCGCACGTTACATCGCCAAAAAGGTGAAACTAGTCGGTAACGATGATTGGGAAGATTTGGAAATCGATGCTATCGTGGATACCATCAATGATTTCCGAGGAAGTAAGTATTATATTATATTTGTATGTATTCCATCGCTTTCTTTGGTTTATTTTTAGAAATTGCTAATTACCATTACGCAGCCGATAATGCTGTTAAGGAAGCGTTGAAAGGACCGTTATTCCAACAGATAATTCCGTTCTATCTTGAGAAATTAGAGCAGGTTGCTAAATCGAATAACGGTCATTTCGCTTTGGGTAGGTTGACATGGGCCGATTTCTATTTCGTGGGAATGCACGAGTATCTTAATTTTATGACCGGATTCAATATACTCGAAGACCATCCGAATCTAGCTAAGGTTGTTGAAAATGTATTCACCATTCCTGCCATCAAGACATGGGTTGAAACACGTCCAATAACCGAAGCTTGAACTGCCGGATTTGTGTTTCACAATTTTGTTTATTTAAGTTAATAATTATAGTAATATTATGTAGGTATATGCTTGGTTATATTTTTGCTATTTGTTCAATAAACTTTGATATAATTTCTGTTTTTTGTTTCTGGAGTAAGTCTTTACATAGTTTCCAGACCTCTCATACTGCTTATGTCTGAACACCTAAAAAGATGGATATATGTTTAAAGACGTCCCTAGGACGTTAATTTGTAACATCTTTAACGCGTCCTTTAAACATCTAAAAATAACATTTTAGATTTAGTTTCAAATAAGGACAGCCACAATAGTAAGCCATGTGTTAATGTCTTTGTGAAAGTTTGTATCCTTGAAGATTGCTCTAAATGTCGGCTTTTCGTAAGGATATTGAAAAAAAAACCAATGGCGCACTTTCATCACTTAAGAAACTTTTTGTCTGATGTGAGTATTTGTCTAGTCATTGCCTGTTTGCAGTCCAATTTTAACCGTTGTTACTATCATATTAATTATTTATACAGCTCTATAGCTACAGTGATAAGAGCGGCTGGCCATGGGTAGGGCAGTAGTTGTATTCCAGGGTTTGAATCTTTTCGGTGACGGTTTTGCTACCGCTGCTTGGTAGAACATAATTTACAGCTTTAATTGTTTGGAATTAGACGGTGAAGTCATATATTTGTTACTATTACTGTCTCCGACTGATTGTCTCGATTTTGTGATTTTCTCTTGGTTGCAGTTATTTGTTCAGGTAGCAGTCTGTTGTTTTCATCATTTGTTAACATCTTTTCAGTTTTGTGATTCTCTGCTTCGTCCCTGTCATACTTCTTTTCTGTTTAAGTGCCTTCATTCAAAAATCGATTCCTCTTCATTGTTGCGATCCTTTAGATGTTCACTACTTATTTCAATATCGTGACGTCACCCGTAGTGTTCAGAAACTAACTGAATGCTTTCACTATCTCCTGTAGTTTCTATAATTTTTTTGATCTTTAATTTGACATTTTTTACCCTCGTCTCAGTCCTCAGCCCCCAAGTTCTGCGACTGAGCTATTTAATGGAATTAAACTTGACTCATTTTGCAAAAAATACCTCCCATTGTCTACTGTCCAACATAAAAATCACTAAAATGACGTAATATTGTGTCTTACTTAGGTTAGGATTTCAATTTTCGAAATATAATTAGTTAACTTCACGCACAATACCTGCCATTGTTAGTAAACATTTAAATTTCGACCAATCAGCAGCGGTGACATTGTTGACGTCTATTCGATGTGGCCAATGACAAATCGTTGAATTGTAAATAAGTCACAGAGAATCGAAACGTTTTTATTTGACGTCCGTTACTTTAGTACAGCATAGAATGAAGTTAGATAGAAATGGCTACCAATTTAAATCGGAAGATTAAACTTGGATGCCAGGAAGACGTTTGTAGAGCTGTTAGAGCTGGCTTTATTAATTTAGAAACGTCATTAGTGCCAATGTCATCATTAATCTAATTAAAATCAACAAAAATACTAATTCATACACATTCAGCAGAAGTCACCACTTGAAAACGGCTTGCAGCACTTGCATATCAAAGTGCTACCAGTCCATTATGGTATAGTATTATTTGCTTCTGCTGAATAAAGCCAATATGAAAAGGTTGTCAATTTTGATAAAGAAAAAAATAAACTTTCATGGAAATTTTGGAGGTTGTTCCAGTTTTAGTTCTAGCCGTTTATACCATGGATAATTTAATTAGAAATGGTAGAATAATGAGAACAACTTTCAAAATTTTGAAAACGTGAGGGCTAACTTTACACAGGAGAAATAAATTTGTCTGATTACTAATATGAAAGTTATTCGTTTTCGCGTCTACTGGGTACTAATTTTTAATTAATGATTTTTATCGACGATCACTACATTTATTCTATTTCTGTCATGTCCATTCACCTTGACACACATTTTTATATATACGTAAACACTTGTTGTAAATCAATCAAGAGTTAATTTTTAAAATAAATTGAACTTCTTACCATTCTTTACTTTACAGTATATACTAATATATCTCATTTGCAACATTTACAAATTTAAATATCATGAATAATGCAACCAAATGTACAACGATTGTGACGCCATCTAACTGAAGTTATTTAGCTTTGATATGCCTAATCGTGGGCGTCAATTTCAATCAAACTTCCATCCGAAAAATTTACATAATTTGAACCTATCATTTAAAACGTGTTAAGTTTGTTAAGTGTCAGTTCAACGCGAAGCAACAACGTTCACGTTACAATTTGAAGACTTGTATATACCTAATTCATTTAAAATAGAACGGTAAGAAAGTTTTAATAAATAATATAAAACTTAATCTAACTTATTAGATTTACGCGTCCCTAATTAGATACTATAATCGCTACACACAATGTTTGCTTCATTGGATATCCTTGAAAACATGCTAAATTTTTTATCAGTAGTATAATAGAACTGGCATACAACAATAACCGCGCTAATCGAAGCGCTTGCCGGCCGAATCATCACTACTTCTGATTCTAAATCTATATTTATATAGACGGAGTAAAATATTTTGAGATATATGTTTTTTGCGCCAAAAAATTTATAGCAATAAGGTTACTTGGAATAGTTTCTTCTATGTATTATCGCCCAAATTATACTTGTTTGTTTATTAAATCTAGCACTATTTTGACTACTTACAAACAAGCTGTAAATAGATAAGTATTTTATATCAAAACTTATCTGCAAATAACAGTAACATAGTGAGTGATCCGAATATTTAGCCTGAAAGTGTACGCTTGAGCATTTCCATAGAAAACGTACGCCAAAGAGAAAGAATTTTCAAACATTATCTGCGTATAATTTTTGGCGCCCAACTTTGGAAAAAGGAGGCATGTTTTAGGTAAATGAGATCAAATGCATTTATGTTATAAGTTATTGTGAATCTTAGTTTTCTTCTCAGGTTTAAGTGTGGGTTTGAGCTATCTATAGGCATTTTGGAATTGAATTATTATTAATTATTATTTAATTTTGAGTTTTTAAGTTTTTTTTTGAGGGGGTGGAGCGATTTTCAAGATATTATAGCATTTAGGCATCCTAGCAGGGCAATCTTAACATTGCTGATCACCTAACTCTATTTCTTAATATTGATTGTACGATGACGAGTAATCAATCCGCTGAAGAGGTGGCACCCATTCGTGTATTACATGAAAACAATCTGAGGCAATTGGAATATTTTCTATCAAAAGAACACCGGTCAAATGTTGCTTTTGCAAGCATCGTTTATGTGATATTTGGATGAAACTTGTCTAACTAGGACCCATACGAGGAAGAACCAAAAATAAACTGGATAACCAACAATCTCATTGATAGTATGTAGTAATACCTTTTTGTGATCTTCCTCAAGTTGGAGTTTAAATTGACAATTTCTCAATCGGACTATTTGATGCTGCTTTAATTTATTGAATTAATATTTCCTCCTATTAAAGTATGTGGCAAACTTTTGTTTTATTACGTTGATGTCTTTTTGTTGTTCATCCGTAAGACCAAGTCTGTTGAGAATTGTTATCGCTGTTTCCTCTGATAGTCATCGTATGGCAGGAATTTATAATTTGCATGTCAAAGTGTTTATGTCTAAGAATTTAGTTAAGAATTTAGATTTTATGAAACCAAAATTGGATATTAAACAATATAATTTTGTCATTTAATAATCAATTTAAGATCATTATTTCGTCACAACTCTGTGACTTCCTCATGTTTTTAAATTTAGATATTTAGATACTGGATTAAAGATTGATAACGTTCTTGTTTTTTTTTTGTAAATTTTTATTCATTATTTCGTCATTCGAGTAAACGATTTTTATTGTTTCTTCCTTTTATGTTGTAGTTATCTGACATTTTGATTCAGAATTTATTTTTATTGTCTTCCTCTGCTGCCTTCTGTAATGAAAAACCAGTAATAATCTCCCATCATGACGGGATTCCACCTACCATGATATCGTTTATCCACTTCTGCAATATCTTGATGGAATCTTACCCTTCCTCATCACTTATTTTTTCTAAATTAGCAGGAAAGAAATCCAAATATTACTGGAAAAAATGATCTTTGAGTGACATTTGGTTTAAATTGTTATGGTTTTCTAGCAAATTAGATCAGCTATCTTAGTAGTTTAACTTTTCGATTTCAAGAAAATGTTTTCAAACATCGAAAAGTCCATGCTGCCAAATCTAAATTATTAAATTTTTTAATCTTAGTGAATACAGATAAAAATATTATTTTGAAAATGTGAATTTGTGAAATTGATTTTATTGGAAGAAACCTGTCGTTTATTGGCATACAAATTTATTTTCTTCTGATTTCAATAATAGGAATAGAAAAAGCAAAACAATTTTTTGTTTAAATGTAAGAAGCAGTTCAAAAATTTGAATTCAAATCAAGATGATGTTACAAATTTATTACAATAATAGTAATAGTTCAAAACTGGTCAGTCAGATAGCTTGTTTTTTGAAGCACTATTAAAAAGCACGTATATGGTTTCTTTGAGAAATAAATGCAGCAATAAATTGAGTGAAGCAAATAATATATTGAACATAATAAGAACCGAAACTTTTTAGAAGACGTAATTAGGATGGACTAATGTAATTTTCGGACAAATTGTTGATACAAACAATGAATGTCATTTGGCTATCATTGCATTATCGAAAAGGATAGCTATGAGTTAATGATAGTAGGTTAGCGTTGCAGTTCCAAAGATATACTGTATTTTTAAGAGCAAAATTGTCTCACTTTTGGATATCAGCTGTATTACTAGAGCCATTGCTTCCACTTTTTACCATAATTAGAAGTATATGTATATAACCATACTTCCTCCAGGCTTAATTTATTGTGCTTTGGCTTTTTTTGAATTGCATCTGAAATTTTACTTTCTAAACTATGTGTACAGGGTCTTTCACGAAACCCGTTAGTTAGAAAGTTTAGGGAGTCTATTTTTAGTACAATTCTGAAATTTTGAGTTGCATTTGTAGTATTGGTTCTATTGTTTTAAAATATTTTCAACAAAATCTGACTTTGGGTTATACCGGAAGTAACTAGCAACTTTGTTATTTTAAATACAATGGTATATTTTTTTTAATGAAATAGATTCTATACATTATATTATATAGAAAAGAAACTATTCATGTAATTTATTTTCTACATGTTTAGTATCAATATAAGTTTGTGTCAAAAACAATCGTCTAATACAAAATTTATCACCTGTTATATATGTACATAGAATAAGGTTTTTTTTTAATCCTTCATAAATAAATATACACAAACATAAACACAAAAAGATGTGGAATACATTATTCAAACGAGAAAAGAAAAAAATCTAATAAAATTTTAAAAAATTACAAATACTCTATATGTTGACCATTCTATGCTAAACATTGAATTAGCCTTTTTGCAATCCTGTTAGTATTAGCAAATGTCAGATTTTGTTGAAAATATTTTAAAACAATACTACAAATGCAACTGACAAAATTTCAGAATTAAACTAACAGTAGATTCCCTAAACTTTCTAACTAACGGGTTTTATGAAAAATCCTGTACACATACAGGCTGTCCGACGACATAAGGTAATAACTTCGCGTACTTATATAATCTATAGACCAAATATAGTTGCAAAGTTTGCATTTTAGTTTCTTATTCACAGGAACATTTAAGGAAGAAGAAAATTTTATTTGATTAAAACTATGACCTTGATCATAGAGCTAATTTTACAGGACTTCAACTTCTTGTAATATATAAAATGCTGGAAAGAGGTAATAGTAAAGAACCTATAATAAATCAATGAGTCAAAAAAAAGAATGAAGAAGTAAAGAATCTTTTAAACTCACCTAACAAAAAATAGAGAATGGAAAAGTGAATTAGCAACCAAAAATGTAATAAGCAAATTGGCCAGTACTACAAGAGAAGAGATGGCGAAGAAAGGGATAGCAAAATAAAGATTCGACATAGAGAGATTCAACAGGAAACCGAAAGGATTCCCAACACACACACACTCTAACATACAGACACAATTCATATCGAAGCTTCGAGATGTCAAAACAAAAAAAAGTAAGAGTTGCAACAAGAAGAGAAAACAGGAACACGACAATAACGCTAACAACAATATGGACGAACTTCTTTTGTAGATAATGACATTTATGTAGAGGAAGTTGCTTGCACCAAAATCCCTACTTTAAGACAATTTTTTGATCGAAACTTGAAGCCACTGTATCGTCATTATGTTTATTGATGTGACAGGAAGATGTTAGGAGTCCATTTTTCAATTTTTGACACTAAAGTGACAGTTTATGGACTGCGTTGTCCCAGAATTTTAAAATCATTCCTCGTATAAATCAATCTGTGTCGATCTATGTATAAGCAACATATAATAATTAATTTTAAACAGTAAAATGCCTGAACATCAAGTAACATACATAAAGTATTCATTCTGGCAAATGTGACCCGTCATAGCTCCCGTTTAAAAGTAGCATAGAGGTCAATTATTATTACACCACGTTATGAAACTTGATACTTTTTCCAAAGATAAAAAAGAATAATTAGGACCATTACTAAACACTTTTTTATATTTATCTCCTATAGCATTGAAATCTTATGTTTATAATCACTACATTTTTATCGCTGCGTTATATAATTCCAGTCCATAGTATTTTTATCTTTGAACAAGTTTATTTCTTATCTAACGATTTGAATAAAAGCTTTAGCAGTATATATTCAGAAATGTTCCTAAAACAGCATTTATTATCAGTAGATTTTTATTACAGAACTAGTGCAAGATGAGTGAAATAAAACTTACTTATTTTAACGTGAAGGCGTTAGCTGAAGCTATCCGTATGCTTTTGAAATACGGAGGCATAGAATTCGCCGACTACCGTGCTGATAGATGGGGACAAGAATGGGTTGACCTTAAACCAAGTAAGAATCTTTTAATATGCACTTTCACCGACAAAACTATATTAACTAATTGACAGAGATGCCATTTGGACAACTGCCAACTCTCGAAGAAAACGGCAAGGTGGTTCCCCAAAGCGTAGCGATTACACGTTACGTGGCCAAAAAGGTCAAACTGGTTGGCAACAATGAGTGGGAAGATTTGCAAATAGATTCTATAGTTGATACCATCAATGATTTTAGAGGAAGTATGTTTGTGATCTGTCACGATTAAAGCCCGATATTTAGTTTTTTTTTTGGTTTTCAGAATTTGCAAGTTATTTTTACGTAAATGATGAATCTATCAAGGAAGCTCTCAAAGGTCCCGTACTTAAAGACGTAGTGCCCTATTATCTCGATAAGTTTGAGAAAATTACCAAAGAAAATAATGGACATTTCGCACTTGGCAGACTCACTTGGGCTGATTTTTATTTCGTTGGTATGCACGAATATCTCAGCGATATGGCTGGGAAGGACTTGTTTGAAGATTATCCAAACATAAGGAAGGTTGTTGAGAACGTTTATTCAATTCCAGCTATTAAAACGTGGGTGGAAACACGTCCAAAAACTGACTTTTAAACTACATATCTTTGAATTTTTTTAATGTTATCACTAAACTTGTTTTGCATTGATTGTATGATATATTATTGTACTATTGCCTTCTGTTAATAAAGATCTTCTCTACTATATATTTTTGTGTTTACTCCTTTCTTTATAAAACTATCGTGTTAGGTTTTGTTTTTATGATAAGATCAGATGTCAAATTCAAGGTTAAGTATGACGAAAGTGTGATGAAGGTACAATGTAATCAATATTGAAATCTAAATTAGTATTTTTAACTGTGATTTTTATCTAAAAGTCTAAATGTTTTGGTGATAAATAAAGAAGCTATGTTTAAATCAAATAAAAGAGAAAAATTGAGACAGATTTCGAAAGCAGGAGAACCATCATTTTTATGCTTTTTATCCTCCTGGGACCTGACGTTTATTTAAATGGAAATGGGAGCATTCGTTCCTTAAACTTTTCCTTGGAAAAGAGTTAGTGACACGTTTCACGAAAGAAGCGACTGGAAAGTTGGTCAAGATGTAGTTTGACGATTTTTTGACGAAAAAGGAAAATCCGCGAACTTGATGAACCCTACACTGCTAATTTTGGACAAGGCTGAATCTCCTTTCAGGATCCACAATTTGGATTTCTGAAAGGAAAATGGGATAGTTGTGTTGACACTTCTGCCCACACACTTCAAATAAATTTCATTGGATTTTAGGTGACCAATCGTAACACTAAAATGTAATTTTATTGCATTAACAACGAGATTCTAACTTGTCAAGTAAACTAACAGCCAAGTTTATTTGACTAGGAAAATGTCTCATTACAACACCAACATCGATCTGTTATATATATCTTCCATGGAGAAAAATTACAGAATTACGAAGGCCACTAGAGAAAAGATTAATCTAACAATGAAAAAAAAAAATCATTGATAGATTCGAGCACTCGATGCACCATATTACGTAATAAAATTTTGATCAAAACAGTTTCAATAAGGGCGTGAATCCATCAAGCATGATTCAAGAAGTGGCGGACCCAAAATGATAACAAACACGGAAATAACTCAAAAATTTGAAGCCATATATCTCGGGGATCATCGTGTGAATGTATCGTTGGTTTTTTTGGCCCAAGTCGCGTCTCCTGTCACAATTTGTATCAAAAAGTCAGAATTCCTCTCTAAAGTTGTCAAATGCCTTTGCGAAATTCCCAACCTACAAAATTTTTGCTCGGGTGTCAACAACTGTGGAATCATCCTCGATGGATTCACACCCTCATCGAACCTGTTTTGACCAAAATTTTATTACGTAATCATCGAGTGCTGGAGTCTATCAATGGTTCTTCTTTCATGGCTAGGTTGATTTTTTAAACACGAACACCTGTCAAATGTACTTAATCGGAGCGATCAGGTTCTAAACGGGTTACGATTGATCACAATGAAATTTATTCCAGGTGTGTAGGTAAAAACATCGACACAACAATCCCACTTTCCCTACGTAAAGCTAAATTCTGGATCTTGAAATTAGATTCAGGCTTGTCCAGAATGATTAGCATAGGGTGGTTTTCTTACCAACTGCGAATTAGGAATTAAATTCCCTACTTACAATCATAGTATTTTGCCATCTATTTGTGCTAAAGCTGGAGCGACTGCTTCTTTAGCCTTTTGTTTCCAGGGTGCGTGGATCCTAATGCCACGTGAGGTGATGGTGATTGTGTGCCTCGGTTGTAGTCGGAACCAGACTATGGAAATTAACCATAGTGTCGATTTTTCTATTTAAATTGAAAGTTATATATGACCAAGAATTTCCTCTTTGTAGCAGTTTTATTTTCATATCTACCTATTACCCGAAGAAACTGATAGAAACTGTTGTAATTCTCGTTTTCCTAAACTAAATGTGAAACATAAAATGCTTCATATTCCTGTGAAAATACTTTTATTGATCTAATACCAAGAAATAAAACAAAAGCATAACTGCTTAGGCTTCAGTTTGTGGTCGAACATCTATCCATGCTTTAACAGCTTGAATCGTTATTACGTTTCGCACAACCTTCTGCAGATTTGGTGAGTTTTCAAGCAAATTCATTTCTACTAAATGGTCAAGATAATCAATAACCCCAGCTAGGAAAAAATCAGCCCAGGTTAATTTAGCGGCCGCTAAATGTCCGTTGTTTTGTTCAGCAATCTGTTCAAGTTTTTCTAAATAGAAGGGGATAGTTTCTTGGAACAGCGGACCTTTGCGCGTCTCTTTAATAACAGAATCTTGCTCGTAAGCATAAAGCTGAATTTCTGAAATATTTATCGAAGAATTATCACCGATTATACATTCAATTTTTTCACTTACTTGTTCTAAAATCGTTGATAGTGTCGACAATTGCGTCGATTTCTAAATTTTCCCAATCATCACTACCAATTAGTTTGGCCTTTTTGGCAGCGTAACGAGCTATGGCTGTACTTTGATTAGCTGTTTTGCCATCCACTATCAAGATTGGCGTTTGTCCAAATGGCATATCTGCATGGAGATGAATCAATAGAGATTTATGATGAAATTGTGTTCAACGATATTTTACTTGGTTTGATTTTGGGCCAATCCTCGTCTGAGAAACGATCATCAATGAAATCGATACCTGCGTATTTGAATATCATGCGAGTTACTTCGCCTAAACCTTTGCAATTGAAGTATGTGAATGTTATATCTGTCATTTTTGTTTAATCGTTTAGAATCTGAAGTAAAAACATTTAACAACAATTTAATTATAATAATTTTATAAATTTATTTTACCTTTGAAAGAAAATTTATAAAACAGTCAGTATAGTAAGTTCTTCAAAACGTTAGAAGAATTATCGGACAGCACTTCAACTTGAGATGTACCATCCGGTTATATTTATATTCTGAGTTTATAAATAATCGTAGGATACTGATAACTTGAGATAAGAGTCGACCTGGATCTGGATATTATTTATATCGATTAATCTTGGTCATTTAATTTACAACTAACAACAGAACTTAAGAGTGATAATTAAAAAATTAAAAATGTCTGTATTGAAATATGTTACGGAGGCCGCTAAGGAAGAAATTTACCTCACTATGAATGAAAAGACCCACACTCATCAGAGTTAACCCTTTGGGTCATGGTGTCGTCAATTGACGACATGGAATTTAGGTTCCAGCTGCAAATACCAATTGTTCATGGTGTATTCAATTGAACACATTGTTGGCAATCGCTACAATGCTCTCTTTTTGTATATTTAATTAGCATAATATCGGATAATCTTATAAAATTCTCTTTTGTCATATTCTCATATTTCTCAATCCTTATCAAAGGAAAATACCACTAACAACAACAACAAACGCATTAATAAACAATACTTATGTTCTACTGTAGCAGTTTTTTACAAGGATGACTGCCGACAATAGCCCATATTGAGACCCATGTTAATTTTTGGTTCACATCGAAGTTCAGGTTTAAGCTCTATAGGTAGTGCGACTTAAACTTAAACCAATTTCTAATTCGGTTCAGACTTTAACTGTCAAGTACACTTTAAACTCTGAACTTGAACTTAAACCAAAAATTGGGTTGAAATCGACACTGAAAAACCACACATTATAAGCTTATATCAATACAGTGTGACTATACGGATTATTATACAGGGAAACATAACCTCCCTTATTGTTTTTAAGTGACAGTTCGTATATTTATTCATTACCATATAGATAATTTCCAAAAATGTCGTTTGAACGACGATTGACATATGAGGAGATGGTGCACTTGGCCGAGCATCTATATCGGAAATTGAAATCTGAGCGAAGACGATGAAAATCCACCCCTCCATTAAAGCTCTGGACCTAAGTCTTTGCCTGCGAGTGACGAAGATTTTGAAGAAGAAAATGAACAAATCCAGGAATCTGAAGAAGTTGTGGAAACTGAATAAGTCGAGGAAGATGTACCTGCTGAAGAAGTGCCTACTAAACAAAAAAGACGTAATGAAGGAGTTTATGATGCAAAATGAACTAACTCCCAAAGAAAAGATTGGTTGGAGGATAGGGATCCAATTATGGCCGCACCTGCCTCCAAGTAATGAAAACGTTTGTTGGCATCCGTTTGCTGTCCATTTGTTCTATTATTACCCTTTAGTCACGATGTCGTCAATTGACGACATGTGCCAATCCCTGAACGGAGGGAGGGACAGGGAGGGGGGAGGGGGTTGGTAACCCTTCATTAGGGAGATTAGGACTGCAGATTAGGCATGCAACTTCGTAGAGATGAACCATCTCCCTTATCCATCTGACTTTTAACTTTTCAGATTATTAAGAAAAGCATCTTCGAGGACGCCGTTTTAACTCTGATAAGGGACCTTAAAGAGGGAATATATTGAAAAATTAGTCTTCATTTATAACGAAACAGATTTCTTTTTTAGTGGCCCCCGTAACATATTTAAACACAGACATTTTTAATCTTTAAATGCTTACTCTTCAGTCCTGCTGTTAGTCGCAACTTAAATGAAAAGTATTCATTGTATGTATGATGTAAAATGCTGATGTAAATAATATGCACATGCAGACCGACTCTTATCTCAAGTTATCATTTATAAACTCAGAATATACCTACATACCGCTACATAATAACCGGATGGATTTGTGGTACAGTTCAAGTTGAAGTGTTGTCCGAAACCTTTCGAAGAACTTACTGTTGACTGTTTTATAAACTTCTTTTCAAAGGTAAAATAAATTAATAGAATTATTAGAATTAAATTGTTGTTAAATGTTCTTATTTCAGATTCTTTGTGTGTATGCTATTTTAACATTTATAATAATATCTAATCAACATTTGAAAAAAGTATTCTCCATAGGATTAAACAAACATGACCGGTATTACATTATTTAATTGTAAAGGCTTAGGCGAAGTAAGCCGCATGATATTCAAATATGCAGGCTTCGATTCCATTGATAATCGTTTCTCCGGTGAGAATTGGCCCAAAATCCAACCAAGTAAAATATTGTTGCATGCAATTTCATCATAAATCTCTATTGATTCTTTTTCATACAGATATGCCATTTGAACAAACACCCAGCTTGACAATGTACGGCAAAGGGATTGATGAGAGTCCGGACATAACTTTTTACGCTGCCAAAAATCCGGAACTGGTTGGCAGTAACGATTGGGAAAATTTAGAAATCGACGCAATTGTCGATACTATCAACGATTTTAAAACAAGTAAGTGCGAAAATTGAATGTATAATCGGTGATGATTCTTAAATAAATGTTTCAGAAATTCAGCTCTATGCTCGCGAACAAGACGCTGCTATTAAAGAGACGCGCAAAGGTCCGCTGTTCCAAGAAACTATCCCTTTCTATTTAGGAAAACTTGAACAGATTGCTGAACAAAACGACGGACATTTAGCGGCCGCTAAATTAACCTGGGCTGATTTCTATCTAGTTGGGGTTATTGATCATCTTAATGACTTAGTTGAAATGAATTTGCTTGAAAACTCACCAAATCTGCAGAAGGTTGTGCGAAACGTAATAACGGTTAAAGGATGGATAAAGATTCGATCACAAACTGAAGCCTAAGCAGCTATACTTTTATTTTATTTCTTAGTATTATAGATCAATAAAAGTATTTTCACAGAAATATTTAGCATATATACATAATAAATATTTGAACGATCGAATTGGTTGTAATCACTTTTTCAATCCTACCTATCAATGACACATATTTCAAATATAATCACATGCAAGATAAAAAATATCAAACTCGCGCTCGAAAAAGAAACGGTCCTTCGCATTTTTTGCACGTCAAGCAGCTCATCAAAAAAATCTTTCAAATTTAAAGGAACAGGTTAAAACCTTAAGCCATTTAACTTTCGTATGGAGTAGTGTTAAATAAAATTTACAATTTCGATAATATCATATAATGTCTATTGTCTATGAATACAGTAATCGCCCTTTGAACCACTATTTAAGTCCTACTGTGATGTGTTGTTTCAATTTCCTTTTTGTTTACTTTATACAGTTTCTCCTGAAGATGTTCTCAATAAAGAACGAAAGCTTAAGAATTTAAACAAAGAGTTTACTTACGTTCTGTACAGACCGCATACCCGGTGTTTTCCAGTCATATTTATTCCCTAATAATAATAATAATAATAATTAATAATAATAATAGTGCCTTTATTGTGCTGTTTAGTAATGCTGCGAAAATCGCCAAATATTACAAATCGATTAACCGATTTCTCCTCAAACCGGTTTCATTAAAATCGATTAATCGTGTTGAGTTGAAAGCGGTTTTAAAATCGGTATAAAAAATCGATTTTAAAAATCTGTTCAAAACCGGTTTAAAATCGATTTTGAAATTGGCTTTAAAATGTGTTTTTTAAATGGGTACACTAAGTTTTTCGATTAGAATTTCTGTTTTGATGATGACAAATCGTCAAACATAAATCCAGTTTAGCAATAACATTGATTCCGTACTATAAATATTTTTTTTTCGAGCGGAAAGGAGTTGCAGCTACATTGTCTTTTTATAGTATATACATACATTAGGATACTGATTGTTACTTGCTTTATTAAATTTCATTAATTCATATTACCGCTACTTATTTTTCATCCACGTTAGCCACAACATGCTTTATGAGGTATAGATAAATAACAAGTGTTGCTGTTTAGTATCTCAACGAATATATTTTGCATAACAAGCACAAATGAATGAATGCACTATATTTTCGGTATTTTTTTACAAAACGCACTATATTCTCTATCTAGTCATCATCGTAAATGTATTATAAATATTAATAAAACAATTGCAAAGCCATACAGAGCGGATTCAAAAAAAAATAATCATCGATTTGAAACCGATTTTAAAATCGATTTCGAAACCGATTTCAAAACCGATTTTTCGATTACGATTTCCGTTTGATGGCGATTAATCGTTTAACACAAAACCGGTTTGGTATAGAACCGATTACGATTCGCAGCACTACTGTTTAGGTATTACACAACTATATAAAAAAAAGAACAAAGATAGGTTTTTACTACTTCGAGCACAATCCCAGGGTGTGATCCAGTCCATAAAATTTTGATTGCTTTTACCCAACCCTGTGTAAGAAAAAAAAAACACGTGTTACAGAGAATAAACCAGAGAGGACAATTATGAGTCATCAAGATTCCCGGAAGTTGAGGATGATGCCGGATGTACCCTTGGAAAATTTCTTTATTATTGTTGTGGGTTAGCTTTTATTTAGTTATTGTTGTTAATTATTGCGTTTGTGCGTTATATTTATTTAGTTATTTTGTATATTTATTCAAATGTTCTTTGGTGTTTTTCAATATGCAATTTGGGTATCTCGAATGAATTTTAATCATACAGCAAAGATCGTTTATAAAAAATATATTTCACATCAAATTGGACATCGAATAAGATATATGTAAAATTTTTCTAAAAGAATGAAAACAACTCTTTTTTATAAAGGAACATAGGGGAAATCATAATAACGAAAATAAAAACAATATCAAGTAAAAAAGTTCATGTCGAAGTATATAATTCAAGAGAGGGTAATGTAGCGCTAAATTTTACGCGGCAGTCCTTGCAAATCCTCTCGGTATGCTGTCTTACATATGGAACATATGTGGGTGGTTTTTCTCTCTTTCTTGAAAGGACATTTTCTGTACGTGGTTCGTTTAGGAGGTTGACCAATTTCAAATGGGTATTCTTCATCCAATTTTAGAATTTGTACTCATCATCTGAATCAATATCATCTTTATCATCAAAATTCACTTTCTCCGCCCATCTCAACAAAGTTTCATCAAAATTGACATCTCCGCACATCACTTACTTTGAGGGCCCAGGATTATCTTGTGTAGACATTTTAACGACTAAAATACTACACAAGATCAGTACCTAAATTAACCTGTAAACATAATACCTAACTTAAATACAGACCTTCGGTAATTTTTACCGGTTACGATCTTCAAACTAGTACTACAACTTTATTTGGTAGCAAATAATGCATTCACCTCGGTGGGCTGCTCAAAACTCTCAGAAATAGACGCATTATATCTGTTAGTGACGCAAATCGCCGAAACTTGGTGAATCCGAAACACTCGCCGGTAATATTTACCGGTCATCTGTAATTAAGGCTTAATAATGTGTCAGATAATAAAAACCTTTTTTGCGTAAGATTCAAATTTTGTTGGAACAAATACAACGAAATTCGTGCCAAACATATTCAAGTCATGGCGGATCTATTCAAGGTCATCTAAATATTTACCTGAAAGAACAAAGGATTTGACATTTCCGTCCTTTCTGTTTTATTATCTATGTTACCTACATATTAAACTAACCCTACATTCTGGATGTGCATTACTTACTTAACAAAAAATATATGTAAATGAATCTACATAAAAACAAATTTAGGTAGTGAATATGCATAATGTGCACTAAGTAAATTAGACTAAGAGCATCAGTGATACAATATCAAAACAATCATCTACAATCTGAGACCGCAAGTTATAAGGAATGGCACACATTAACAAAACCCACACATACATATATACTAACAAAGCCCCCGACTCTAAGATTGAAAGAGTGCGTCTCTGAGAATCGACCTGAACTTCATTATAGTATATCCTTTCTGATCGTATGACAGTTGGTTCTACTTCTTAAAAATACTGTATGAAAACGATCTACCAAAAACTAGAACCTGAGACTTAGAGAGATTTATTTTGAGTGAAAATGAGTACGATGTGGAATAAATGTTAAATAGATCTTCGTTTATTTTCCTATTGGCTTCTACCCAATCAAACACTCTAAAAGAGTAGTATAGTTGAACATCATCTGCGTATAGATGTGCTTTCATATACTGAAGACACTGAGGGAGCGGGGATGTGTACAATGAAAATAAAATAGGACTGAGTATTGACCCTTGCAGCACACCTTGTGACAAACCTAAAGGGCGCGAAGTTCTGTTATTATACTTCACAGACTGTAACCTACATGTTAAAAAGCTTCGAATTAAGTGAAGGGAGTCGTGACCGAATCCCTTGGCCCTTAATACACCCAGCAGACCTTCATGATTCACTGTGTCAAATGCCTTGGAATAGTCAAGGAGTACAAGCACAGTCACCAAACCTTGATCTGAAACCCCCAATATGTCATCAATTACACATAGTAGTGCCGTAGGGCCTACTTCCAATCCTGTGCAACGCATATCGTAAATGCAAGGAGTATTCGAATCACTTATCGCTACGAATTTAATGTGGCCTTATTATGGAGTAAATTTTGAAGTTGTCAACTTCACGCATACAATAGAGTTAAACACTGAATTGAATAAGAACATACAGACGATTAACCGTCTCAACCGAGGTAACCAACAGAAGGTTTGCCGAGCTGGTTTCTTTCTACACGGACAGGGTTCTGTCTGCAGATCATAACCATGCTACTTTTGGCATCTATCCTCAACATGCGATCCCTATTTCTAGGTCAATTCCTCGCTATGACTCGATTTTTAAAAGCGAAGCCATAGCAATCTTTGTTGCGCTACAGAAGATCCAACAGATCAAGATTAAAAAGGCCCTGATAGTGTTTGATTCTAAAAGTGTTCTTCTTGCCTTACAAAATAGTCGAGCTCATCTAAAACAGAATTTGATCTGACAGATCAACGAATTGGTGTACGAGTTGACTTCTGCGGGTTCATCCTTGGTATTTTTCTGGATTCGGGAAATGAATTGGGGGACAGACTTACAAATTTTGGTAGGAACACCGTTGTGTCCTCGGTAAAAGTGAACTATGGCAGTTTTTCCTCCACCAAGAATGGCAATCTTGGTGGAAACCATACATCGCATCTTATTTAGTTCAAAATAATGTCACTACGAGAGGAGGATATGACGAAGTTAACTCACCTTCACACCGCGTCGTTGCCACATTTAATAGATTAGGAATCAGTCATTAAGTCATTGTGCTACTGAGACTAATTTCTTTAGGATTGGAGTTTTAGGGACTCACCACTGTGGGCCACCTGTTAAACTGAGGGAAACATCAACCGTGTTTTTCTGGGATGTTGAAGATTGAAGAGGAAAACAGATAACTTGCCATCCAAACTAGTCTTGAGATTCCTCAAGAACATTGGAATACTGATGGGATCAAATAAAATTTGACATTTTCTTTGATATTTGACAGTTAAAAACTGCTTAAAACTTGACAAACAGAAGTAGGAAATTTAATTTCTTAATTCCAAGTTATATTTTTTATTGATACGAAACATAAATTTCCAAAAAATAACAATACAAATATGGTTGTCTTAGTCTTCAGTTTTTGGCCGTACATCTATCCACGCTTTAACAGCTGGAATTGACGTTACGTTTTGCACAACCTTCTTCAGATTTGGACATTTCTCTAACAGATCCTTTCCCGATATGTGGTTAAGATATTCAATGGTTCCGGCTAAAGCGAAATCAGCCCACGTCAGTTTTCCAACCGCTAAATATCCATCGTTCTTTTTCGCGACTTCTTCAAATTTTCCCATGTAGAAAGGAATAGTCTCTTGGAATAGGGGACCTTTACGAGATTCCTTAATAGCTGCATCAGGTTCGTAGTAATATTGCTGGATTTCTAAGATATTCAAATTAGAATCTAGCTTATTTCTTATATCTTTATCAATAAAATAAATTTATACTTACTGATTCTAAAATCATTGATGGTATCGACAATCGCGTCGATTTCTAAATTCTCCCAATCATTACTGCCAACCAGCTTAGCTTGTTTGGCAGCGTAACGAGCTATAGCCGTACTTTGATTAGCTGTTTTACCGTTCACTGTTAAGATTGGCGTTTGCCCGAATGGTGTATCTATATAAAGACGAATCAATAGATTTTAGAATAAAAATTGTATAATCATATCTTACTTGGTTTGATTTTGGGCCAATCTTCATCCTCGAAACGGTCATCAATAAAATCGATGCCGGCATATTTGAAAAGTAAACGAGTCACCTCGCCTAAACCTCTCGCATTAAAGTAGGTGAATTTGATCTCGCTCATGTTGGCTTAAATCTACGGAAATAGAACTGATACGAACGTGTTATATATAGTAGCAATTATTGCCACCTAACGTCGAGTATCCTAACTACAAGCAATGAAATAATTGAGTTCGTCGAATAAAAAGTGGAAAATTTTATGATGTAGCAGATAACGAAATCCAATATCAATTTCGCAATATCATAGAAATGAACACGTCCTAACTGCAGTCATGACGAGATCTTTGATTGATGCGATACAGGCGATACGTATTAAGATTCTAATCTCTACAATTCAGCAAAATGATGCTACCTCATCTGTAGAAATAATATCATCTCTCTATTGTTTGCTTAACGTGTAATTATGGTGCTTAACCTTGTGGTATAAATAGATACAAATACATATACGTATCGTACTTTATTTTATTCTTTCATGTTCTGGAAGATTTTGTATTTGTTTTTGGGGATAAGTAATAATAATAATAATAATAATAATAATAATAATAATAATAATAACAATAATATACAATGAAATACAATTTGCTAGTTATTATAATAACTGCTTAAGAATCATACATCATAAATATATACCTACCATTTACTACATTACAAATGCAAATTAAATTTGTTAATATTATTTTATACAAACGAAGTTTGTATAGCATTTCTGTTAAATGTAGTTACATGGCATATTAAATTATAGCTGAGGTTAAAAAAGCCGTGTCGAAATGGATTACTTTTCGATTCGTTAAAGCGTGCTTTAGTGCTTCTTTATCACCTCAAAATAAAAAAGATGTACAGGTGACTTGAGCTCAGATAAACGTTATGATTGTTTTTATTTCGATATAATTGAATCGCATATTGTTGAAAGGGGTTAAGTCATTTATCGACCATTTCGAATTAATCAGAAAACATTGTTAATGACTATACGCATCATGTGGTGTTGAAAAGGGTCCACTCAGCTTTACGGTTGTACAGTAGCTTCGTTTAATCATTGGACAGTAGATGTGACCGTCTTGTGACACGACAATTGTCGAAGCTATCGCTCTTCCCCAGCCGCTACACCTTCAATGATTTTACTATGAGCTATTATTGATATACATATTTATTTTACTCTCAACCAGTTCATGAAGTGACCGGATGTCGCTAGCGCTGAGTGCGTAAATTACTCCTAATGTTACGCCTAAATATTTGTAATTAAGATCGACACTTATGCAACTGTTATTAAAAAAACATTTTATTAAAAATTCTTATTAATGTTGTTTGTATCTAGTAAAAGTAGTAATAACTTTTTTTTTATTCATCAGTGGTTAGGCAACAAAATTTTTGAAATTGATCAATTCTATAATACAGTTAATCGGTGAAACAGTCACACTTTTCTTTAAGTTGGCTAATATGAAGTATAATTAAAAACGTTCCTAGTTATATATATTTTTATTTACTGGATAATTATGTTAGTCAAAGATAATTTTCATTGAAATGTGTTGTATGGATAATACTTTATTTATAATATTACTTATGTATGTAGTTATTGATTGAAAATAAATCATTTAAACGAAACGCAATATGTATGTATGTATATTTACATAGACTAAAGTTTGTGCGATATTTTTAAAGAAGCACGGAAAAAAAACTTAATTTAAAGTGTAGTAGTACGACCATCGGCTGATAAAATTATGACAAAATTAACAAACATTCTAAAAATGATATACCAAAAGATAGTATGTAAAATGAGGCGTATAGATGCAAAACTCGCTATTCGACAAAAAATGAGAAATTGAGATTTCGCGCGATTTGAATGTCAAATTCTCTAAGGGATATGATATTTACGTTGATTTGAGGCTAAACTTAGTTTTTAACATGAAAAACTCGCTTTAAAGTTCAGTGATAGATGCAAAACTCACTATTTGCATTGACAATTCAGATACAAAACTAACTATCGGCTCTTCCACCAAGGAAATTAAAAGCATCTAATCACGTGATGCTTTGTCAGTCATGGCGCTTACTGTAATTTTAGTGAATGCAGTAAAAATATTGTTTAGTTTGTTTGTGTTTATCCTGTGTTTACGTAGTGTATTTAAGTCTAGAAAAGTTTGAAAATGGAATTAAATAAAGCGATTGAACCTTGTGCTGTAGAACAAGGCCGAAAGAAATTATGGCAACAGTCCAATCGAGAGATAATGAAACAAGTTAGGTTGTACTATAATAATTGTTAAATTTTTCAAACAGACACCGTCCAAAACCTTTACGTACGTTTCTGTTCATCTGTTCTACTTTGAGAATGAGTCAAATAAAGCGGTTTCACAAACTTCCTTACTCGTCAACGCATAAGATCAAACAGGACACGTTTATTCTTACTTGTTGTAATGGCACACCTGCCAAACGACCTAATACGATGAACCACAAAAGAGACACTAAAGTTTCTATTTCTTATAAAATTCCAAGTGGTGATGAAGGTTTTATAAGTGTTTGTAAAAAGCATTTACAGAAATTTCCGGAATAAGCAGATTTCGGCACTCTAAAAACGAATATTTGTTGTGTAATATGCCTGAGAACTGAAAAATTATTAAAAACCAATTTTATAGGAGGACGAACGACACAAAGTTGAGCTTGAATACAAATTACATAAAAAGAAATCTAGTCTTTTTTACGCTACTATAAACTGAAGAAGCGCACATAGAAAATAGTTCGTTTGATTGCCAAAAAAATTTGGCCTTACCTAATTATCAGACCAAGCGTCCTCTTTTAGCCAACAGTTAAATTATTATCATTTTACAATTGTAATGGCAGTTCAAAAGCAAACTAGATCCTTCCCATGTATTTTCATTCCTGTGGCCAGAAACGGATGAACCAAAAAATTCGAATGCGGTAGCCTCTGCAGTCCATCATTTCTTGAAGAATTTTCGTTTTACTGAAACTACTAAAATTGAAAATTTGTTGCAGATGGCTGTTGAGGCCAAAACAAAAATATTACTATGATGGCTATGTTTTCGTCTTGGCTGCTTCAAGATGCACCAAAAATGATCGAAACTATAGAATTCATTGTTCCTATAGTAGGCCACTCGTTCATGCCCCCAGATCGAGTTTTTGGTGTAATTGAAAAACAGCTGAGAAAAAAGTCTGTTATTGTAAATCCAGTCGAATATGATCAAATAATAGAAAATGATGCAACAATTCGCAAGATCTAAGCCTGAAACTTCTTCGACTGGAGGACAGAAGCTACCAGAGTTTTGAAAAGGCCAGCAGTGTGACATTTCCAGTTTAATAAAATGAAGCGATTTATCTTCAATAAAAGTTGTAAAGATAATGTTGTTTAACGTGGAGAGCCCCACTACTTTGCAGATTTTGGAATGGCAAAAGGACTATGCAAAAAAGCAATAAAATTTCTTTTTTATCACCAAAATCTCTTGCGTATGGAATGCTACTTAAAGGATACAAGTCCTCAATTAATAAACTACTAGTTAAACATTTTGGGGCGAATTGGCAATTAAATTCAAACTTACAATTGTACAAAAAAAATTATCCGCGGGAGATAATATTATTAAGGAATTGGTTGGAGTTGAGGAGCCAGAAGTTACGGCAAACGAAGAAGATTACGATCTAGAATAATAATTTTTTTGTACTTATTACACGTTACTATTATGTTCTGTTCCTTATTTTGTTTTGTTTATTGTGTTCTATTACGTTAATAAAGTGTAATCTTTAATAACAGCAACAATATTTTATTATTTTCCTATTGTAAATGATCACGAAGTTACATGCAAAACTAACTAATTGAATCGGTAAGCTGCAAAAGTCTCTATTTGTATATTTTAGATCTAAATAATGCGGTTTGTATGAACTTATGATGTATGAAAACAATGTTCCACAATTCTAAATAACTATTGTCATCTAATGACAAAATTTTATCACCAATATTCAATTATAACCAGCTAAAACAGTTTTCTGTGAATATCTCGGGAAGCAAAATTTACAGATACTTAGTTTTGCATCTATACGCCTCAAATATAATTTACAAACAGAAATAGTTATTATAATTACAAAACTAAATAACAATTATCACAGCTTCTTACCGCAAAAAGGGGAAGAAAGAAAAAAACAGAGTAATATATAATCTATACGAAAATGCAATTACTAAATTATGGCTCCCTCCTCTCCCCCTCGGCCCGCTCTAATGTATTACATATTATAAAGCAATTAGAACATACTGGAGTGCAGAACTCACCGGGTAATTGAACTTTAATTTTATATTTCGAATATAAGAATATGAAACCTGCAAATTTATTTGAGGGTCATTCATGATATGCAGTTTGGCTATATAAAGTGCTGTGGTTTTTATGAGAATGGGATACTAGGCACAGAAAAGAACGGCTTAAACGCAAATCATTCATTCTTTTGCAGAAAAATGTGAAACATGACATTGTATAATTCTAAAAATGCATTCATTATATATCAAACTAGGATTAATGAAGAAAGAAGTTAATAATACAAAAATTAAATAAGGAATATTTGTGGATCCATGAATACGACCACTAATGCACGATGAAAACTTTGAGAAACTATTGATTGTACTGCAGAAACCAGCTTGGTCAGCATTCAAAAATGTTACTTACAGTTTTTTTTTTTTTTGGAAATCTAAAGGCCGAAAATTATCGTCAACAATCTTATACGCCTTATAACATTTTAATCAGGAGGTTTCAGTTATCGAAAAGAGGTATCAAGGCAAATGGAATTCAAATATTGTGGTCGATTATTGTTAGACCATCAACCGCAGCCCAAATATAGTAGAAAATTCTTAATCTTAATAATTAATTCTTAATAATTCTTCTTTAAAAAATCTAATTATCTCCTAAACTATTAATTTTAGGTAGAGTACATGTGGAATATAAAAGATGTAGAATTGGACTCGGACTCTAGACTTGAAAGACAACTAAGTAACAACTATTTGAAAAAATGAAGTTATGGTTCTTCAAAATTTCGAAGAGTTAACGTGCCATAGTAAGGTAACCAGCAATGTAGACGGCCGTTCTCGGCGTTAAAATATACTCCAACATGTTGTTTAAGTATATTACGAATTTTAAATTGATATCGGAAAAATCGAGTGTCCTCTGATTTTTTGAATAAATGTCTGCTAGAGCAAATTTTTTCAGAAGAAATGGAATAACTACAAAATGTCCAAATCAAATCGTAAAAAGTAAAGATATTCGTAAAGCTTAAAAATAGGTGAATCGAAATGTGTAAAAATATACAGTTCCATTAAAAATAATGAAGTAGATGGCGACTTCCGGTATAACCGGAAGCGGTAGAAATTTAATCATATTTTCATTGAAGAGAACATAATCGACTAGGTATATATAATTCTAAATTTAAATTTATTTTGACCAGAACGCCATAAACTTCTAATGAACGGTCTCGCTGAGACAGCCTGTATGTATTTACAAATATAGTATGTAAACAGTTTTTCTTAGTTTTCTCAAAACTTTAAAAAGTGACTTAACCCTTTTCAACAATAAGTGATTCAATTAAATTCTGGAAATTAATTTAGTCATTTCAAATATTCTGACAAGAAACGATTTGACATTGTGTTGAAGATTCTTCTTAGTCGGGATCAGCTCCTTTACCGTCTCAATGTGTTACTAATGTTAACTTAAGTCACTTTTTAAGTTAAACAATTTCTGGTTCGGAATCATATTTCAAAATCAATGTGTACTATTGCTATTTAAGATAATTAATTTCTCAAACTAAACAAAGATTTCAGTATGATCGAGTAATATGTTCAAAATATTCCAAGCAGAAAAACTGACTATTAAATATAATAAAGACAACGTAGTTGACCTCTATGAACAATTCACTACGTTGAAATCAGTTTGGTATATGAAGTTTTGTAAATTTACCCCATTAAGGAACTTTTTCATAAAATTCAATAGCCTTGCCTCCAGTTTTCCGGAGATAAGAACAATAGCATACCTCCCATTTATCACATTTCTAGTTACAACTGGAACAGATGAAAGGAGCCTTTCTAAGCTTAAACCGATTAAAAACTATTTGCAACTGGAACAGATGAAAGAAACTGGCTAAAGAATGGCTATCGGACTTATCAATATTGTCGATAGAAGCACAAAATCTTGAAAAACTAAAATATGGATGTTGTAATAAATCAGTGGTATAACAGTTTCTTATACTCTTAAATGCAGGTAGCCCTCCTATAACACAATTCCGCTCTAAAGAGGAGAAAAATTACGACACACTGCAACAGGTTTAAATTTAACTGAAGCAATATTCGAACATTTAAGAAAAATGAAAATATAATTAGAAGTACCGTTTCAGTAGGATCTTCGATATCTACAAAATATGCAGTTCGATTCTGTGCCCCAATTATTGAAAAAAATCGAAAAGTCGCTTAGCATTTGGATTGTTGATAACTGCCAAAAAAGATGGTAATATCAGAAAGCGCTTAAAATTTCACTTTCAAGACAATGGGGAAATCTTCTACCAGTTCAGATTTTGTGGCAATTTTTCAAGCCAATCTTTATTGTTGTGTAACCCTTCTTAAGTAATGCATCCAGAGAATTTATGACAATACCCTTGCTTGTTCATAGATCGTTAAATCTTCGTAAATTTAAAGGTATCTATGTTCTTTAAGACTTTTGAAAACTTTTTTTGTTTGATACATTTGATTGGATTTACCACCTCCCCAGCATTCCACAACTCTAATTTTGTAATCCAAGTCTATAACAGCACTACCTTCTTCAGGAACACATACAAAAAATGTCTTCATAATTGTCTTTTTTATTATCTCTAGTTCCTGCAATAAATTTCTCTTCTTGTGGTTCTGTTGATACTTCAAACTCTAATGCAGGTACATCTTCAAAAAAGATATAATTATATTTTTCAGATCATCATCATATATCTTACGTGCCTCAAGATGTATCTACGTTTCGTCGATGGGAAGCGTCCATGGGAAATCTGCGACGAAGTGTTTTAAACTATGATAGGAACCTGCTTAAAGTTAGAGATGGTACAATTCCCAACATTGGAGCCAAGAGGAAACCACGCTCTCTGACATCTCAACTAACGACATCTTGCGGACGGATGGAGAGCTGTGACGAACATGGTGGACAGAATGGTATTCCTGAATTATTCCAGATACAAGACCAGAACAGAGTTAATCAGCGAAAAGGGGGGACAGTAAGCGGCAACCCGGTGGACGATGTGAGTAGCTTCTCTAATTCGTTAAACTGTACCTCATCGACAAACGTGAATTAACTGATCTTTTATACGTAAATATTCAGGGTCTAACAAATGCTACAAAGTCTCCCAAATTGAGTGTGATTTTGATGCCCCTAAATTTATATATATTACAGAGACATGGGCAAATTGTTTTAATTACAATAGTTTTAGTATTGACCATTTTATTTTAGCTGCATACTTCTATAGGAAGACACACATACATGGAGGAGTTGCTATATGGATTAAATCTAATATCCAGTATAACTCAATAGATTTAGATGAATACTGCCATGAAATGGATATAGAAGTGTGCGGTATTTCCTGTATGGTGAATGGTGTAGAATTAGTCATAATAAATTGTTATAGGTCTCCCGCTGGAAATTTTAATATATTTATAGATACCTTAACGACTCTATTGAATTTTATCTATAGAAAAAAACGTAATATTATATTGACAGGAGACTTTAATGTCCATTTTGAATGTCTAGATTATGAGGCGCGCTGTTTGATGGGTGTGATGAGTACCTTTAACCTGAGCGCTCTTGTGTGTGATCCCACGCGGGGGGTGCTGTCTTGGACAATATTTTTGCAAATATTTTGGGGACACAAACTGCTGTGTTCCCCTGCGTAGTATCGGATCACGAATATGTCGCCTTGAAATGTAGCTTGTTTGAAGCTGACAAGCCTGATATCCCGGCCAGGAGATATGCTCGCGTGTTTAACGAAGAATCGTTTCAGCTGTTTGAGAGGTCTATTCGTCATCAGACGTGGCCAAATTTTACCGCCTTTAGCAATATAAACGAAGCTTTTGCTTACTTCCATGAAACCATAGTTTTCTACTATTGTCTGTATTTTCCCGAGAGGCTTGTAATGGCAGATGGGACCGAGGCCGTGGTAAATGGGTGAATAATGAAGTTCAAATATCGAGTCAAAATTTACGAGATTTGTATAAATTACAACGAAGATACCCACACTTGGTGGAGTGTTACAAAATTGCTAAAAGGTCTCATTTAAAGTTAGTTAAAACCACAAAGAAAAATTATTTTAATGAACAGATTGCAAATTCCAAAAATCCAAATAAAACTGCATGGTCAATCATGTCAACTTCGAATAAAAAATCATCTAACAAAGATGGGCATATTATATTAAAAATAAATGAGGATATGGTTATGAAGCCTGCTGATGTTGCAACAGCGTTTAATGAATTTTTCATTAGTGAACCCAAGAGAATAAGTTCCTGGTTACAGAAGTGTACCCAAACCGTTCTCCCGGAAACCACAAAAGTCTCTAATAGTATGAGTGCATTTCCATTTAGTGAGCCTGAAATGCTAGATGTAATCAATCAAGTTAAAAAGAAAAAAAGTGCAGGTCCTGACCAAATTCCATTTTCCTTAAAAGCAAGGATTGGTCCAATTGTCGTTGAACCACTTACTGAACTTGTTAACTTATCATTTGCTAGTGGTATTTTCCCTGATTTGTTGAAAGTCTCTTCGGTTTATCCTGTACACAAAAAGGGCTCGCCAACTGATATATCGAATTACCGCCCGATTTCTTTGACTTCGGTCTTCTCTAAAATCTTTGAATATGCGATGTTAAATAGACTTGCAAAGCATCTAGACAGAAATAATATTATTACACATAAACAGCACAGTTTCCGGAAGGGCCGATCAACGGTGTCGGCAGTGTATTCCTTCATAAACAAAGTCGTGGAGGCCCTGGATGATGGAGAATATCCGGCGGGAATCTTTTGTGATTTGTCGCGGGCGTTTGACTGCGTTGATCACAGCATAATGAGCGACAAGTTGGAACATTATGGTATTCGTGGTGTTGTAGCCGACTGGTTTTCATCCTATTTGTCGAACAGAGTTCAATATGTAAGGACATCGTTCACAAACAATTACAATGTCGTTGGGAGTGCTGTCTCTGCCAAATTGCCGATATCACTAGGCGTACCCCAAGGATCTGTTTTGGGACCCATTCTTTTTATACTATTTATGAATGATATTGTAGATCTTGTAAATTATCCTCTGTTTATGTACGCCGATGATACGTCCGCTGTGGTGACAGGAACGGACACGAATGAAGTGAAAAATAATGCTAACCAGCTATGGAGAGACCTAAGTGGATGGTTTGGCAGTAATAAGTTGCATATTAATTTATCCAAAACAAATTATATGATATATCGTCCCTTGCACTCTTCGGTACATACTGATATAGATATTCAATGTAACAACCAGGTATTACACCAAGAAACCTCTGTAAAATTCTTAGGACTGCACATTGATCAGAACCTAAACTGGAAGAATCATTGCACAGATTTAACTAAAAAACTAAATTCCATATGCTACCAACTAAGGAACCTAAAAAACATAATTGATTTAAAATATTTATTTAACTTTTACTATGGTCAAGTTCATAGTAGACTCTGCTATGGGGTGATCTTCTGGGGTTCGTCGGCTGCTGTAAGCGAGGTGTTCTTGGCACGGAAACGAATTGTTCGATGTATTGTAGGCATTAAACCCACAGATTCATGTCGGCCGTATTTTAAGGATTTAAACATACTGCCATTACCTAGTATCTATATTCTGGAGATTCTGTTGCACGTTTTTCGGAATAAGGCGGATATCATGAAGAATGGTGACTATCACTCATATAATACAAGAAATAAACATAAATTTAGTGTTCCCTTGAATAGACAAAACATATTACAAAGCGGGCATCTATGTCCGTAGGAGTAAAACTTTTTAACTCGCTTCCGGATTGTATCTCAGCACATAGTAATATAAAGCACTTTAAATCGCAGATACATTCTCTGTTGGTCCAGCACAGCATCTACTCCGTGGAGGAATTTTTAGCGCAGGTAGAAAACGTATAGATGTTGTGTGTTTGTATGTATGGATGTATGGATTTGTATGATGTAAATGGTGTGCGATATGGTGTGGGTATATAGTGCGCACTAGTACAGCGTTACTTTTATATTTTTAATATTTTATATAATTAGTAAATGTTATGTATTACCAATGTATCTGACCTGTCCTATACACGTATGTGTCCAATTGGATTAATATCTATCTATCTATCTATCTATCTATCTATCTATCTATCTATCTATCTACGTTTCAAAAGACATTCATGTTCATTTGAACTGTGAAGTTTAAGCATTGGTTAAAACTCGATTTAGTGCAAAAAGAACTATATTTAGTATTTGCTTTATAATAATCGATAATGTTGTTAACTTAAATTCATAATAAACATGAAAAACTAGAAAACTAATTTCAATTTCTTCCGGCATTTTCATATTATTAATTACTAATAACTTTGTATTCTATGGAAGCTTTTAGAATTATATTGATATAAATAAGCAAGTCATTCACGTAATTGTAAACTAAAATTGGAAACTATTTCTAGATAAGATGTCATACTTAGAATGATTTAACTGAGATACGTATCAAAATATGCAATGTTTATCATTCTACCTCATCTATTTTTAGTAGTTTAATTACTTAATCACTTCAGTCCAATACCGCACCGCAAAAGTGCAACACGAAACCTAGCTATCTATATTATAGCATCATTTTATTAGGTAAGATAAATTATTATTATTATTGCAGTTCTATTATATTAAGAAATTAAAATATGTTCAGGAATAATCTAATTATAATATCATTATATTAAAAAGTGTGGAGTAGTATAAAAATGAAATGTATAACAGTATGCTTAAGAGTGACTGATATGACACATTTTTGGGATCAGCAGTTCTCCCAGGCATTTATCCTTTCCTCAAGGTTGTGATTCCTGAACTTGTATATGCACCAAATGTTCCTATTGGAAATAAACAGAACAGATATTTTTTCTTCGCAATCAAATAAAAATCTAACAATCTCTCGTGAAAATATTAGCTCAGACTCAGAGCTTCAGCCCAGTTGTAGTTTCACAGCGAATTTACGATGAAGACCAGGTAACAGAGGTATACATGAGATAATGGAATGGGTATCAATTATTATGCAGTTTAAGTGGCCTTTATTACCTGGTTGTGGGAGATAGTAAGACCTAATGTTGAATTACCATTTATATACGTTTTATTTTTACAAGAACCTTGTCTTTCTTAAAAGTCGTCATCTTGAATTTTTTAAATGGCAACCTGGGTTCAGTTTGATTTCATGCGGCAGGTGTTAGTTTTTATTCTAAATTAATGAAGAAAATTAAGAAATGATGTATAATAAGAGATCAAATTATTATCCATTCCTTCTTGGCAATACCTACATCTGTCAACAAAAGTATGCAGTACATCCTACAGATGTGCCTCTATGTTATCTAATGTTGTTGGCCTATTACGATGCACAACACTTTTCAACTATCCCCAGCAGAAAAGTCTATGGGAGTCATGCAATCGGATCCCTCAGTCCAGGGCCTGGAAAATTATGATTTAAAAATGCATCCAAATTTTGTTGATACTACACAGATAAGATGAATAAGAACAAGTGCAGCGACAAGTTTCTTTGTGGATAAGAATGCCAGCGTTTTTCCTCTAGCGCAGTTTTTAAATTTTTAATTGTGTTTTTGTAGGCCTCTCCGTTGGTATATATTCAATAAGGTTGGTTAGATGAAGGAAAAGAAAATGATAATGGTGGTATTCATCATTCAAGATTCGTATGATGAACTTTTTATGTCTACTGATGCTGATGAGTAACTAGATATTTAATAAGTTCTTTGTTTTTTTTTAGTGCATTCTGAAAATGTTCATTTTCTATAGTCGGCGTATAAGACGGAGATGGATTTTGAGCCTATCTTTTCGACCAAAAAAATGCGTCTTATCCACCGAAATATACGGTATATTGCAGATATTGTATAACTTATAAGAATCGATCAAACAGTGTATTACAATTTCAAATATTTCATGTTATTTAACCTGTACGAGTACTTATAATTTAAAAAGACATTATATAATGTTTGATTAAATATTTTTTGTAGAATTTCTTGTGAAAATTCGGTAAATACGACGTGCCTTTTATTTTCAAACAAGCACAAGAAATAACTACAATATTTTGAAGTATGCATCGCTGATTATTACATTATAGATTACATCCGACAATTTTTAAATAATTTCAAACCTCATCGAAACGATAAGTTGAATAAACAATGTATTTAAGTACATTACATACACGATATCGAATTTCAATACACTCCAATTTAAAATCGTTTACGCAATATATAAACATCTAATACTACCTGCGATAGAGATAATATTGCAATAAAATGACGTAATCAATACATTATTTATTCAGTTAATTCATCATTTTCTTACAGTACCATTTATTTAAAAAAATGACCGAAATCAAATTCACGTATTTCGACTTCAAAGCCGTAGGTGAACCTATCCGTCTACTTATGAAATACGGCGGCATTGATTTCGTTGACAACCGCATAAAGTACGAAGATTGGCCTAAAATAAAATCAAGTAAGATATCGTCCTACAATTTGACGTAGGTGCACCAGATTTATATTTTATTGATATACGTACATATATGAATGTAATTCAAATAGCTATGCCATATGGACAAGTGCCTATCTTAGAAATGGATGGGAAAGTGGTGCATCAAAGTACAGCAATCGCTCGTTACTTCGCCAAAAGGGTCAAATTAGTCGGCGATAATGTCTGGGAGGAAATGGAAATTGATGCTGTCGTCGATACGATTAACGATTTCAGATCTAGTAAGTATAAATTTGTGGCCAGAGGTGCCCAAGACCAGTGGGCGAAAGGATGATCCATCGAGCTATGTGTTGTCTTACATATTGAATATATTTTTCAGAAATTCAAGCATGTTTCTACGAAAAAGATGCAGCAGTTAAGGAGACCCGTAAAGTTCCATTGTTCCAAGAAACCATTCCATTTTATATCGGAAAATTTGAAGAACTCGCTAAAAACAACAATGGACATTTGGCAGTTGGTAAATTGACGTGGGCTGATTTCTGTTTCGTAGGAATACTGGATTTCCTCAACAAGGTGACGGAAACGAACTTGATAGGGGGTTGTCCAAATCTGGAAAAACTTGTACAAAACGTTACTTCAATTCCGACAATTAAAGCTTGGATAGATGTACGACCCAAAACTGATATCTAAATATTTTTAATAAAATGAAATTAAAAAAATACGTTCATGTTAATTCAATAAAAAATAAATAAATAAGGTTATCCCATCTAGCGGTAATTTTTCGAACATGATGTAAGGAATTTTAACGCAAGGCAACGGAGAGAAAGAGGGAGTGAGGAAAAGAGAAGGAGAGGATTATCCCCGGCACCGGCACTATGTTATGACAGGTAGTATTCGATAGCTTCAACACAGGCTTACAATTTCGTTTCCAATCTGCACTGCAGATGTCATTTATACAGACATGGTCAAGGCTTTTGTTTGTATTGAACAACATCGGTTATCTGTGTTTGGTAATTTATTGCCTCGATTGATACAATCATAGTTAACGGATGTTACATAACAATTCATAACAAAAAACTCAAACCGAATTGTAAAAGTATTCATCGCAGTAATTCTCGTTTTCTTAGATCTCTTGTTCTTCGTCAACTCTTCTTTGATATTTCACTAATTGCGATTGTAGGGATTTGACTAAGAGATTCATTGATTTTACTCTGTTGAATTTTTGTTTCTTCTATCTTTTGAGCTCGTTTTTTTCATTTCGGACAGAATTAGCAATTGACTGCCTCAGTGTGCTGTCCCCTCTACTATGATAATAGATGATTATCATCTTCACTCCAACTATCATCAAGTTATGTTAGAAATTTACTCCACGACTTTTGAATACGTTCTGGCCTCACATTTTCCCAAACTTTTGCTAATCCCCTTACAACATCTTTCAGGTATATTAACTTTCTTTAGCTTGGTAGAAAAGTCTACACCTTCAGAAACAATAATCCGTTTTAATAGATCTTTGCGGTAATGCAACTTGTTCGCTTGAATTGCATTTTGGTCCATCGGTTTGTTTGCACTAAGGGGGTTAGATTTGGCGGCAAAAATATGACAACAATTTCCTTATCATCTGAACATAAGTCTTCAGGGTGTCCTTGTGCCTTGGCCTTTGTAGTATTTGCTTTATTGCATAATACTGCTTTATTACTTGGGGTTGCTATGAAATGAAAGAGTACATCTTTACAACCTATCAATAACTATCTACTACATCTTCCCTTTCTTGACGATATAAATCCAAAGTTATAAATTCAACAGTCGTCATGTTTTGAGGTCTAATGGCGAAAATGCTAAAATTAGCCAATATAGACATTTTGTTCATCGGATACGATTGATCATCGTTTGACCATGTTTGCACCACCTTTCACATTTTCCAAAAACATTTTTTTTCGAATTTTGTTTTACTACAAACTAACAACTAAAATTTTGTTGTAGGATAAGATTGACCATTGTTTGACCATCATTGACCACCAAGTAATTTTTTTGAAAACTTAATAGTCGAAAAAAATGCTAAAAATTTTAGTTCATATCTCCAATTAAATTACAACTAACCCAGAAAATCTCACAACCTCTTGCATAGCTATTTTTCAAAATTTTGAAGATCGTGGTCAAACGCTGAATAATAGCACTTATTGTCTCGTTCATCTAGATACAGAAAATTGAAAATCATCGTTTGACCACCTTCCGTTTGCATTTTATCCTATCTCGAGTTAGATATAAGAATTTCAAAGTTTATCGTTTTTCGCGCACTTTGACAAAACGTTGAAAATTTGTTTGTCGATTTTTGACCACTTTGTGGTTGTTCCAACTTTGATCGGACCTCTAAACTAATGGCAACGGATGAATTTTTTTTTTCTAGGATTTACATAAGATTGACCAAGTTTGACCATCATTGACCAAAATCAAACGTTATTTTTTTGAAAACTTAATAGTTTCGAAAAAAATTAAAAAATATCACCTTAGTTCATATCTCCAATGAAATTACAACAAACCCAGAAAATGTCCAAAACTACTCTTGTAGACAATAGCATTTTTCACAAATTTTGAGAGGTGGTCAAACGCTGAAAATAATAAACTTATTGTCTTTATTCTCTAACTCGACCATTCAGAAAATTGAAAATCATCGTTTGACCACCTTCCGGTTAAATTTTATTCTATCTCGAGTTAGATATAAAAATTTCCAAGTTTATCGTGGTTTTCGCGCACTTTGACAGGTGGTCAAACGTTGAAAATGATTGTTTGTCGATTTTTGACCACCCGGTGGTGCCAACTTTGGGGACCTCTAAGGAGAATGGCAACGGATGAATTTTTTTCTATTTTCTACAGGATTTACACAAGATTTCACAATAGGTTTGAGAGCAATATTTTCCAAAATCATAACGTTAGGTTTAGGTTTTTAAATCTGGGTCCAGTTTCCGTTTTTGTTTCGTCAATATCACCTTCTGGCCTTGGTACTTCTTGCATATCAAAAGACAACACCGCCGTTTCGGTCCAATCCGTTTATGTTGCCAAAACTACTTTGTAGACAATTTTCAGTGCATCGTCTGCCAGCGCTCTTGCCAACGTTGTCGTGTGATAAAGTCCGCTCTTTAAAAAAGCCGACGTTTTCGTTTCGTAGAAATCAGGAATTTTTAGAATAGGTCTAACATTAATTGTCCTAATTTATTTTCAGCAACCGCCGGTTCGAACATTCATGATATGAAAATCCTGAGTGCTCCCACATCGTTTACTGAAGCCATCCGCTTTCTGTACTTGTCCTGCTGCATATCGTCAGCCCCCACACTAACAACGATTAAACCATAAATATAAAACCATTAATTAAGTTGCTACTGGATTTCTTTCAACTAGTTTCTCATACAATATGTAAATGTCATTTCGGCTTTGTACAGACTGTTTTGTTCTTTTAAAATATTTTTAGAAGTAACTTATATCCGATTCTTCAGAAAACGAACAATGAAATAACTTTTTGACAGCTTTCCAGTCGTCAACTTGTCTTCAATCTTTTTGGCTCAGTCTGTATGTTGTCTTCTAGCTTTAAACGAGTTAAATTTCAATGTTAACAATGATCAATTCCATTTGTGGTCTCGCTAGATGTGACATCTACTTGCTTATTTTAAATAGAACATCCTATATATTTTGACATTTTTAGAAAGACCACTATTGCACGAGTTTCATTTAAGAATCCCCGAAATATGCAATCATAATTCATCAATTTTATTCAACTTTCGTTGATACCGGAAGCGCTTCGAAAACTTCCTTATTTTAAATATATAGAACAAGCATAATTTTTTTTATTTTCCATTCTTAACACTTATTAACACGTATTATGCTGGGTATATAGTAAGTAATTAAGAAGATGATGTCAGTAGATTCGATTTTAGATTAATCAAGTATGTTTAAGAGATAAGATAATAGGTTGGTAACACTTCCCTAGCACTGTAACTTGAAACTTGATTTAGTAGAGTCGAGTGTTTATGGTAACATTTCCTAGGTTTTTGATTGGTAAAATTGATTTTGGCGCAACTAACCTCCTTAGTTGAAATTGGTAAATCTACCAAATTAATTATTTTTTAATAAGTCATATTTTACAATGATTTTAACCAATTGTATCACAGAAAAGTGAATCTTCTGAATTCGGTCTGACTGTTTGGTAGATTATACATATCACAGTCAGTCTCAGATCCAATAAGATTGGTCTAAAAAAATATAAAGCGTTTATTAATTTAGTTAAAATAGTTTCCCTCTGAGTCAAAATACAGCGCAAGAAGTGTTATACTCATCGACTAGAATGACCGGTAGGGAAGTCGAATTCTTTTGGCTGACTAGGATGGTATTATATTACGATTTCCTTTCATCGCCAATTTCAGTTTGGGAAATAACCAGAAGTCACAGAAAGCCAAATCTGGTGATTGCGGTGAATGATCGATACGAATGATGCCTTTTCTGGTCAAGAATTCATGTACCACGATGGGTTTGTGCGATGGTGCATTGTCGTGCAACACAAAACAACTGCCTGCCTTTCGATATTCCGGTCACAATCGTTGTAGTTGTTATATAGTATTCTGCGTTCATCGTCTGTCCATCTGAAACGAATACATTGTGAACAATTGCCTTTGAATTGAATAAAACGGTCAGCATTGTCCGTACTCTGACGTTTTGTTTTTGGCTCGTATTGAAAACACCACGTCTCATTAGCAGTTACAATGGCTGACATGCTTGCCGAATTCCTTTGGGACATTTTTAACAGGTCTTTGCAATGCTAAACTGAATTTGTTTGGTCTGTCAGAATATGTGGCACGAAGCGCGCACATTACTGCTAAAACTTGTTTATTTGAAGGCGATAATGTATAAAACTTATATAAAGTATTATTTTCTTAGACGTTTAATTTTCTCTTCACGGTCACATTTATTACACAAATCACCATAAAGAGTGCAATTTTCGTGCAGCCACTTTTTACAGGAAATACATAGAATCCAATCAACAGTGGATTTAGTGGTTCCATAGATTTAAAGGCACTCACGGCACTGTTCATTTAGGTCATCACTATGCTGGGACAGTTCAGAATCTTCTGATTCCAAAGATAAGTCAATGTCAAAATGCTTCCTGTTCTTTTGTGTTTTCTTAGATACACAATTTTCTTGTACATTAACGATCTGAAGGGCAGTTTCCTTAACTCTTTCTTTCCCTTTTAATGTTTTGTTTTCCTGTGGCTTCTTGTTCTTTTTGGTTTCTTTTTCCTGACTTTTTTCAAAGCTTTTGTAACTTTATTTTTCTTTTGATCAATCACTGTTGGACAATTTAGTACTTGTGCCGATTGCCTTGTTCTTCTACTTGGCAATTTAGTAACAATGGGAATTGGAGACAACTGCAGAAGGTGTTGAGTCGGACTAATATTTATCAAAACTGATTCACTTAAAGATGTGGCGTACTCACTTCCTGAATACGCCTGAGTTTATGTACGTATGATTTTTTATTCATATAGACAGCAGAACCAGATGGTAAACCGTCTAAACATTCAGGTTTTAGATTTACTACTTTAATGATTAAAACAGGTGGTAAAGATACTCCCTCTGCATTATTGCACGTAATAAGCGAAATAGTTTCACCTAGTTATGTATTCGACCAATTTGCTTCCTTTAGTAGCTATCACTTTTCCGGGTTTGTTGTTCATTTGTACACCGTCTCGTCCATATTAAATATGCGGGCTGGCTTGCCAAGAAGATCATTTTGGTTTAGGAATTCTTCATACTGTTTTAAAAACTTCCCAATTTCTTCCCTTGTAAATCCTAGCGCTCGAACACGAGACATTCCCTCTGCTTGTCCAACACTTAGAGTTTCTTGTCTTTCTAAAACGCTTTGAAGCCACTGTTTTCCAGCCATTTCTCATACTACATCAAAATTATGTTTAATATTTAATTTCTGCGCTAATTGAAAGGCCAGTTTTCTAACATCAGTACGCGTACATGGAAAGCCCGATTTTTCTAGCTTCTTAATATGCAATACTAATTCTTTTTCTCCGTCATAACCAAGAACTGAGACTTTCCTAAGTTCACGTTTAATATAGTCCTTTTTTAACATACGTCGCCTTAATATACGTGAAGGAATGCCAAAATGTTTGGAGGCTGCATTAATGCTCATTACTTGAGATTTTACTTCACATGCAGCTTGTTTTAATGCTTCCTCTGAGCAGCTTGCACGAGGAGCAGCGCTAACTTTTCGAGTGTATTGAGGAGGTATTATCTGTAAAAAAACATTATTTACTAAACATTTTTTTCCAGAGGGGAACCAATAAGTTCAAATCTTTATTCATTATCACTATTAGTGTGCTAAGCGTCACAATTCAGACGAACAACTAAACTATTTCTAATTTCGAAGGCCACTATCCGTACCACTTACTGGAGCAACTATCCCATTTCATTTATTTTACCTTTAAAATGAAGTTTATAAAACAGTCACTAGTAAGTTCTTCAAAACGTTAGAAGAATTATCGGACAGCACTTCAACTTGAGATGTACCATCCGGTTATATTTATATTCTGAGTTTATAAATAATCATAGGATGCTGATAACTTGAGATAAGAGTCGACCTGAATCTGGATATTATTTATATCAATGAATCTTTGTCATTTAATTTACAACTCACAACAGAACTGAAGAGTGATAATTAAAAAATTAAAAATGTCTCTATTGAAATATATTACGGAGGCCGCTTAGGAAGAAATTTACCTCGCTATGAATGAAAAGACCCACACACATCAGAGTTAACCCTTTGGGTTATGGTGTCGTCAATTGACGACATGGAATTTAGGTTCCAGCTGCAAATACCAATTGTTCATGGTGTATTCAATTGAACACATTGTTGGCAATCGCTACAACGCTCTGTTTTTGTATATTTAATTAGCATATAATCGGGTAATCTTATAAAATTCTCTTTTGTCATATTCTTATATTTCTCAACCCTTATCAAAGGAAAATACCACAAACAACAGCAACAAATCCATTAATAAACAATACTTATGTTCTACTGTAGCAGTTTTTTACAAGGATGACTGCCGACAATAGCCCATATTGAGACCCATGTTAATTTTTGGTTCACATCGAAGTTCAGGTTTAAGCTCTATAGGTAGTGCGACTTAAACTTAAACCAATTTCTAATTCGGTTCGGACTTTAACTGTCAAGTACATTGAACTTGAACTTAAACAAAAATTGTTGAAAGATAGTTATAAGCGTATATTTTCATTCGGATTTACCATAACCTCAGTTTTTATAATTTATTCATTACCATATAGATAATTTCAAAAAAAGGCGATTGACGATTGACATATGAGGAGATGGTGCACTTGGCCGAGCATCTATCGGAAATTGAAAATCTGAGCGAAGACGATGAAAATCCACCCCTCCATTAAAGCTCTGGACCTAAGTCTTTGCCTGCGAGTGACGAAGATTTTGAAGAAGAAAATGAACAAATCCAGGAATCTGAAGAAGTTGTGGAAACTGAATAAGTCGAGGAAGATGTACCTACTGAAGAAGTGCCTACTGAACAAAAAAGACGTAATGAAGGAATTCATGATACAAAATGAACTAACTCCCAAAGAAAAGATTGGTTGGAGGATAGCGGTCCAATTATGGCCCCACCTGCCTCCAAGTAATGAAAACGTTTATTGGCATCCGTTTGCTGTCCATTTGTTCTTTTATTACCCTTTAGTCACGATGTCGTCAATTGACGACATGTGCCAATCCCTGAACGGCGGAGGGCGAGGGAGGGTTGCTAAACCTTCACAAGTGATACAAAAGAATTGTAAATAAATCAGACTTTGTAATACCACTGTTTCATATTTTTTCTCAAGAACAAAATAAATAGTGACCGAAATAGTTAAAAAAGTGTCTCGAAGATGTTTCTTTTTTAATAATCTGAAAAGGTAAAAGTCTGATAGGGGTAGATTAGGACTGCAGATTAGGCATGCAACTTCGTAGAGATGAACCATCTCCCTTATCCATCTGACTTTTTACTTTTCAGATTATTAAAAAAAGCGTCTTCGAGGACGCCGTTTTAACTCTGATCAGGGACCTTAAAGAGGCAGTCGATAACTTTTTTATCTATCAAGAAGAAACGTTTTTTGACAAGGGCATAAAGTCACTAGACAAGAAAGTGCATTGATGTATATACAGGGGAATATATTGAAAAATTATATTATTGGAAATAATCATAAGTCTTCATTCATAACGAAACAGATTTCTTTTTTAGTGGCCCTCGTAACATATTTAAAAACATACATTTTTAATCTTTAAATGCTTACTCTTCAGTCCTGCTGTTAGTCGCAACTTAAATGAAAAGTATTCATTGTATCTATGATGTAAAATGCTGATGTAAATAATATGCACATGCAGACCGACTCTTATCTCAAGTTATCATTTATAAACTCAGAATATACCTATATACCGCTACATAATAACCGGATGGATTTGTGGTACAGTTCAAGTTGAAGTGTTGGTTGTCCGACATCTTTCGAAGAACTTACTGCTGACTGTTTTATAAACTTCTTTTCAAAGGTAAAACAAATTCATAGAATTATTAGAATTAAATTGTTGTTAAATGTTCTTATTTCAGATTCTTTGTGTGTATGCTATTTTAACATTTATAATAATATCTAATCAACATTTGAAAAAAGTATTCTCCATAGGATTAAACAAACATGACCGGTATTACATTATTTAATTGTAAAGGTTTAGGCGAAGTAAGCCGCATGCTATTCAAATATGCAGGCTTCGATTCCATTGATAATCGTTTCTCCTGTGAGAATTGGCCCAAAATCCAACCAAGTAAAATATTGTTGCATGCAATTTCATCATAAATCTCTATTGATTCTTTTTCATACAGATATGCCATTTGAACAAACACCAGCTTGACAATGTACGGCAAAGGGATTGATCAGAGTCCGGACATAACTTTTTACGTTGCCAAAAATCCGGAACTGGTTGGCAGTAACGATTGGGAAAATTTAGAAATCGACGCAATTGTCGATACTATCAACGATTTTAAAACAAGTAAGTGCGAAAATTGAATGTATAATCGGTGATGATTCTTAAATAAATGTTTCAGAAATTCAGCTCTATGCTCGCGAACAAGACGCTGCTTTTAAAGAGACGCGCAAAGGTCCGCTGTTCCAAGAAACCATTCCTTTCTATTTGGAAAAACTTGAACAGATTGCTGAACAAAACAACGGACATTTAGCGGCCGCTAAATTAACCTGGGCTGATTTCTTTCTAGCTGGGGTTATTGATCATCTTGATGACTTAGTTGAAATAAATTTGCTTGAACATTCACCAAATCTGCAGAAGGTTGTGCGAAACGTAATAACCATTCCAGCGGTTAAAGGATGGATAAAGATTCGATCACAAACTGAAGCCTAAGCAGCTATACTTTTATTTTATTTCTTAATATTATAGATCAATAAAAGTATTTTCACAGGACTATTTAGCATATATACATAATAAATATTTGAACGATCGAATTAGTTGTAATCACTTTTACAATCCTACCTATCAATGATACATATTTCAAATATAATCACATGCAACATAAAAAATATCATAGACGCATGCATTAATTATAAATTCGCGCTCAAAAAAAAAATGGTCCTTCGGGTCCTTCTCATTTTTTGCACGTCAAGCAGCTAAATAATATCGAATATACAAATGAAATGTGTGATCAAAAAAATTCTTGGTTTCAATTTAAGAAAGCAGGTTAAACAATGTCACTTAAGGTCTATTAAAGTGTACAGATATCTGAGATTAGTCAGATAGTAAGCTGACATGGCGTAACCATATGTACAGGGTAATCATAAAGTAAGGAGTATACTTTAAAGTCTTATATAATTTCAAGAAATCAAGCTAGTCGCAAAAAGTAAATGGAATCTAATTGCTTTTGGATTTGGATTCTAGTGTATCGATGAATTGGATGAATAACAAAAAAGTTGTCGTTACAATTGTTGACAAGAGTGTCAAAGCGAAATCATTCAATTTGGAGTTTTATTTTGAAATTAAAACTTAAGTAGACATAGAGTTCAAACTACTCAAACCGTAATAGCATAGATTTTCAGGCACGAATTTGTTTAGTTCAGTGTTATTATGAATGCGGCAGAAATTACACCGCTGGATTACGAAGATTTCGCACTAGAATGGGTTTGAGAGCAGGGCTCTGCCAAATGAAGGAGTACCACAATTTGATACAAAAATGTGAAAGAACACGGTCTGTAACTGACCTGCTAAGATCAGGAAGACCAAGAATTTGTGATGTCCAAGTTGCAGAGCTTTTTCATGAAAATCAGGACATAGCCAGAGGTAATCCCCCAACAATCAGTGCAAATGCGATATCCAAGCGATTGCCGTATACCACGGTTTGGAAAATTTTACGCAAAATTCTAAAAATGTATACATATAAATTTAAAATGCTGTTTGAATTAGAGGAAGCAGATTTGACTACTAGGTTCGATTTCTTTTTGCGAGTAATGGCTCAGATGAAAATTGAACCCGAATGGTTATCCCGTATTTTCTGGACATATGAGGCACATTTTGCCCTGAATGGTGAAGTCAATACTCAAAACTGTAGAATCTGGTCTGCAAAAAATTCGCAAGAAATCGTTCAACAAGGTCTTCATGATAAGCTAATATTATCATTGGTCCCTATTTCTTTGAGGAAATGCAGAATTGAGAAGCCATATCTGTAACTGTAAACGATGAACGATACTTGCATCTGTTAAGAGATTATGTTGGTGGCCATTGCATCTCGCTATTCCACTTGCCGTGATAGCGTTTTTCAATAGTGGACATATCCTGATGAAATCTTTTCCCATACTCGTATAATGCCATACCTTCTTAGGTTCTATTTCATTCAATATAGGATAGAAATGGGAACACCTAGAACCTAAGAAGGTATGGCATTATATTAATTACTTCCCTCCCCTAGATAACAAAATTAATAGAATTCTCTGTCGGGCAGGGATTAATACGGTTAGTATAAAAATAACCAATTTAGGTAATTTATTGACGAACAATAAAGAGAAAACTGCTAAGTTAGATAAATCGGGGGTTTACCAAATCCAGTGTGGAGATTGTGACGCACTATATATTGGTCAAAGTGGTAGAAAATTAAAAACTAGATTGGAGGAACACAAGAGAAATATAATTTATAACATAAAGAATACGGGTTTTGCGGAACATTGTATAGAACATAATCATGTCTTCAGTATTGACGATTGTAAATTATTACATTCTTTACATAAAAGTAAAAAACTTACAATTTTAGAAAATTTTGAAATTAAGAAAGCTATTTCCTGTAAGAGGAATCTTATGAACTGATATAAGCGTGTTATAATAGTATATTACATACTGAGGTTTGACTTATTGGAATTGGTGATGGTTGATGAAAGTCATATAAGGTTCCTCATATTAATAAGAAGTCGAGGGCAATAATAGTCTTCTCACCTCATTCCAAATAAGAAAGGAGCGTTATGAATAGATAGGGTCTAAAATAAACGTCTGTAATTGGTTAAAACCTATAGTGCACATTTACACAACAACAATTTATCAAAATTGCATAAATGTCAGAAACATCAAAAAGGTTATATTATGTGAGCGTCGTTTGTGTTCTATTGCGATTATTGGGCTTTATTGTTTTCTTTATCCATTTCATCTTGATTCTTCATATAAAGTGATTTTTTAGAGCTTCTGAATAGGTAGATACTTTATTTCTCGTAATAATATTCACTACACAGATATACAATAAATGTCATATTGTAGTCCCAGAAGCTGCAACTAGTATGAGAAAACATGTATTCTTGCTGGAATTTATTTCTAACTTTATTACTCCATCCATCATGTTATTTGTACTTCCCATTTCCTTCAATTTACAAATCAATTTTGTATTATTTTATCGGAAAATAAAGATTTAGCTGTTAAAATACACTGACAGTGACAGTTGTCACATCACATGTCATAATATTCACTTATTGAAGGTACTATTTGAACAGTTTTGCTTAAATTTTCTTATTTATACATCTTATGGTTTTGATAAACGTCAATACGTGAATATGTAATTATGGCTGATGCTGCTCTCACAGGTTCCTCAAAAAATGCAAGGTGCAGGTGGGCAAAGGCTTCATCGGACAGCAAATGAAATTGGAATTAGCAAAAAAAACTGTTTAAAGACACCATCGGAGACTTAGAGTTAACTGGAAACGCCACCAAAGAAACGGTTATGTCAAATGAAATATGACAAATTGGAGGAAGCTCATAAAAGTGCAATTAGAAGCATAAATGTGTTTTATTAGTGTTCGTAAAGATGTTATTCTACATAGTGGACAGTCAATAGACAACCTAGGTTTCTCAAAAGTTAACAGGAATTAAACATTTTATAAAGGATTGAGATCGCCGGTAAATGAAACAGAATTTTTTTTTGAGGACTTGTGACTTTCGAGATTTTTTGAGTTGAAAGATGCCCGAGGAAGCCACGTGACCAAAACGCTGCGTGACGTAGAAGTTCTCTAAACGTTACCGGTCTAATTTGTAGGTTATATCGTTGATTGAAGGAATACATAAAGATGCGCTAGACAGTTGACAGAAATTTATCCCATCAAATGGAGATTTGCATTTGGCATTATGTAGGATCTGAAATTTCTGTCAACTGACATATCAGAACAGCATACGTCACAATTTTAGTTCACGTAAACGCCGCGTTTTGAGAGAGCGCTGTAATCCTGCTTCTTTCTTCCCCGATTTCTAGGTGAAAAAATTTATTTTTTCGTCTGGGAATAAAAGGAATGGCTATTTCTCATGATTATCTTTAAATTTAAAGAATAATTACAAAGTACATATAGGTTGTCTATTATCTGACAATCAAAAACAAATTTTAAATTTACCGCGATTTTTGCAAATCACAAAGTTGTTTTTTGTGATTTGTGCTCCGATTGTAGCATCTGCTGCATTCTTATTTGGAATGGACAATAGTGCGAAATTGTTTATAACGCCAATGAGTTGCTTTATTGATGTAAATATTGATATACATACATACATTAGCATTGCAACAATTAGTATATACCTAATATGGATTCATTGGGCAACATCATCAATCTTATCAAGATACAGTTTTATTATTTTAATGGGAATAAAAAACGTCAACAAAACATTCTTGACGTTTCTAATCAAATATCAGTGCGTTACCATGACTGGCACCTCTGACTTGCGATACATTTAATTTTTCTGATAAAATGTCAAAAAATTTTGTAGAAATCCTAATTCATTTAATTAAATATAAACAGTATAAAAAATAGTGTACGATACACGTGTTAAAAATGCTATTTTATTTCACTCTTGAATTGCTTAATAAATAATAATAAACTTTTAACTCGTACAAATAAAATCGCACTTTTAATACCTGTATCGTAAATAACTATTATTTGAAACTTTTTGTTAGATGATAAAAAGGGTATAGGATATGGTATTCGTCCGTCGAATTTTATTTCGATTTATTTTAATCTGTTTGTGTACGTCTTTGAGAATGACAAGTGTCTTGTCGAAACAATTGTTAGATTTTATCTAATAAAATTTGTGAAACAATCAAGTTTTGAATTTTACATTTATTAATTAGTAAAATGTTTCACCAAGAGGCTACTATGAATTCTATCAATTACAAAACCTATAAATAGTAGATCAGTGCTGATCTCAAAGTAGTTGCAATTCTACTTGGTCTACAACATGGATTCACAAAGTATTGCTGTTTCCTTTGTGAATGGGATAGTTGGGGTTTAGCATAAAAATTTACCTCCATTACACATAGGTCTGATGAAGAATTTCGTCAAAGCATTGGGCAAAGAGGGACCAGAATACAAACAAAAATTTCCTAATATATCTGAGGCAAAACTGGAGAAAAGAACCTCAGTAATCTGTTACAACAAGATAAATTTGACATTGGTTTAAAACGGACTGTTTGGGATGCATAAAATACAAAGAATTTTAGGAAATCCAAAATTAAGACAAAAATTAGGTCTTGATAGAAGAATTTAGGCTGTCAAAGTCATTTTCTTGGCAAACTTCTTTCCCCCGAATCTTGGCGATGTTAGTGATTTCATCAGGATATTTCCTTAAAAAGCTAAAAATTTGACTAACATATTTGAGGAAAAACTTTAAAACGGATTTTTAGACCTCCATTAATCTGTTATCAACAAGATCGAGAATTTGATGCATCCCAATATAAAAGAAAAGTGAAAAGAAAGACTTAATCTGTTACAACAGAATTTCATTTGTTTAATTTGACGTGATCTTGAAGATTTAGAAGGGAATAATTGGGAGGAATTTAAAAGTAAGTTAAAAATGCATTAGGCTGTAATACGAGTCTTAAAATACATTTCTTGCATTTGCAAAACTGAACTTCTTTCCCATTTAATCTTGGCGATGTTAGTGACGAGCATGGGGAAAGATTTCATCAGGATATTTCCACTATTGAAAAACGCTATCAATTTCAAGTGGAATAGCATACTTAGATGGTTAATTGATGACTACATGTTGGACTTTAATTTCGGAATGTTAGAAGATATTTTTTAATTATTCAATTCAGTGCAATACTTTCTTAATTATTAGGAATATATATTATAAGAAAAATATAAAATTATTATTGCATTCTAATAAATATTATTTTATTTGTTCTAATTATAATATTATGTGTAATCGATAATGTTTAAGTAATAAAGTAAATTGATTAGACTGTGAACAAAGAAGCATATAAAAAACTAGAAAACATAATTATATCAACAAAAGTTCGTCTTGAATTTTTTAAATGCGGTTCAGTTTGATGTTTTGGCAGGTAATTTTTATTCTATAAGAAATTTAAAAAAATGTATAATACTAGATCAAATTATTCATATACATCATATACCTTCTTCATAAATCTATCAACAAAAGCACGCATTTACAGATATTATTAATTATTACTAATAGCTTTGTATTCTATGAAGCCTCTAGAATTCTATTGAATATAAATACGCAAGTCATGCACGTAATTGTAAACTAAAGCTGGGAACTATTTCTAGATTACCTAAGTTCCATACTTAGAATTATTTAATTGATATACTATCATGTTTATCATTCTATCTCAGCGATTTTTAGTTGCAAGCGATTGCTTATATATATGAACTTTTAATTATTCAATTCAGTGCAATCACCAAAATATTCTTCAAGAGCTCCTTTGAGTTGTTTATCAGACACAAATTTCTAATGCTATTAAATTATAGCATCTATATTAGGTGAGATAAATTATTATTATAAATTTATTATTATTGCAGTTCTAATCCAGTTGTTAATATTATTTTAATAGACGCATGAATAATCTAATTATAATATTATTACATTAAAAATTGTGGAGTAGTACATATAGTTTATTTAGGTATAAAGTGAAATTGAGATAAAAACGTTTTGAGACTGTGAAGTTCTTAGTTAGAAGAAGCATCTATAAATATTTTGGTGAAGATATACAGTCGTTGTCTTGAAACCTAGGTTCAGTTTGATGTCATTTGGCAGGTAATTTTATGAAGCATCTATAAATATTTTGAAACTGAAGGTATACTTCTATATAATTATATCAACAAAAGTCGTCGTCTTGAATTTTTTAAATGCCAACCTAGGTTCAGTTTGATGTCATTTGGCCGGTAATTTTTATTCTAAAATAATGAAGAAATTTAAGAAATGATGTATAATAACATAAAAATACGTCCTCATAGCTATCAAATTAAGTCGCATAATCATTTACATCTTGACAATACCTAAATCTATCAACAAAAGCACGCAGTACATCCTACAGATGTGCCAGAGCAATTGGTCGTGACTGCAATTCCAAATTGAGTTATTTAACCTGTCATATAATGTTGTTGGTCCATTATGATGCAGGAATTTCTTGCATAAATTTCAAAATTCTAAATCCGTCCCTTTTATTTTCAGAAAAAGTGTATGGAATCGGATTCCTCAATCCAATCCATTTTTTTTACTTTTCTGGAAAATTATGATTTAAAAACGCATCCAAATTTTGTTGATACTAAACAGATGGGTATAATGCTTAACAAATTTATCGGATTTGGTTCAATTACTTTTATTTTCGGTAAAATTTGATTTTCTCCGTCCAATACCAAATCAATTCATTCTTTCCATCATAATTTCTTCAAAGTTCATGAATTAAAAATTGCCTTTTTTTGGCAGTTTATTACGCACATCTCTGTAAACGTCTAAGAGTTAAGACTCGATCCTTTGTAAGGATGATCAGTTTTATTTCTCGATAGGCAGTAGTGGATTTCTAATTACCTGTCAAATGCTATCAGACCAAACCTAGGTTATTATCGGTACCTAGAGGCATGAAACAAAGGACATAAGAGAACAAAAAAAAAATTTCTACATAACTCCCTTCAACACTAATACACTTGTAGACTTCAACTTTTGAGATCATTCCATCTTTTTTGTAATTGATTTTATCTCATGGAGTCGTAGATGTTTCCTCAGAAAAAAAACTGCAATTTAGTAATCACGCAAAATATTCTTCAAGAGCTTAAACCGTCAACATTTTTGCAAAATGAAAGACCTTCTTCAATTGAAAAATACTGTGACAGTTCTTTCTGGCGATTTCGATATACAGAAATACCCGTACCCGGAGCTAATAACTTCCATCCTTGCAGTCTTGATCCTAATATTTTTGCCTGAATTGACATCTCCGAACTAGGTCATTTAATTCCAATTAATTTATTAAATGAGGCGTGTCCTCTTCAGATGGCAAATATGCTTCATCTGTGTCCTGTGTCCGACAACTCTGAAATGTATTCTTCTATCTCGCTTTCAACAAAGAAGAAGAGCAGTTACATGGCTAGCCCAATGTTCAGAAATAAGTAAACTTTACATTTCATGTGGCGTTATGTGAAAGACCTTGTATATCAAATACCACCAAGTACACAAAATGATATGTAAAACAAAATGAAAGAATAATTTCAGACCATTAATATAGAAATGTTCAGAAATATCATTTAAAGAACGACTACAATGCAACTGCATATGGTATAGATGCAGTTTATTTTTACACAGTATTCTTTAATAGCCTTTTGACTGATACTTTATTGGCGCAAAATTTCTCATGTATTCATATGGAGATTGTATGTAGAAATGTTAATAAATGCAAATCGATTAGTGGAAGAATGGCTACAACGTTGTTTGATCTTGGTGGACATTTTGAACATTTATTGTGAAGTCTGTTATATCCCAAACATTTGGCTTGAATAATTAAATATTTGCCGGTATAATGGTCTTTTACTGTCATTTTTTCATGGCTAATTTGATATCTTAACAATTATTTTGAAAAAGCTCACCTTTTATTAAAAAAATATTAAATATCTCAGAAATTAACGATTTTAGGTACAGGGAGTGGTTAATAAAAATAGAAGTGCATACAGTGTCTTTCCTTTTCTTAATATAAAATACAAGGTGTTCTATTTAAATAAAATGAGAAAATAATGCATTTCCGTTTTGAATCGCACTATACACAGTTTCCGCAGTATTTGCAAAGTATCACTTCCCTATGAAACTGCAGCAATACAACAAGTCATTCCAGTACAAAAACAATTTTAAGTTGTTTCGTGTGGAATACACAGGACGTTGAACACGCAATGATTTTCAGACAAAATTGACCATAACTTCTGAAATACTTGGTATAACTCAATGAAACCTTATATCGAAGGAATGAGGAAGATATGCTTAATCTAAATTTGAAATAATATATAGTGTGTCCCATTTAAGAAAATGTATGTTTATTTTACCCTGGCAATATGAAACACTCTGTATATACGAAAATAATTTTAAAATATGTAGCTTAAGACTATCTATGATTTTTGTATATAACATTTTGTGATATCGTTAATATTAATAGATATATTGAGCTTTGACGCACTAGTGCCTCACCCTGTATATAAAAAATAACATTTCTCAGAAACCTGACGTGATAACAAATTTTTAAAAATATTTTCAAAATTACAATGAAGAAGTCCATAACGTACACGTATCAGAGTGTAAGCAAAAAAAAACCTGTTGACTAGTGTTATTACATTATAGATTACATCTGACAATTTTAAAATAATTTCAAACCTCATCGAAACGATAAGTTGAATAAACGTCTTTAAGTACTTATACATGATATCGAATTTCAATGCACTCCAATTTAAAATCGTTTACGCGATATATAAACATCTAATACTACCTGCGATACGGATAATATTGCAATAACATATGACGTAATCAATACATTATTTATTAAGTTAATTCATTTTTTTACAGTACCATCTATTAAAAAATGAGCGAAATCAAATACACATATTTCGACGCCAAAGCCGCAGGTGAAGCTATCCGTCTACTTATGAAATACGGCTGCATTGATTTCATTGATAACCGCATATCGTTCGAAGATTGGCCTAAAGTAAAATCAAGTAAGAAATCTTCCTAGAATATGATTTATATTTTATTGATATACATATATGTAATTCAAATAGCTATGCCATATCGACAAGTGCCTATCTTGGAAATAGACGGGAAAATGGCGCATCAAAGTACAGCAATCGCTCGTTACTTCGCCAAAAGGGTCAAATTGGTCGGCAATAATGCCTGGGAGGATATGGAAATTGATGCTGTCGTCGATACGATTAACGATTTCACATCAAGTAAGTATAAATTTGTGGCCCCATTTGAGGTCTCAAAGACCTGTATTTTCTTTAGTGACTTTCTTTGAAAAAAATTTTTACATGTTGAATCTATTTTTCAGAAATTCAAGCATGTTTCTACGAACAAGATGCAGCAGTTAAGGAGAGCCGTAAAGGCCCATTGTTCGAAGACACCATTCCATTTTATATCGGAAAATTTGAAGAACTCGCTAAAAACAACAACGGATATTTGGCACTTGGTAAATTGACCTGGGCCGATTTCTGTTTCGTAGGAATAGTGGATTACCTCAACAAGCTGACGGAAACGAACTTGATAGCGGATTGTCCAAATCTGAAAAAGGTTATCGAAAACGTTACTTCAATTCCATCAATTAAAGCTTGGACGATTGTACGACCCAAAACTGATTTGTAAATGTTTTTAATAAAAAACGTTTTTTTGAATAAAATGAAATATGTAATAAAAATGCGTTCATGTTAATTCAATAAAATAAATAAATAAGGTTGTCCCATCTAGCGGTAACTTTTCGAACATAATGTAAGGAATTTGAACGCAAGGCAACACAGAAAAAGAGAGAGTGAGGAAGAGAGAAGGAGAGGATTATCCCTGGCACTATGTAGTATTCGGTAGCTTACGATTTCGTTTCCAATCTACACTCAACATTCAGTAAACTGGTTGAGTTCGTCTGGTTCGGTATTCGAGTGCCGGGTAAAGTAAAAAGTACATTCCTACGACTTCGGTTGCGGTTCATTACCGGCGTTCTCACAAATTCTATCGTAATTACGTAAAGGTAAGGTTAAATATATCCGGTATTTCGTTTTTATTTTTGTTTTTCGTATATTTCATTCAATTCGAAATGCTTTTCTTTAATAGTTCTGTTTTCGTTTTAAAACAACTACATTATGGAAATTAAAATAATGATATCGATCGAGCAATTCGATCAAGTTTTAGATACTCTTATCAAGTCCAAGATGTCATTTATACGGACATGGTCAAGGCTTTTGTTTGTGTTAAACAACATGTTTTACAACATAACCTTCGGTTACACAAAACAACAAATTTTAATTTTTTGAATTTTTCTTTATGAATTATATACAAACTTATTTTGTTTTATATTCCTAACAATTATTATAAAAACAAATATCTTCTATCACGTCTGGTATTATAAACAAATGAAATTCATATTGATCATACAATACTAACACTAACTAAGTATATGCTATTCTGGGACGTATTTAGAAAGTCTTTCTTTTCACTTTTCTTTTATATTGGGATGAAGAACATTCCGAAATTAAAGTCCAACAGTAGTCAGCAAGCATCTCGCTATTCCACTTGCACTGATAGCGTTTTTCAATAGTGGAAATATCCTGATGAAATCTTTCCCCATGCTCGTCACTAACATCGCCAAGATTCGGGGGAAAGAAGTTCAGGTGCGAATGCAAGAAATGTATTTTAAGACTCATACTACAGCCTAATGCATGGTTAACTTCTATCAAGTTCACTAACAATTTCCTCGTAATCTTCAGATTTTTTATTTCCTAAGAAATTCTTTGTCACACTTTTAAATGCATCCCATAAGCAGTCCGTCCTAAATCGCTCAAGAGTACGTCAAATTCTCGATCCTGTTTTAACAGATTAATCTGGGGTCCTATATAAATCCCCTCTTTAAGTTTTACCTCAGATATATTAGGAAATTTTTGTTTAAGGTATCGAAATCCTAGTCCCTCTTTGTCCAATGCTTTGACGAAATTCTTCATCAGACCTAATTTTATGCGTAATGGCGGTAAAAGTATTTTATGAGGCTCCACCAACGAATTATGGACTACGTACTTTTCTCCAGGAGTATATTGTATTCTGGTTGGCCATTGCTTAACAGTATAGTGCAAATTTCTCTCTCGACTATCCCATTCACAAAGGAAACAGCAATACTTTGTGAATCTACGTTGTAGATCAAGTAGAATTGCAACTACTTTGAGATCAGCACTGATGTACTATTTATAGGTTTTGTAATTGATTTTATCAAGGAGACGTGTCATATTATCATATGTTTCCTTCATGTGCACGGCATGACCAACTGGAATGGAGAGGTAGATGTTTCCTCTCGATTTTTTTATTAACGATGTAATATTTCGTCTATGCTGTTGAACGGTGAATTCTCCACATACATAACAAAAACTGTTAGGATTGTTTAGACACCTACGAGACATTACGAATTCAAGAATCGTTTAACTAATGTTACTACCATACATTGAGTCAATTTGAGTCGAATAACGTGTCTGTAGGGTCTTATACACACTCACATATGCACAGATCTATTAATTCCTTGATTGGTTCTAGAGAAAAAATGGGTTTAACGACTATGACGTACAAATGAAGCCCAAAAATGTTTTTAAACTTATCGACCGGTACCGTTCATTGGTTAATTTCAACTTCAGTTGTGATTGTGATTTGACAAATTTCAATTTGACAGGTGAAGGAAATAATCAACGTTATGAGTATGGCAATAGACGAATTGTACTTTTTCACGCAAAATTTCCGATATAGCTATTTATTGTTCAGAGAAATGATTGTGGTGGCATTGGATAGAATCCTCGGCTTGTTCTTTTTGATGTCGCAAATCGTTGATTTCCCTACTTTTGTGTTTTTTTTTGATAAATCGGGCGCTTTAGAACCGGCATCTAAACTCTTAACAAGCTCAATCTTTTATTTTGTCGATGAAGTAACGTGTTTCTTTAAGAAGGCATCTCTGCTCTAAATTGCAATGCAAACTGAATTCAGTAACAATTAATCGTCTAATCGAACGATGAACATTAAACAGAGCAACTCTTAAAAAGTATGAAATCAAGGGGATTTTTTCGTTTATAGATTTGGTTGTTTTGTAGAGAGAACCACTAACTACGGCGACGGCCCTAAAATTGTTTCTTTTTGGTGCTAAGGAGGAGGTCCGGGAAGTCGGCAGAAATGCTAGAAAGGATTGACCATTTATTGACCACTATTGACCATCAACGATTTCGATTGACCACATTTTGTTTAGGCTACAGCCACCATACCCATATTTTGGGGTCTAATGGCCAAAATGCTAAAATTAGCCAATATAGACATTTTGTTCATCGGATACGATTGATCATCGTTTGACCACCTTTCACATTTTCAAAATTTTCAAAAAAATTTTGTTGCAGGATAGGATTGACCAACGTATTTTTTTTTAAACTTAACAATTGTCGAAAAAATTAAAAACACAAGTTCGTATCTCCAATGAAATGACATCAAACCCAGAAAATGTCACAACCTCTTGCATCGCATTTTTCACAAATTTTGAGATGTGGTCAAACGCTGAAAATAATAGGACTTATTGCCTCGTGTCTCTAGACCACAGAAAATTGAAAATCATCGTTTGACCACCTTCCGGTTAAATTTTATCCTATCTCGAAGTTAGATATAAGAATTTCCAAGTTTATCGTGGTTTTCGCGCACTTTGAGAGGTGGTCAAACGTTGAAAATGATACGATTTGGAATAGTGGTCAATAAATGGTCAATCCTTTGTAGCATTGTTGTCGTTTTTTGACCACTTTGTGGTGCCAACTTCGCGGATCTCTAAGGACAATAGTAACGGATGGATATTGGTTTAAGAATTTTTTTTTTTTTCTACAGGTTTTACAGTGGGTTTCACGATAGGTTTGAGATCAGTATTTTCGAAAATCATAAGGTTAGGTTTAGGGTTTTAAGTAATGGGTTCAGTTTCCGTTTTTGTTTCGTCAATATCACCTTCTGGTCTTGGTACTTATCGCGTAACAAAAGGAACAACACCGCATTTCGAAAATCCATTTCTGTTGTAGATATTTCGAAAGGTGCAGTCCTTAAATAAGGTTTTCCCAACAAACCTGTAATCTAGTAGAGTGGAACTACTTTGCCAAGACTATGTTGTACACAATTTTCAGTGCATCAAATCAATCAATAAAGTTTTAAAAATAAGTTTGATTTTAAAAATGAATCTGAAATTTTTAACAACAATCAAACATTAATTGTTAATTTATTCTACGAACTCGTACTTCAGGATAAGAAAAAAAAACATTTTACATACAACAATAGTATTTCCATCCCTCCCCCGCACTAACGACGATTAAACAATAAATACAAAACCATTGATTCATACATATAATTCATTGCATTAGTATCGACGTTCTATGTAAAAGAAATATTAAGCTGTGTAGTAGTACATACATACATACATTATTTTTAACGCGTCCTTGCGACATTTTTAGATACTTCATTCACATTGAACTCTATCTTCAAATGCAACGTTCACTCTCACTTACACACAACTTACAGCTGTACTATTGCTGCCACTCCATAAAAATTATGTATACAAACTGAATAGTAATAACAAATGATTAAATAATGTGCATATATTATATACAATGAATGGGAATAAAGTAAGTTGCTACTGGATTTAATTGCAGTACTACTTGCTCATTCAATATGTATGTAAATGTCATTTAGACTTTGTACAGACTATTTTGTTGTTTTAAATATTTGGTGAGATAGGATCAGGTTTCATCACAAAAGAATTAGAATTATATTTTAGCACAAAAGCTTTCAAAATATTTTTAGAAGTAACTTATATCAGATTTTTCAGAAACCGAACTTTTTCAGTCGTTTTGCCTAACCTAAGATAAATAATATCAATTCAACTTGTCTTCAATCTTTTTGGCTCAGTCTGTATGTTGTTTTCTATCTTTAAACGAGTTAAATTTCAATGTTAACAATGATCAATTCCTTTTTTGGTCTCGCTAGATGTGATATCTACTTGCTTATTTTAAATACAACATCCTATATATTTTGACATTTTTAGAAAGACCACTATTGCCCAGTTTCATTTAAGACTCCCCGAGATATGCAATCATAATTCATCAATTTTATTCAAATTTTGTTGATACCCGAACCTCCTCCGAATATTATTGCTTATTTTAAATACAACATCCTACATATTTTTAATTTTTATTACCACTAGGTTTTAATTTAAGAATTATTCGATTTTAGATTTCAAGTACATATGTGTAAGAGATAAGAAATTTGCACTATCCTCTGGCAAATTTGTGCTTGAAGAAACGCAAACAAGCAGATTAATCATTAACTAGGTAATTATTTTTTTCATTCAGTAGAATCGAGTGTTTCTAGAAATGGATTCTGGCTTAGTTTCACTCACAAGCTGCTGTTTGGCTGACCAGGATGGTATCCGCTTTCACACTCAAAAGTTTGGGGAAATAACCAGAATGATATTTTCGTGACTGCTTGTCGATTTGATCCATCTGGTTACCATGATGGCTTAGTGGGGTGGTGCATTGTCGTTTCAATTGTTTGGCTCTCGATATTCTGGTCGAACTCATCGAATTCAGCCACAATCGTTAGGATAATATTCACCATCTGGGAGGGATAATCGAAGAAATCCACATTATTCTAAAGCCATTTATGATAGTATTTCGTTATCAGCTACAATGTAATGCTTGTCGGATTCCTTTGGGACATTTTTTATCATCTAAAACTTCCCAAAATTTCGTCAAAATCGGTGCTCAGAAAAAAATCTGTATTTGACGTTAATTTTTAAATTCAGTTAAAATAAATAGCTTTTATAGAAACAGCAAATTGGTGTAACCATTCACAGAACGTACATTTTTTATACCCAATGTCCAGCCATTTGCCTTTCCATTGATTTCCAATTTGCTGGTATTTTTCAGGATTTTTTGAATGAGGACGATTCACTTTACATAACTAAAATCTTTTCACACAGAACAAAATAGTGATTCTTTCCTTTGACACCATTTGTCTGTCAGTTGATTTTATCTCGTTAAACATTTGGCGGATACCCAAACAATATAATTTTTAATCGCTCTAAAAACATTCACGTTTAAAAGGCAGGTTTGCCATTTTTGTTCTGATTTGTCCATTTGCTGAGCTTTTCTTTTTTTTTAAAAGCACATTTTATCTATACGAAAATCTTGGATACTTTTCTTCTGAATATATTTATACTAGGTTTAGGCGAAATTTATTAACTCTATATAGCAAAATATTTAAAAAAAAATAAACACATATCGGCTTCATCGAACTGCTCAGAATTATTTCCATCTTCATAAACCATTCATTTGGTTTAAGACACACACTAGAAAGACTCGGAAATATTTATTCTTAGAAAGTGGTTTCTAAAAAAAAACCAGTTTAGCAACAATTTTATTAACTCATACATATAATATTAGAAATTAAAATTGGTTCAAGCATTTAGGCAGAGGTTTAGTTAGTGAATACAATTTTGGAATTGCTAGCAAAAACATTTTTTTTTCGAGAAAATTGTGAAAATGTTCGAACTTGTCAAATTTACTCTACTCAAATGCAAAAACCTATTAATTTGCATAGTATTCGGCCATCATTATTTTTTCTAATGGTTGTCATATTATATTTCAATGAATGAAAATTTAATTGCCAACTATTTTGTCATTTAATATGTATGAAAATTTGGAACGAAAATATATTCTTTTTTAAATCATTTAGGTGGTCTTCTTCACACAATCAATTTTTCTTTATTTTGATAGGCGCATTTACTTTATCGTATTCTTTTTTCTTTGTTGGATTTTGAATTAGGTTTTTTGCTTTTTTTCTTTTTTTTTTTTTAATGGTTTTCATTAGAAGTTTTTATTCCTACTCGATTTCTTTTGCGTTTTGTTTTTGCTCTTCTTTTTCTTTCCAAAAGATCTGAAAGCTTCAGATGATATTGCTGCTGGCTGTTCTTCAATTGAGTTTGATTTTTTTCTATTTATTAAACATTAAAAAATGTTGATAAATTGTTTTCAAATTATTTTAAAATAAAGCATATATTTCGATTATGTTTAAGATTTTTCTAAATAATGCAATTTGATAATTTATTAAAAATCGATTTTTTTTTGTATTCAAAAAAAATGCTTTTCTCTAGAAATATTAATAAATTTAAAACGCTTTTCAATGATTGCAAAATCAGCTTAAAGATATAATCCATTTTAAAAATAGTTCAAATGTTTAAGAATTACAGGATTTCCATTATAATCTTTACCATTGACTTCCGGTTTGAATAGAATTTTAATAATTTTTCATTTTTAATGGAACACTGTATATTTTCACCCTGTATATTTGGATTCACGCTAAATTAAGCTTTAAGAATACCCAAGAAAATTCCCGAAATGTCTTTAAAAAAATTTATTTTTTCCCATTACAATTTATTTGATTCGTCATCTTTATGATAGATGACGTTTTGTTTACATTACGTTGTCGATTATTTTCTTTTACGGGCGAGATCATTAAATATTAAATCAATACTTTTTTTTTTAATATTGTATATAACAAATGCCTATGTATAATATTATTTCTAGTTTCCTTACAATATTTCAAAGACTTTTTAAACCTTGTACTATTTTGACAACTTGATTCATTTTGATGAATATCTTTACTTTTATAAGTCGATTTGAATACAGCCAACGGCCATTTCAATTTCTCCAAGTCACCGTAGTCATCCGGCACGATAAACATCAAATATAGGAAATCTAATTCAAAACAAAGAAAAAAACGAATATTTTCCCATCAATTTAATCGGTCACGTAGGCCTTTTCAAATTGGATTCAATCGATTACCTTTACGATAAATTTTGTCGCCGTAATGCCGTTTATGATTAAACATCAATTATTGACGTAACTGTCATGCATCATATAATAATACCGGGATAATTTAATTTATCGAAAATACGTTGTGTACGCCCAGTAAAGTGCTACTTATTGACGAAAACCATTATCGAATAGCCTTGCCGAAAACTAATCCAGCATACAATGAACGCAATACCGAGAGAAGAGCAAACAATTACGTAATAACATGTAATATTCGCCGCAATTTTAATTTGTACTATCCAATGTTGCATAATTTATTTTACATTCTTAATTGCGAGTGCAACAATGGAAAATGACTTAATAACGTTTGAATTTATTTTTAACTTGATAGGACAGAATACTTAGTATAAAATTTGCTTCGGATGAACATGATTGTTACGCCCAAATTAAATCAAATAACTATTTCATGTTGCTGCTATATTGCGAAGATTAACCACGAAGGTCGTACTACTGAAGATATACGTATTAAAATTCCACTGCCCAAATTGTATCGGTTGATTAGAACCGCTAGGCGGAAATGTGCTGATTGTATTACTCATTCATATTAACATTTTTTTATTGTGGGAGTTATTCAATGTGCATAAGCTATAAACTACAATAACCTTATGTAAAGAAAAAAAAATTATGACTGTACATTTAATTCTATGTAGCTTAAAATGGAGATAAAGTAGTATTTAATATCCTGATACGGTAAGATGGAAGGTATAATTAATTTTTGATTGTGTGTTTTATGTAACAAAGTGTGAGCACATCATTAAAATAAAAATAAGTAACACCCAGTTTTTAACACGGATGAAATAATAATCCGTATGATTCCAGTGGTCTTAAAAGTACTTTTTTGTGGTTTAAACTGGTTTAAGCTAGTTCAGAATTAATACATTGGATAAGGTTGAATAAAATTTCCTTTTTATTATTAATTTTATTTATTATCACATCATTACAAACCGATAAAAGTGCACTACTGGAATATGCCATAGCCAATTATAGCTTTCATTTAAAAAATAACTTTTGTTTCTTCGTTTACAACAGTCAATTACTGGGTAACAGAATTTAAACGAAGCCCTACGAGCTGCCAAGATGAACATCGCAGTGGTCGACCAAAAGAGGTGACCATGCCAAAAATGGTGACGAAATCCACAAAATGACAGCACATACAAAAGCTTTGCGCGAGCTGAGTACCGCCATTACTCACGATGAAACAAAAACAGTGTCGTGAGGATGTTTCAATCGAGTGTTTGGCGAAGTTTCACAGCAATAAAGCAGAGTTTTTGTGTCGCTCAAAACAATCGACTGAAAGGAGAGAATCGGGTCCAAAGAAGGTGTTTTTGCCTTTGAGACAACAAATGTCATCGTTTTCAGCATATGACCACCTTCAACAATTTGTGAAAAGTGCAATAAACTTTGAAAACCCTTCCAAATATAGCGTCAAAGTCGGTTAAAAATTAGCCTATCTTGGTTAAAGTATGATTTTTTTATGGTCCAGATATGAGAGAGGAAACTGCAGGAATTTTAACAGTTTGACCATCCGTCGAAGTTTTTTAAAAATGCGATAAACTTTGAAACTTTCTTGTAGGAATGCAACTTCAAGGTCGGATAAAAATTAACAGATAATTTTGTGGTCTACAGATTGAGACAAGTTTCAAACTTTTTTTCATATTCAACCTTTAATGACGTTTCGAAGTTACTGAAAAGTGCGATGAATTTTGAAACGTTCTGATATGTATCTTTAAGGTTGCTTGAAAATTTGCTATGATTTACGATTTTTTAAGGTCCAGATGTATGAAATAATAAATTATAGGAATTTTGGTCGTTTGACCGCCTCTCAAAATTTGTAAAAAGTCTCATGAACTTTGAAATCTCTTAAAACATCGGTATCACCAAACACCACAACTTTGAAAGTTGTGGTGTTTAGTGATACCGATGTTTTAATTGTTTATTACGAGCCCACAGTCCTTGAAATCACTTCGAAATCTCTGTTTTGATGCAACTTCAAGGTCGGAAAACAATTAACCGGTGAGTGGTTGAACAACGATCTTCATTGTTTTTGTGGTATAGAGGTATCAGGCAACAAATTGTAGCAGTTTCACCGCTTGACTACCCCTCAAAGTTGATGAAAAAGCAGATGAACTTTTAAATAGCTGTTATACGTAGCTTCAAGGTCTGATAAATTAACCGGTGGGTAGTCAAGCTATGATTTTTTTCATTTTTTTATGATATAATATAACAAATTATAGTAGTTTCACAGTTTTACCACCTCTCAAAGTTTGTGAAAAGTGCAATAAACTTTGAAAACTGTTATATGCAACTTCAAGCTTGGATAAAAGTTAACCGGTGGATGGTCAAACCTATAATTTTCGGTGATTTTGTGTGTTAAACGCATAGTACAACAAACTTGAATCGTATTGAAGCTTTGACTACTTATCAAAGTTTGTGATAAGTCCGATGAACTTTGAAATCTCTCTTATATGTAACATCAAAGTCAGATAAAATTTAACTGGTGGGTGATCAAACGACGATTTTCGTGACCTAGAGACATGAGACAACAAGCTTTAGCATTTATACTGTTTAACCAACCCTCAAAGTTTGTAAAAAGTAGCGTTTAAGTTTGAAACTCTCCTGTATGTGACTTCAAAGTCGGATAAAAATGAACCGATGAGTGGTTAAAAGATGATTTTAATGTTTTTGTGGTCTAGATACATGAGATAACAAGGTCTATCATTTTTGGCATTTGACCACCTCCCAAAGTTTAAGAAAAATACGATAAACTTACAAAACTCTGTTATATCCAATTTCAAGATCGGATAAAAATTAGCCGGTGGGTGGTCAAACAATAATTTTCGATTTTTTGTTGTTTAAAAACATGAAACAGCAAACCCTATCATTTTCAAGCATTTGCCCACTTCTCAAAATTTGTAAAAAGTCCAATGAACTTTGAAATCTCTTATATGTAATTTCAAAGTCGGATAAAAATAAACCGATGGGTGGTTAAAAGTTGATTTTAATTTTTTGTGATCTAGACACATGAGATAACAAGGTTTAGCATTTTTACGCATTCCAACTTCCAGAACTCAGTTATATCCAATTTCAATGGCGGATAACAATTAACCGGTGGGTGGTTAAGCGATAATGTTCGATTTTTTTGTGGTTTAAAAACATGAAACAGCAAACTCAAGCATTTGACTACCTCTCGAAGTTTGTGGAAAGTCCTATAAACTTTGGGTGGTTAAAAGATGATTTTAAGATTTAAGATGATTTTTTAAAGGTGCTAACAGATGCTCAAACACGATCAGACGATGGTCATTTTTTGAAATTTGTATCACAGGACCCGTAAATAGGTCTATAGTCAGTCTAGCCTAAACGAAGGTAACCAATCGAAATCACTGATGCTCAATATTTTGTGATGCCAACTTCGTGGACCTATTTTATTTCAGTATTTTTCTTAAGGCATTGCTGCTTCACTAAATAGTCATGGAAAATCAGCAAATCAAGTTTATTGCTTATTTATTAATAAAGCTATAGTTTCAATCATGTTTTCATCTAAATTATTTTCTAAAATGTTTTTTCTTTCATAATTTTTTGGGGAAGAATTGCAGTTTCCAATAAAAAAATTAATTCATAGTTTTCAATTATTAATTTATCTAATATTTTGATGGATAGTACAAAGTGAATGTGTTTCACATTTGTGAGAAAACTTTTTGAAACATAACATTCTCCTTTAGGTTAACCTGTTCTGAACTGCTGGCTACTTGGACTTGCCACTATTCCTTTTTCTCTTAAAGAGTTTTTTTACCCTTGTCTGATGTACCATATAGTTGGTAGTACACTCCAAATCTTATTATTATTAAATTAACTTAAGATTACATAGAATAGATTCATCAAGTATCTTCAGTTCAGGAAGTAAGGTTGACTTCATTGACGCTTCCTTTTAATTTTTGTTTTTTTTTTTGACAAAATAGTGTATCCACTCAGATATATCCTTTAATTTACTATAGTTTAATCCTTATGCTCGATAATAAAATCAAAAACAAACTCAAGTAAAACAACCATGTAAACTCGCGATCAAAAAATTTGTCCAATAATTTTGACGTTTAACGAAATTTTGACTAAATTTACATAATGTGAACCAATCTTTAATATGTAGGACAGTTTTTTTGAGCGCAAGCTCACGCACTTATATATAAATATTGATTTGAATACAATAAATTAAACCAATATGTGACGCATATAAATCAATGCAACACCTGTGTTAAATTTACAAACCAATGAGAAAATACTGAACTCCAATCGATAACAAATATTTTCTAGAATTGATTCGGTCACGTTTACCAAACATATACGTTAAGACATTACACGTTTTGTTATAATTTCCATCTTTCCTGTTACAGAACCTAACTAAACATGAGTGACATTAAGATCACCTACTTCAACGTCAAGGCCTTGGCCGAAGCAACTCGTTTACTTTTGAAGTATGGAGGTATCGACTTCGTCGATAACCGCTTCGAACATTCTGAATGGGCCGAACTTAAACCAAGTAAGAGTGGATGCTTCCATTTAATTTAAAACTGATTTTAATCCGATTAAATTTAATAGATATGCCTTTTGGGCAAGTACCAATATACGAGGAAAATGGAAAAACTGCCCATCAAAGCGTAGCTATCGCCCGTTACGCCGCCAAAAAAGTAAATTTGGTTGGTGACGACGATTGGGAGAATTTAGAAATCGATGCTATAGTCGACACCATTAACGATTTTAGAGGAAGTAAGTATTACATCGATTATTTCTGATAAAATATTTATAGTATGTACTTGTTTAAGAAATTGCTGCTTATAACTACGAACAAGATCCGGCTATTAAAGAGGCGCGTAAAGGTCCGCTATTCCAAGAAACCATCCCGTACTACCTAGAAAAATTCGAGCAAATCGCCAAAGACAACAACGGCCATTTCGCAGTTGGCAAACTTACTTGGGCCGATTTCTTCTTTGTAGGTTTGCTCGACTATCTGAATCATATGGTAGGAAAGAATTTGATCGAGGACTCTCCGAATCTACAAAAAGTCGTCGAGAATGTCACTTCTATCCCGAACGTTAAGGCATGGATCGATTCACGTCCACAAACTGATCTTTAAACCGTTTTTTTTTCTTTTTACTTTTATAAAATTATCCGTTTTTTTGTTTTTCCTCTTTTAATGTCATATCCTCTTTCTAGTTATATTATATACGCATCAACTTGTTATTATTGCTTTTTTCAATAAAAAGAGATACTAAAATCGCTGATTATGTTTAGCTTGTTTTATATATGTATATACAGAGGCTTAAGATGTTTAACGTTTGTCAAATGAGTACAAGCACTAGCACCACTGTAACCATGAATGACACGACAACAAATTGTAATTCACATTAAGAATAGAAAAAATCGAACTGTTTTCTTTATCTAACACTCATTGAGCTAATGCTTAAGTTATCAAGAAACATCTGTATGTCATGTTGACGTCAATTTAACATACATACTCATCGGTCGCAGACGTCAACTGATCCTATAAAGTACCTATATCAACATATTGCAATGAAAAAGGTAAACCTAATTCAAAGCACATGATTTGATAACCACACGTCATACAGAAAGTGCATAAAGGGAACGTTTGAAGTTCAATTCTGACACACAGACACGTGTTTCGAACTTATTTGTTCTCATCAGTGTGTGATACAAGAGTTATATCTAGAAATTACTCAACAGAAACTCAGAAGATAAACTCCATGACCTCTATCGGGCGATAACCAGGCACCAACAAGGGCAGATTTCAGACTCTCTACACGAGCGATTACAGAGATCACGTGTGTAAGTGCTATCGTCATCTATCGGACATCCCGATAAGTGTAAACACAAACAAAACACAAAAATGTGATACGTGTACATCCCTCTGCCGGAGATTTGGTTAAACTACATCAGCATATTGCAATGAAAAAGGTATACGACGTGTCGTTATCGTCAAATCATGTGCTTTGAATTAGGTTTTTACCTTTTTCATTGCAATATGCTGAAGTAGTTTAACCAAATCTCCGACAGATGGATGTGCACGTCTCACACTTTTGTGTTTTGTTTGCCTATAAAGTATGATGACCTTCGTCCCAACGCTCAAGAAATACATCGCATCCCTGATGAGGACAACACTGGAATGGATAACAATCTCGAGCAAACGGCTTTAATGAACTTACACCAAGATAGACCACTGCCGAAGGTGAAGATCTCAAAAATACTCTATGTAGCCGTCGATTAGCACCAACATCAGCAACCCAATGCAGCGAGACTAATAACCACTTCTCCGCCGAAAGCCGGAAGGACTCGTACTAAAGACTATAAGGCTCAAGAACTTAGAGTTGAACCCCTGGAGAGAAAAGCAAAACCCAGGGTAATCTCAACTAACTTCTATCAAATTAGAGGGACCCATTCGGGAAACTCGTATAAATGACAAAACAAAGGCCTCCAGCATTGATCCATAATTAACCGCCCCTTATACCGATCGAGCACCATCAATCGATACTATTTTCTGCTGCCTAGCCTGCAAATAACTTTCGAATCGTTTAATTGACGATAAACCAATAAACCAACAAGTTCGTCAATACAAAGACGTGGTGCGATGGCAGTCCTCGTCCGCAAGAACTTAGAGGCAACGCTAGTAAACTGATGATGAAAAACCAGTTTAGTATCGAGGATGACCCCAAGTGTTGCCTCCAGGATAATCTTTCGCCCTCCACAGAAATGGTGGGGGAGGGGACATGCGGATGGCTTCGCACTTGGACGGATTTATCGACAACCTCAATTTGTGGATCCACTAAGGACGTTTAAAGAGCGGTATCGTCCACGTAGACAAAAAGATTTGGCACTAAAAAGAAACCCTGAGGTACCCCATTTCTGTTGGATCTTAGGTCATAGAACTCATGCAGATGTTTTACGGGAAAATTCGTGAGCCGGAGGAGTTAAAAATCAACCGATAAGCCCCGACAAAAACCAAACTGCTCATCTGGAAAAATGTTAGCTTCGTTGATGGCGTCACGAACCCTGTCGAGAATGATGGCCTGTTATTTTCGACATGTTAGACAAAAGGCTTATCGGTCTGTAGTAGGAAGGGAAGAACATAAAGACATCGGACAATTTTCAGAAACGTGGGCATAGTATTGAAGACCATGACGTCTAAGATCGTCTATAGCGCCGTCAGGAAAGCACTTCAGCGCAGTGTTGAGGATGCCATCGGAATCCGGTGCCTTGTTATTGGGTCGAATGCTGCTATGCCAGAGGGCCTCTTCTCAATTCGCAACAGGGACATGATCGCGGCAACCGAGCGGAATGGTATTGAGAGCAAAGCCAACCTCACGGTATAAAGGGCCGTATTGACGTTGGCCCTGGACGCCATTTAAGATACGCTTCTGCATCTTGTCCTCCGTAGAATAACCTACGCCATGACGGCCCTGAAGCGGAACACAGGATGCTATTTTAAAAAAAGAAACAGGGGGTTTTAGGAGGAATAAGACTGATTGATGATAATCAAGCATATCACAGAAAAATAAGACTTTTAGGCGACCCTGTACATGCATGTTATTCTCGGAACATTTCCCTAGCAATATCATCAATCAAGTATTGATATCCAGGCTGTAATATAGAAAAACTACGGAGACAATTTGAAACAGAACGGTTGGCCATCCCTCCACGTACCATACATTGCCTAATGAACTCACGACTCGTCTCGTGTAGTTCGGACATAAGGAACAAAAGTGGTAGATTTTTTAAACAACATATCGCATTGAAATACAAAATTTATTGTCATCGAACAAGTAACAAAATAAACAGATTTAACAATTAATTCGAAATAACTTTTGAGCAACGTTTAAATTAAAGAGAAACTCAAATTAATTCCATAGTTTTAATATCATCATCTAACTGCATACTGTGCGGTGGAGTTAAATCGATGAATAATTGCATTACGGTGTCTATCATGGATTCATACAGTTTCACCCTGTAACGTCAAGTTTCACGATTAATAAAAAAATAAAACGTATAAGGTAAAAAAACATCTTACGTAGTACTTTCACGATGAATTTTCATCAATTTCTTATCCTTAACCAACTTTAAAACGGACTTTCTGGTTCGTAAATCGAACATTTCCAGTAGTTGTAGCGGTATTTCCTTGAACTTATAACAGTGATAAAGAAATAATCTGCTACAACAAAGACTTTTCCAGTTATCCTGGTCATTAATTGACAGAAACTTATCAAAAGATTTATTTTGAACTGCGGTACAGTAGGGACAAAAGTACGGCATCTCAACGGAATCGCTGCTGACATAGCCGAGACAAAGTAAATGTTGATGCTTGGAGCATTTAGTGCACTTTATTTTCTCGCTAAATTCTAAGTTGATGTTCTGTTCGCAAGGACAGTAGAATTCTATTGATTCGATTTCGTTGGAATCTACACTTATAAGATCATCAGCATTAGTAACATTTTCTCTATTAAAATGTATGACCCCTTCGTCATCCTTCATCGAATTAAATTCGTCAATCTCGATATTTTTGCTTCTATTCAGATTTTGGTTAACTTCGACTTCATCTTCGTCCATATCGACATCGCACATCTCGCCTTCCACTATTGTAGAATTCGCTCTAGACTCGATACAAAACTGTAATTTTTTAAATAGTTAATGTTAGTTGTAATCTCCCATGTTGTCGCATAGTAAGGATGAACATGTGCTACTACACTATACTAACTATACTGGATGTTCAGGAAAAATTCTAAACTTTTTATCGAGAACAGAAAGTTTTACTACTGCAAGAAATTCATATGGATATGATACAGGTACTGGGCGAATCTGCACCTTCATATCAGGCGGTGATGAATTGGGCAGGCAAGGGATTTTAAACTTGGCAGAGAAACCTGCCTGATGGGTCACTTCAGAGATGAATTTGGTCGTCATTAAGCGAGATCTTGAATAGTTTCCAGCAAGACTCATTACTGTGGATGAAGCCTGCGTTTACTATCATGAGTCTGAATGAAAAAGGCAAAGCGTGAAATGGAGGCACAAGGGTTCACCACCTCCTCGAAAGTTTCATGCACCAGCACCTGCGGGGAAGTTCATGGCGATAGCTTTTTCCCGAAGGAATTATCCTTATAGGTCTTTTACCGCGGGCTCAGACTATAACTGAGCAATATTATGCTGCATTAATTTCAAAACTTCGTGATTCCATCGAAGAAAAAATGAGGGCGAAACTCAGATGTGGTTTACTGTTTCAACAGGAGTTGGCCACAATTCATCATGCAGGCTTCGAAGTTCTCCAACAGCCGTTCTATTCTCCACATTTGGCAACCCTAGTGACTTCCATGTCTTCCCTAAACTCAAAGAACATCTTCATTGGGGTCACTTTCGCGACGATAAGACACTAGTAATAAAGGTGAACGAGTCGTTGGCAGCCCAAGACAAAACATTTTTTGCTGAGCGCGTTAAAGTTTTTTACCGTTGTTATATTTATAAGTGTGTCAACGTCTTACGAGACTATGCTAAAAATAAAAAAGTCTAACTTTCCAAGTCGTTTCATTCTACCACACGATAAAAAGTTTGGAATATTTTTCGGAACACCCAGTATAGTTTTGTAAATACGGCTTATTAGAAAAAGCAGTCTTAAATTTGTCTGGCCAACACAAATCATACCCTTTCCGCGAAGTTATTTGTTGTTTGTTGCTCAACCGTGCACCGTTAGGTCTAAAAGATGTCAGAAATTTTTTCTTACGAAGTAACGCTCTGGATAAATGGTTATGGTTCGAAAAGGGCCCTTGTTGCTATCTCGGCGGTTTGTATACCCGATGATTGTCAATTGTCCTATAATCCTCTAAAAGATGTTGGTATTTGCCGATTGTTAATAACCGCCGTTTCGTTAATTTCTACAGGTCCGGTCAAAATTAGCTATACAGGGATTGCCCACTTGGCCTTCTTTCTTAAATAGTACGTTTAATATTGATTTTATCAGAAACTATACAGATGAAACCGAGGTCCTTAGGGAACTCAAAATATTTTTAAATTGTAAACGAGAAACATCCGAATAAAATATGTACTTAACATTTTCTGATAAAATCAATATTAAACGTACTATTTAACAAAGCAAGCCAAGTGGGCAACCCTATATACAACTTGTATACAACGATGTTCAAAAGTTATCGACCACACTACCATCTACGTTTTTGTTCTTAAAATCGCCCTAACTGCACTGTTTTGTCCGCGGTGGGGATTAATTTGATTGTGTAAATTTGTTATAAAGTTTAAGTGTGCTTTTGAAGTGTTGTAATAACATAAAATCAATTAATTAACTTAAATACGTAAAATGAATTAATTAAATTATGTTATTCTCATACGTTCGACTGTAATGATGCTACGTAGATAAATACCATCTAATTTTATCTTGAAAGAGACAGATCAGATAGCAAAGTCCAATTTTATGAACATTTTAATCAATTTAGTACCTTTAATTTTTTATTCTCACCTTAGAACCTTTAACAGCACACTTTAATTTATGATAACCAGTTTTTAGGTGACCAATAGGTTCATATTCCATTTTTTGGGACATCTGAAGAAACATTGGCATCGCAGTGGGACGAACAAAATGCGGAGGATCGTAGTTTTCAACTATAATTTACAATTGAATTAATGACGATTTAGCTGTGAAAAACAATATTCATATTTGTTTAAATAAAAGAAAATGAGTGATTTGAAACTTGAACACAATTCCCCTCGTAATATTCCGTACCATCATCGAAGAACGCCATTTCTATAAGTATACAGATATCTTTATCCATTTTTTGGTAATTCCCCAAAGAGTCTACGGACTCAAATAATCGTTGGGTCATTCTGATTACATCCTCGGATTTGGGCAATACTGCAGTATCTCTGAAATTTTTTGTTTCACTGTAAAATTTACCAATAGCAAAACGTGACATAAAGTACTACTCACGGTTTGCTTTCATATTTAAATGTAAACTTGTAATCTTCTACTATACTATTTTTGTCCTTATCGATAAATAATAAATGCATTTCTTTTAACTGGAAAAAAATGTAAGATATCTTATTTTTAAATTGATCACATTTTAACGTAAGAAATTTGACATTAAAAGGGCACTCACTAACTAATACTAATCTATTTTAAGAATTTCCATCGTCACCATGACATCGAAAAATGAACATTTTATGACCAAAACGGTCCAAAATCGTATGATAACCAAATATTGACGTCTATATGACGTCATTTGATAGTACACATGAACTGCCTATTGGATTTTCATGTGGAATTGGTTGCCTATGCAGTATTACCTACCTTATATAGAAGGGTAGTTCAGATATTAATTGTCTATATAGGATGTTCCATTAAAAAAAAGTGACTTTTATCGACCTAAAGTTGGTTGAAATGAACGTTAATTTTGGACGACCCTGTATAAATTATGATAAATTTTAGGACGTAAATTTGATGTATGCTATTTCGGTTAATAACATACGAAATATCAAGTCTTCAGCTGCAATGCCTTCAGAAATACAGAATTTTGAACATAACCTTGCAATTGGCCTTATATTTGAAAAAAATAACTCAAAAACGGTTGATTTTTGACATAGGGTGTCTTAGTAAGTTTTGATGCAGAATTGTATGCCCGATACAAAAAACTCATAAAAAAACTGGAAGGGATACAATGGCGTAAATAATTTTGCTGATGAGTCCAGATATCAGTTATAACTACAAGTTTTCAGAAATATTGAATTTCAAGAACATCAAAAAGTTCTAACGAACCATTTCCGTGAATGACCCTGTATACATACTTATGGTCGTATCTGGCTGAATAATATTGGTAATTTTACCCTACATAGTGTTATACATAATTTGTTTTGTGGTTTTTTAGTCACCCTGTATATTTTGAAATTTAAAAAAAAATCGTACTTACGTATTTCTTTTGAATCGCGTCAACAACGCCCTTACACCACCAAAACACATTAGCTAAAGCATGATTTTTAATTCCAGATTTGATCGCTTTAAAACCTATATTACAAATGGGATTATCCACAAAAAGATTGTTTTCATATTCTACTCTATTATAAATTATATTAATAACGAGACGGGGAACAATTTTTCTCATGTAACGCACTGAACTTATATAAGTGGTAATAGATTTCAAATCTTGGGTGGTTAATCCCTTAAAAAAAATTAAATAATGGTTTAAAAAGTATGAATTTAAATGGATTTATTACCTTTACGGCTTGTAATTGGAACTTCGACATATTATACGAATAAAATCCCGATATTAATTGAATAAATTGATTATAATTTTACAACAATTACCAAAGCTTCAAATTAATAAATTGACATGTTTAATTGTCGAAAGGATTTTGTTAGCGTCCTTTATTCAAACCGGTATCAAATGACAAACTTGTTTCATTATCCTAATTGAAATCAAATCAATATTTAATTGATGATTTTTTTTCTAATTAATTTTAAATTTTTTATAAAATAATAAAATTAATAGTTTTATTGCAGCGCAATAATATAAATAAACGTATGCGGTAATTTAATTATTACGCGTAGTACGTAGTACTATAAATAGTTTTCTATAAAGATGCTTTCTATATAATAATTTTGTTTAGAAAATATGTACAATTAATTTTTATTATCTAGTGTAAACGAATAAATTACCTTTCTCGTTTTGCTACAATAATTACTTAATTATAAAAAGTGCAAATTGAATCGAAATCGTAAATTCTAGTAACTTTCCGCTTCGAATATCGTAAGGTTGGCCGATCTGAATGTCACAAAAATTTATCCGTCAAAAATACTGAAGATTATTATTGAAAATATATACGGTTGAAATGGCAAAGAAATCATACGATTTATTATTCAAATTGTTATTAATCGGCGACTCAGGTGTCGGCAAGACTTGTATATTATTCCGGTTTTCGGACGACGCTTTTACGACGACTTTCATCTCCACAATAGGTAAAATTAATTCCGATATAATTACATTCGTCAATTATCGAATATAAATATAAGAGTAAAAATTCGATAATGATTTCCGCTTACTCGTCGCAATAGGATAATCTTTATTTTTAAACGTCTTACATAAATTAGTATATTAACTGAGGGCGAGGTCATTAACGAGCGCCAAATTTAAATCGGGCGTTAATTGCTAATTTTCCGATTCTTACAGGTATAGATTTTAAAATTAAAACAGTAGAGTTAAGAGGGAAGAAGATAAAATTACAAATATGGGATACGGCAGGACAGGAACGTTTCCACACGATAACCACATCGTATTACCGTGGTGCTATGGGTATAATGTTAGTGTACGATATTACAAACGAGAAAAGTTTTGAAAATATCGTTAAATGGTTAAGGAATATAGATGAGGTAAGTCAAAAGTGATATTCGGATTTGTATTTTTTAATGTGTCCGATGATTTTATGTGATTTTAGCACGCAAACGAAGATGTAGAAAAAATGATATTAGGAAATAAATGTGATATGGATGATAAACGAACAGTTAGCAGGGATAAAGGAGAAGCTGTAAGTTCTATAAAATATATTCAAGTTTTTTTTTAATCTTTTACATTTCGTTTGGAAATTAGTTTTATTTTTACAATAATGTAGAATTAACAAATTTCCCTCGTTTGATATTGTGTTCCCTAAATTTCATGTCATTTAGACAAAATCATAGGCAACGACACAGTTCATCGTAGACTGCGATATAATATTTATCCTGAACAACCCTTTCATGGAAACATGCTTTTATCGTCTTTGAATTATTCTTATTCTGATTTATTATCGTATATCTGTCCATATGCTGCATTCTAGGACTCGTCTGTCCACAGAATGTTGCGGCAGACTGTAATATCGTTTTTGACATGACATGCTTGCCCGGGCTTCCACCAAACAAACGAGCTTCAATAAGACGTCAACGTATTGTAGAAGTGTCCTATTTTATCTTGCAGGACGTAACAAAAGGATTATACTTCACCAGCCTTTCTATCTATCTTAATTCGCGCAGCCCAATTTTTGTTTTTCTTCCTCTCGTTTCCGGCTTTTCTGTCAATTTTTTAGCATTTACAATCGTTTTGCTAGAGCAAGCAAGTGTTTGTTCTATAAATGTGTAGGCTTTAGCCTCGGAAAAGCAATTTTGTTATGAGATTTCGTTTTCCCCCATTTTAAGTATCTAAAAGACAATTAAATCAACTATAGTTTAATGCAACTTTCTAATCACACTTCTTTTCTACTGTTAACACTCCACTACTCTTATTTTGTACACGATTTGACGCTCGATTTTAGAGAATACGGGGAAATCTCTAACAATGGGGTAATCTATGTACTTTTCTATGGATTTTTATGTAATTTTGCCTTATCTACTGCTTTCTTTCAAATTACCCTGGTCATGTATACTTTGATTACCATATTTTCCAAATCTCTTGCTAACTGATCCTTTCATATTACTTCCCTGTAATTCCCTGTGATTCTCCTTTCATTATTTTGTCTATTTCGTGATTCTATTAGGTTTCTATCCTCCTTGGGCCCATGAAAGGTTTGACAGTAAATGCTTTATGCTGTGTAATGTAAATTGTTTATATAGGTCTAGATAAAATCTCTACATGTTCAAAATTTTAGCAAATGTAGCCTTTTTTAGTGTTAAAATGGGGTTATCATACACGATACTTTGGGTTTTGTGCAAGACATTTGTAAACAAGATTTTGTCTAAAAGATATTTATTGATGAAACTTTAAAAAACAATTTCTTTGCATATTACAGCACAAGAACATATTACACCAAGTACATTTAGTAAACGTTAGTCCTTTGCACCCTTTATATCTGCATTTTGATCTTGATTTTTGTTTTCCAGTCATAATTTCAAGTAGATCTTTGGCTTCCTGCTTGCAAAGTCTTTTATCAGGAACGGGAAGGATTTTTCTACGTTTACGCTTGTTTGATCAGATTCTTCTTCCTCACTAACATCTGAATCTTGATTGATTGTAATTACTTTTTCTGAATATAACAGTGGCCAAAGAAAATTTAAAGCTGAGATAATCTAGGATATCTTTTCTTGGAACTCCTGAAGCTACACTTCTCTATATTAGAGCCAGCTCGACGCGGCACTGAAATCAAGAAAATGATAAATAGAACGATCAGTCCCTTTATTTGTTCTACTGTTCATGAGATATTTTGAAATCACCCGCTCCAACAGGTCTACTCCTCTCATTTTGTCATTGTAACTCTGAACCACTGAAGGACGATTGATCTCAATTTTTTTTTTCCTGAACAGACCACTGTCTACAAAGTCTGTAAACTGTTTTATAAAGATGACTATATTTACAATCTAGTTAGTTTGTTCAAACACAACACACCACAAGTCTTTACTAATATTTGTTTAACTGGTTTACTAAATAAAACAAAAAAGTGTACGCGTACATCCTTGCTCATTCCATTCTCGCCTTGCCCGCCCGTTGCAGTGCCGACAAAGATCGCTCAACGCGCGATTTCACAGAAGGATACACCTGTCATGTGTATACCCACAACCATTCTTCGCTCAAACTCGGTCGGGTAACGGGAACGGCCTTCCATTACCCACAAAGTATAGCCTCTCAGTAAAAAATACAGATATAGAAAAATTCGCAACTTGCCTGTTTACTTGTTAGTACAGTGTATTGTTATTTTTGTTGTCATTTTTTCTAATTCATCTAATATGTTGCCCAATTAATATTACACAATCTGATCTTAATTTAGAATTATGTTTTTTTACAGATAGCCAGAGAACATGGAATAAGATTTATGGAAACATCAGCGAAAGCCAACATAAATATAGAAAGAGCATTTAACGAATTAGCGGAAGCGATATTAGACAAAACGGCCGGTCGGGAGCCCGGCGAACACATAGATAGAGTTATGGTGGACAGACGACAGCAATCGAATTCCTCGAAGGCATGCTGCAATAATTAAGGATTAAGTACTACCCCGCTCCCTCTTTTTCCCCCCACTTTTGTCGTCTTAAGTTAAAAGTAAAAAAAAAGAAGCGAAAAGTCATCATAAATCTATATAAGATATATATCAAACTCATTATTTTTTAAAAGTGTGTATATTATAATGATAAAAATAGGAAAATAAAGTGTCTTGCATATACCGCTTGTGTAACCAAATGACGTTTATAATTGTATTATTTAAAAGAATATTTGTTTTTTTCTGTAGTAATGCAATCTTACTTGTTAGAATAATTATCGTAATGTCAACTGTAGAGCTTTTTCACTTCGTCGAACAATGAAAAGACATCATCCTATGGGTTCATGTTCATCATATTAGAAGGTTGTTTTCTTTTTTTTTGTATGTTTAAAAGTAATGTACGTTTAAGCAATGTATATGTGTATATTGATATATACAGGTTGTTTTAAATTAAGTATACGTTTTAATATCTTGTCGATATGTCTTTCTTATTTTATTTAACTTAATCACCTTCCTGTGTTCCTTAGTTTGTACTCGTTCGCGATGGTGTATCTAATTTAATTTCACTCAAGTGATTTGATCTAAATAATCAACTTTAAAAGTGAACTGTAATAAATATATTCTCAAGATTGTATTGATAGTTTTAATTTAAATCAACCTGTGTATATATTTAAGCGGCAGAGATTCTTTTTTAAGTTGATTATATACTTCAAATTATGACGATTCAGCAAGAAATTGTACTACAACATAATAGTTTGAGCAGACAAGGAAGACAAACTTCTGCCAAATGAAACTAACTAATAAATCTACCTAGCCATGAAAAAAAGCACATAAGAGAAAAAAATTTTCTACGTAACTCCCTTCAACACTAATACACTTATTCCATTTTTTATCCCTGAGATACTTTTTAAATTTTTGAAAAAGAAGTCTGACAGGGCTATAACTTAACTAAACCCACAGTGATTGATTATCTGCTGAACTTTGTTTGCCTTATGAACCCGGGCAATTGTCGTGCAGCAATAACTTTTTTAATGGATAAGAATGCGAGGGTTTTCCCTCTAGAACAGTTTTTAAATTTTTATTGTGTTTCCGTAGGCCTCTCCATTTATGGTATACCCTCTTGGCATATATCCAATAAGCAAGACTCCTTCAACAACCCGGAAAACAGTTGCCATCGGTTTTTTTCCAGAAAATTGTGTCTTGGCCTTTTTGGTGGTGGAGAGCCCTTATAAACCCACTGCATGGATTCTTGTTTAGTAGGAGGGTCCCAACGATGTACCCAAGTCTCATCCCCGATGATAATTCGAGATAAAAATGTTTTGTCCCTCTCCAACTCGGCCAAATTTTCTTGAGAAACTACAGTTTCTGTTCAGGTGTAAGCAATCTGGGTATCCACCGTGCAGACACATTCTTCATACCCAAATCGTCATGCAAAATTTTGAGTACACTTGCTTCGGATATATAGACTTCATTGGCAATGACAGAGATCTTTACACGGCGATCTTTCAGTACTAAATTTTCGACTTTTCGCACAATGTCTTAGAGTTCGAGCTTCAACAAGTCGTCCGGACTTTGGGTCATCATTGATTGACTCTCGACCCCATCGAAAGTGTTTAGACCAATATTTTACTTGAAAATAACCATTCTTGCATGAATTGCTTTTGGACCATTGACTTCTTTTGTCAGGAACTTTATTACGCTGCGATGTTCAACCTTAGTTTCACTCATTTTATCGAGAAGTAGACCGACTCAAATCTCTCTCAAACTAAACACAACTTAGCACATGTACTTCTAACAGTGACAGCAATTTTTCAATAATTTGACAGTGGCACAACGTTGCTTCAACATTACGGAGATGGCTCTAGTGTTTATTCGAGATTGTGGAAACTGGAGATTGTTCATATGGCTTCACGTAACCTTTCCTGGCAATTGCCTTAGAAGAATGGCATCCAAGCTTTATACAAAAAATTACGAAGCTCATTACTAAAAAAAAAAGGTGTTTAGTAATGGACTCCTCCTATGTGCACTACCACAATTTCTGTTGGAGTGTTGGAAGATATCCCTACCTAATAATAAATCTTAACCGTTCAGAAATACAAATGTACAGACCAGTAAGGGAAAATGGATATTCCACCGTCGCTAGTAATTCTTCACAAAGATGATACTTTTTTTTTCTAACGTTTTTAAGCATTCCAAAATTCTCGTTGCAATAAGAATCATGCTCGAGATTGTTAAATTTGTTAAACACACTTATGTTGTAGTGCAAAAAAATAAACCAAATGAAGTATAAAATTAACTTTCAGGAAACTCTGTATATCATTTTTTTCTTATATGTATATTGTTCACTAAACTTTGACCATTTTACACACGTCATCTTCACAATACATAGTTAAAATTAATAATTAGAACACAGGATTTGTGTTTTCATCTTTTCATATGTAAAAAGTTAAGATTGTAATGTGATTTTTTTTTCTAAACTATATATATATACATAGAAGACACGAGATTTAAATATACAGGGTGCGTTAGAATGAAGGTTTACACTGAGCGGAGTACACACTGTTCTTGACAATGATTCTTGGCACAACTAAATATAGCAAAGTTTAGAGAATGATTGAAATGCAGTTTATGTTTAAACGTTTTAACGATCGCTTTTGTCACATTATTACTGTTTCGATGTGAAATTGTACGAGTTTTGTTTTTTTCGTACGCATATATATATATTATATATAAAATGTCCCTTTCTGTTGTTATAAAATGATCGACGAAACCTGTATATTATCAGGATGGATTGCTTATATTGTGCTGTTTTTTACCACTCACTTCGGCTAACACATAATGACGCATATGTATATCGCACGGTATATTTTTAAGATTGTAACTATTATTACTATCTTGCCTGTCTTACGTTTCGATATCTAGAAGAACACGCTTAAATTTTCGTTAATGTCATACGTTGAATCTCGATTCATGTTTTGGCTAAAAAGAGCAAGACTTTTTGTACATATATAGTAATAGAAGTGGTTGATTTTGTTTGCGTCTTTTCCCTTGAAAGTACCTACCTTTCTCTATAATATATATTGCATATTGCGTATTTTTTACATACAGTAATAATTAATAAATAAACTACCGAATATTATAATATGATATGGAAATAAATGAAGCATGTTATCTCTTTTTAAAAACGGAAATAAATGTTTTGTAATATACATATTTTGCGCTTATATATTCCATAATTACCCAAACATTACAGTCTGTAGTACACTCGTAGTGTCGTAAGTGAAGAGATGCATTTTTAACAAGAGAGGATTGCACGAAGCGAAAACTTAGTCAGTCGCCCGGAAGCATACTAGGAAGCCAAGATTTTAGAAGCGCTTCTTTTTCAGGTTTTACAGCTGTAACTGTCGAAATATTTCTGACAGTTACAAATTTGACAATTGTAGCTATCAAAATATATCTCCCCGCTGTAAAATCGGTTATTTTTCTACAATTTGTAGCATCACAACTGTCAAAAAAGTTCTGACATCCGCCAATCTGTAAAAACGACTATTTTTATATCACAAGTTTATTATTTTCTTAGATTTGATCTTTGTAGTATTCAAAAGACATCAGACAGGTGAATTGTTAATTGTTTTTCACAATTTTAAGCATCGTAGCCATCAAAAAATGTGTAATAACTGTCGAATTGTAAAAACAGTTATTTTTCGCTGCTTCAGCTTTACTGCCCGGCATGATTTTTTAAAATTAAGATACGTTTTACGGATATAACAAGTGTAACCCTATTTTAACAGTAGTTGTCAGAAGTATTTTTATTTTTGACAACCATCAATTTATAGAAACACTATATTTTTATCAAATTTGACAATTGTAGCTGTCAAAATATATCTCCCCGCTGTAAAATCGATTATTTTTCACAATTTGTAGCATCACAACTGTCCAAAAAAAATCCGACAACTGTCAATCTGCGAACATCTACGAAGTTTGTTGTTTTATCGGATTTGATAGTTGTAGTATTCAAAAGACATATGACAATTGGGCAATTAGTTGTTTTTCACAATTATGTGTCGTGAGTGATAAAAAAATTGTGACAACTGTCGAATTATGCCAAACCATTTCTGACAGCTACTAAAATGTAAACAATACTTCATTTTTTGACAATTATAGCTGTCAAAATAAGTCTGACAGCTGTAAATGTTTTAATTCAGTTTCTTGTTACGCTTTTGAGTGACGTAATTATCGAAACATTTCTGACAGCAGTCAAAATACATGCAGTAACGTAACCACAACTGAAGACATGAACTGCGTTCCAAATACATACACTCTAAAAAGTGTGTAACTGTAGTACCAGTTATGACCATGTGAAGTTTTATTTGTACATATTTAAGAGAGGAAAATTAACAATAAATGTTTTAACAACATAAAAACTAAAAGAATTCAAGTGGTGGTACATCCGATTTTTCCTTAGAACATAGATCGGACATCCTTTCCATCAGAGTTTTTTGAGGCTGTACTTCTAAATATTCTCGTCTAAAACAAAAATGGATCAGTTTTACGAAAATGGAGGCTCTTTAATCGGATGGTCGTATCACATATTATACCTTAAAGATTTTTCTTCTTGGCGACAATTTTGTTGTTCGTCCCTTTTAATAGACTCATCATTTCCTTTTTGAATAGTAGTCTTTTTAGCAAATAACGGATTATATTTAACTTTCGGCATACGTATAACTAATCTCCCGGTAGTTTGAGATCTTTGAGCCGTACTTTTATCCGTGCATATTTCTTCGGGTAAAACGAACTGAAATACCTTCCCTTTTACGGTTAATTTAACAAAAATAGGCTGCAAATCGACGTCGATCAGATTCGTGTCTAGATATCTGCGAAAATTATCACCAATCATTAAAATAAATTTTAGTTTAATATGTATTATACTTGTAAATCCCAATATCTAGAATAAGTTCTTTAGGATCTTCATCGCAGAATTTAAAATCTAATTTTGCTTGATTAACATTTAACGGCCTACCATCTTTCGTAAATAAACTGACGACCCGTTTATGCTTTCGTTTTTTATCATCATCTGACGAGTCCCGTGATTTTTTTGAACGTTTCGCCATTTCGATCCTAACCTCAGGCGCATGCTCAGATGTGGATTTCCAAAATTCCTCGTCCGAAATATTATAATCCACTTCGCTTAAACGTTCTACCTGCAATCTCCTAAAATCTTGATATTTTCGTTGATCTTTCCGGACTACCTTTTCGATTTCATCCAATCTTTGTAACGCCTAAAATTTCATCTTAAATAGCTAAATAAAATTATATTAAATAATCGTATTTACCGTAATTACTTCGCTTCTCTTAACTTCTTGGTTGTCTAACGTTTCCAATTGTGTTAAATGCGCAATTACATAATTTCTATAATCTTTGAAATCCGTACACGGATTTCCTGTGAGGTATAGATGTCTCAAGTTGGCGTTAGCTTTTAACGAGAGAACACTTTCAATGTCCCCGATGAAGTTTAAAGTTAAATCTAGTTTTTCTAGGGATTCGCATCTTTCTAAATTTTCGATCTTTTCGATATTATTAATGGCTAAATTTAAATAAACTAATTTCTTTAGTTTATGCAGATTTTCTACAAATTAAAATTCATAAGAAATGTGAAATTATAATTTGACAACTTGTTATTAAATATTTAACAAAAATCTACCTCAAGTACAATTCAGTTTAGCAATTCTTACCTATTTTAGCTATTAAATTCGATTGTAAGTATAATATCTGCAGGTTTTTACACCAATTTCCAAGATTTTCGATCTTTTCGACATTTTCCTGATGCAATGACAGCTCTTCCAATGTGCCTATAATACCTTCATTGTGTTCGGATTTTTTTCGAATTAATTCTTCGGTTACTAAAAGTTGAAGTGTTTTTTTTTGTTTGTTTTAAGACTGTGAATCCGAATTTTCTAAAGACTTACTTCCAACCATATTTATTTCTGTTATTTGTCAATTTGTGACCGATATTCCTTGCATAGCAACTGTTGTGATCTTATAAATTATTGATAAAACATGGTAGGCAGTCCAATCATACCACCGTCTACATTCAAACACCGTTTTTTTTTTTTAAGTAAAATTTAATTTAATTTTATATTTTATCGATAAAAATAAGTTAGGACAGTTCGGACAAAACAAAATTGTCTTGAGCTGCAAACCACTCGTTCACCTCATCGTCTCGAAAGTGAATCCCACGAGGGTGATCTTTGAAATCGTCAGGGGCCAAATCTGAAGAATAAGGCAGCTGTTGGAAAATTTCGGGGTACCTAGTTACTTTTACGGGGAAGTACGAATTTGAAGCCAAAATGTTGTTTTTCATTTTTAAGCAGCATAATATTGCTGTTATAGTTTTACCACGTGGTAAAAAGTTCAGAAGAATAATTCCTTCGACATCTGTTGCACGAAACTTTCGAGGGAGTGGTGAACCCCTATGCCTCCATTCTATGTTCTGCTTTGTTAATTCAGAATTATAATGGTGAACCAAGGTTTCATCCACAGTATCGAATCTTGTTAGAAAGTATTTCAGATCTCGCTTAATGACGGTCAAATTCGTTTCGGAAGTAACCTGTTGAATGCGCTTTTGCTCTGGGGTCAACATTTTCGGTACTCATCGTGCAGCCACCTTTTTTGAGACCTAATTCTTTATGTAAAATAGTTTCTACGCTACCTATTGAAAAGCCACGACCATGGCATGAACTACATCAATATTTTCTCTGCAAACAACAATTTCCAGCCGTCCAACACCAACACCTTGTTAACAAGTCTCTCTGCCAAGTTTAAAATCTGCCGTTCTATGTTGGCCTATCAGATGGCGATTGAAGCTGAACGAGACAAAATGCCAGATGATTCGTTTCGAGTCCGGCTATTACATACCTTGGCATGGTTGTGAACAAACGACTTACACTTCGCCATCACACCAGTGGAGTTATCGACCGTTGTGGGGCCGCCCGATCCATTCCCAGCCAGCACAGACACGTATATACTTCACGTGAACAATACGTCACTACTTACGTTGAATTCACTAACGTTTCAACGTATGACGTAGAATAAACGAAAATATGACGATAATATGTCAGAGGGATTCGACGTAATTTAGTTACGTCGACTAGACGTCAATTACGTAAAATATACATAGGTACCCATCGACGTAGATATTACGATATCCCATAGCAATATTTATAAGAGGTAAATTTTCCATAACAAGAAAGACAATACGTAGCAAATGTGCACTTCAAATAAAAAGAAATCTGTATAATAGAATGTTAATCTGTATAATAGAATGTTAATCTGTATGCAGGGTGTCCCAGATTTTATTTTACAGGCTGTAACAACACACCCGGTATATTTACGATTAAAAATTTCAAATAAAAGTTGCTTTACCTCTTAAAGTCTACGAAACGACAGCGTCAGTTTTACATTTGCTTATCGTATTGAAGGTCATTTGAAGGCCAACTTTTGTTTTTTTAATAGAAACCTATATTTTGGAATGCAGCGTTATATTAACCAGAAATATACAAATAGCTTTTGTCTGAATAGTTTTTTAATTACATTTGTAGTTTTTTAAATAAATTTCCATTATTGTGGAAGCGACATTCATCACTCCAGAATATGTAGTTGAAAAACATTTAAATTTTCTTCTGCTAGAATATGTAAGCGTGCAATAAATAATAATAATAATAATATAGAATTAATTGGCAAAAATATAAAGAACAAAGTTACATGGTCTAGACAGAAAAAAAAACACAACGAAGCCAAATAGACTAAATCGCCTAGTATCTATTATAAAATAGATAAGTTCGGCGTTCTTCCTTTAACCTAGGTAAAAAAAAGAAAAGAAATTAAGAAGACAATAAAAAAAACATAAAAAATATATGAATAACTAATAAAGTAACAAACTTTTATCCGTTCTAGAATCGCAAGTAAGGACAATATATAATAGAAAATATACACATACTGCATTGGAATGACAAATTATGTGAAGTTAACGTACATATCTACATACACTACCGCTCACGGAAGTTTGGCCAAGAGAGAAAATTATGAGAAAACAACAATAAAAAGCTTGAAGTCAAATCTGGCAAAATAAATTCTTTAATTCAAAATACCAATAGACTAGTAGACATAAAAAAAAATCAAAACAACGTTTCTGAACAATTATTTTACATAAAAAATATTAAATTTTCTTTTCGTCAAAGAAGCCACCTCTCGCACGCAAAACAGCTCGTGCCACTCGTGGCATTCTTTGCACTAATTTTTGCAATGTTTCAACTGGAGTATTACTCCATTCGTTCAGTAACACATTCCACATCTGTTCTTTGGATGTAGGAGCCACAGTTCTCACCCTCCTATCTCGCTCATCCCACAACAACTCTATAGGGTTGAGGTCGGGGCTTTGCGGAGGCCAAGTCATAATTTTTAAAATTTTTGCGTTCTGCTGTTCATTTACATAATTTTTGCATACCTGAGCCGTATGTTTCGGATCATTGTCTTGCATAAAGACAAAATTCTGCCCAATTAATTGCAAGCCAGACGGAATAGCATGATTTCTTAAAATTTCGAGATAGGTTTCTTTCTTCATTATACCCGGAATTTTGTGCACGGTTCCTACCCCTGAGTAGCAGAAACAGCCCCAGACGATAACAGAACTGCCACCGTGATTGATTGTTGGTACAACATATTCGGGCAGCATTTTGTCATTGTGTGAACGTCTTACAAAAATTCGTCTTCGCTGACCAAACAACTGCAACTTGGATTTGTCAGTCCACAGAACGTTAGCCCATTGTTCTATCGTCCAATTTCGATGTTGTTGTGCCCACTAAAGCCTTTTTTGTCGATTGCCTCTACGAAGAAGAGGTTTGGGTACAGCTATTCAGCCGCGTAAATTTCCTTCTTGTACTCTACGTTTGACCGTACTCACAGAAATTCGATGTGGCCTTCCGCGATTAAATTCATTCGCTATTTTTGTTGCCGTTTTTCTGCGATTTCGTTTACTTGTTAGTCTTAGTTGTCTGCGGATGTCGTTATTCTGGACGGTCCTGGACGTGAAAGATCTTCTAAATCGCCTGTATCTTTAAATTCTCTTTCTTGTGTAGAAGTCTCGTCTGATTTTTTTATGATATTTCAGATTTACTGTGCAATAAATCCCCTCGTGATCGGAAATAGCAGTATGAAAGGTTCCAACATTGCGTGTTGGTGTATTCTGACCTACAATTATAAGGTCCAGCAATGTTGATGTGGCAGATGTAATTCGTGTAGGAGTATCAATCAACTGGACAACATCTACAGTGCTAAATAGATCTAATATTTTAGTCGCATTATTATCATGTACATTTAGTAAATTGACATTGAAATCTCCCAGACATATAGCATAATCAGAAGTTGTATTGTATTCTGTTAATGTATCCTCAAATTCATTTAAAAAATTAAGAAAATTGCTCCTTGGTGGTCTGTAAAAGGCCCCGAAGTAGACCTCCCTACCTAAATTCAAGCCTTCTTTGAAAATCGTTGGGCGTCAAACCTTGAACTACGTGAATTTTATTTAAATGGATGATATCTGTGTGCTTTTAAAATTCTGTGTACGATCGCTTTGCTAATTCTAATTCCTGCTGCCAGAATACGAAGAAAACGTGAGGGTTTATCCTCAAGTAAGCCAAAACGTTAATAATGTTTTCTTCGTTTCTAACACTTGGGTGGTCTTTTTATTGTGACAAAATATTGAAAATAAAGATTTTTATTATTAAAAGACCGAAAAACCTGTAGAAATTTAGAATAATCTCTAATAACTCAAAAACTAATAAAAATAGGTATATGAGACATTAATACGAATCGATGTAGAATTCCTTGTTGAATCAAGTGCTGCAATAAAAACTACTATGTGCCATTTCAAAAAAAAAGAATGTTTAATGTTTGAAGATATCTGAATTGGTTGCTAATTTCTGCACACCCTGTATAAATTTTGTTGAAAATTATGACAGTTCCCAGTATCTATGACCCTTTACTTTCGTTTGCAGAAGTTTGGTACCTTGCGCTTAAAAGTGCTTTACAATATTAATTTTTCTTTAAGATGGTGCAATAAGAAATTATTAAGGAAAATTGTTAATATCTTCGAAACAGTTGAATTTGGGGATAGGGAAGCCTAACACAAAAGATTTGTAAATAATGCGTAGAATCGATTGCATTGAAAAAAATTATACCATTGTATTCAGTGAAAATGGAACACTCTGTATAAGTGACAGTAATTATGGAACTTGTGCCATATCAATTCAAGTAACCTCCGTATAATTGTTTTTCAGAAAAAATATCTACAAGGGGAGATATGGTACTTGGACGCACTAGAGAAACACTCTGTACAGGATGTCCACAAAGCGAAAAAGTTCGATAGAAATTTTTTATCACTTCGTCATCGTACTCTTTTTTGCAAAGAATATTTAGGATTTTCAACTGTAGAAAGTATTACCTGTAACATAGTGTCATCGTTGATAACCCGTTTTTGATGCTTTTTTGTATATTTGTTGAAAACATTACCTGTTTTGAATTTATTAAAAATTTTCCTCACTGGTGACTGGTGAATATGTTTCTATGGATGTCGGTGATTAAAGATGTCTGCAGTTTCTCGAAAAGTTTTAGTGAATCACTGTAAAACTCTCGGGATCCGCCCAAATAATAAAAGATCTTCCAAAGTAGTCTTTATGAGGAGAGACATGGGTCGGTATCATAAATGCACAATATTTGTCTCATTTTTTATTGGTTGTCTCAGTCACGTGGTGCGTTAGTAGTCGGGAGAGATCGTAATCGCGCTGTTGGTCAATATGATTCCAAAAGAATTCTGTAATATCTACAGTTTCCAGCACCAGCATGTTTTTAGTTTCACCTAGCTCTAACATCTTAGCTCTGCAGACTGCAATACTGCTATTTGAAATTTGTAATCGAATCTTATAAGTCAAAGAGAAGCACGTATTTAGGGCATAAAATAAATATATTTATATGTGAAATTCGTAACACCAACAAAATCATATAACGTAAAATCTTACAATAAACAATTTAAATTAATTCTTTTGCAATAACAAGATATAATAATACATACTGTATCTGATCTAGGTTACTATTGTATCAGTTATGGTTAAAACAAAGAAACTTATACACGTCTAAATATAATATGTAGATCTAAGATTTCTATTACAAAATAATGCACTTTTACATTAATCAATATATTTATCTTCACGTCAATACTATGCCGAGACAATCTTATTTAGTATGTTTGCTATAAAAAGCTACATATCTATTAAATATAGTTAGTTGTATCTGTGGTATTCCTGTATTGTCATAGTAGCGTCGTGAAGATTCTACAATTCGTATCAATCTGTTTTTTTTTAACAAGGATCATTTTTTTCCCGAAAGATTTGATAATTTAAAATTGATATATATATATATATACGTATAATATAGATACGTTAAAGTAAACGTTTGTGATAACTAGAAATTAATAGCGTAGTGAAGAGTAATGAAATAGCAGTTTAACATTTGAATTTCGCGCCCTTTCCCGCGCATATCAAAAAACAACAACTAGACAATTTTAAATTATGATAAAATAGTTTCGAGACTCGTTACATCTTATCGGTTTATTAGTTAGAAGACGAAGTTAGTACAGTTTAAACAAAATTACGTTAAAACATTACTTAATACAAGATTGAGATCGCTAACCAAACTTTACCATTAGAAAATCACTTCTTGCAAGGATTATTAGAATTAGTAGTAATTTTAGATACATGTATTTTTTTTTTTAATCTATTTTATAATCTCTTATATATTTAATCACACAGAAAATTGTAGGCTTTCCACCATATACAACAATTTCTTTTTATGTATATTATGTTGATTATTTTAAATTTCACAGCTCTATTATGGAAAAAATATAAATAGCTAATAGTAATGATTAGGTTAAATAGCAATTATAACATATGTTGTTTTAGCGAATTTAAACAGGTTTCAGAATAATACAACGTAGGCAACCGACACGTCAAACGTCCCAAACACGGGAAAACCAATATAGAGGGAACTGAGGTCGAGTGATACCTCGTTTGAAAGGCAATTAAATTCTCTTTACAACGACACTAGATGTCGTTATAAAAAAAATTTAATTGACTTTCAAATGAGGTATCATCCATTGATAGGGAGTATGAAGTTAGAAGGTTAAATTTATAACCCTGTGTACAAATATGCAATATGTGCGTTTAAAGGAGAAGACTTTGTTGCCCAACTTTTTACGGTAAAAACAAATATAATTGATGTGGTCGGGCTTTCGACACGTGATCTCTAGCTATTTCATTTCATATGTTTTGAGACGATTATTTATCAAGGCTAAAAGATATAAATGCAAACAAGAAAATTATAGCGACCAAATTAATGACATCACCTATTGTATATTGCCTCGTGTATTTTTTAATATCAACATTTCAATTATAACTTCACATTTACAAGTCGGTCAGAACGCCTGCTTAAAATGATAAAAATATAAATAAATACGAATTGTAAAATTCGACGTAAACGAAATTAAACTTAATATTTAAGATACCAGTCAAACGCAATTAATTTATTATACATAATTTAATAATTAATAAAGTCACAACCAATCGATATAGAAACGTTAAAAATATAAATAAAATACTTTTTTTTTAAAATAATTACAATTGAAAGATATTAAAAAAATCAATATGAGAGTCCAGTCACTTATATATTGGATTAAACACTTAGTGTAGTTTAGAAACTTGATATTTTTAAATTAACTTAAAATAAAAATTGAATTAGGTACATTTTATACTGCACGTCCTATGTGGTTCAACCGAACAATTTAGATAATAGACCAAAACAGGATAAAGGAAAAGCACAACTAATAGGACTCCTGAATTGCTGGATGCAAGGGTAACACAATGAATGTACAAAAACCGCCATTGGTTTCCACGATCCAAGTCTCCATTATGGGGACTTTCCGGTTTTAACCACATCGTACAAAACTCGACGTTTCGCCACTAAAGCAAGTGGCTTCTTCAGGAGCAGAAATTCAGAAGCCCTCATAATAAATTAACATTATCTTGGGGGGGGGGGGGGGGAACGAATGCCCCTGTGTTGTCGTGAAAAAAGATGGATGTGGTTGTGTTTTCAGCAGAACTTTGTCGGCAATAAATCTAAGAATCTCAACTCTAACCCACCCCCGCCCTAAACACTTCACGCATTTCAGTTGTAACGCATTATCCAAGACGTCAATATTAAGCTTTAAAACACATAAACAACAATTAGTTAAGTGCAGTAATTCAGGACAAAGTCCTAAGTCTTCATGATGTGTATTGTTTTTATACATCTTCTATACAACGCAAAGGTGATTTGGAAAAACTTTCACTAGTAAAAAAAAATGCAGATAATGTAATAAATACTATCCGAAATTCCTGAATAACAGTATAAATAAAAATACAAAAGGCATAAAATCATGCAACGTGCTTCGTAATATATCGTCCCCTCAAAAGTGCTCTTTATGTGTGCTACCTCGTTTTAACGTTAAAACTGTTTACCCGCCTATGGCATGCAGCGTTTGTTGACAGCCCTACTTATCAAGGATGCAAGGATGGATTTGCACGTTCAAATACATACATTTGATAGGGAGTTAAAACGTACCACCCCGTATATTTTTCTTACTGGTAATTTGAGTTATTTTCCTAGAAATCTCACACAAAGTGTGCTTAGGTAAGAGTAAAATCTACACCAAATTTGAAGAAGATATCTCAAAATACCTCACAGAGTTTAACCAACTTTCAAGGATTCTAAAAACTATAATAAACTTTGGAAACTCTGAGTAGTGGTAGTAGAATTTTCACTTCACTTTTGACTTCGTCCCGAAATTGATGACAACCGCGATGAACTTTGAGAATTCAGGAGTAGAGGATGTGTAATTTCAAGGGCAGATAAAAATTATCTGGTGACGAGGCAAACGATAATTTTTGATTTTCTGTGATTTAGAGCCCTGGAGAAACAAATTAAATCATTTTTAGTTATTTAGTCACCTCCTAAAGCTTGTAAAAAGTGAAATAAACTTTAAAAATTCGGGTGTATATAACTTCAAGGTCGGATAAAAATTAATCGATAGGAGATTAAACGTTGATTACCGATTTTTAGTGCTTTTGAAACATGATACAACAAATTCTAATCATTTTCAACGTTTAACCATTTTTGAAAGTCCCTGAAAAATATAATTTAGTGTTCGTAACTTCAAAACAGGATAAAAATAATCTGGTGGATGGTCAAACGATGATTTTATCTTTTATATGGTTGATACAATAAATTGTAACATTTTTAGCGTTGGATCACCTCTAAAAAACCTTGAAAAGTAATACATTTTGAAAACTCTGTTATATATAACTTCACCGCAGGTTAAAATTAACCGGTGGGTGGTCAAAAAATGATTTTCGATTTTCTGTAGTCTAGAAATATGAGACAATAAGCCCTATTATGTTCAGTGTTTGATCTCTCAAAATCTTCTCAAAATTTGAAAATTCAACTTCAAAGTTGGGTAAAAATTAACCTGTGGGTGGTGGCCAAATAACGATTTTCAGTTGTTTGTAGTCTAGAGACATGACAACAAATTCCACAATATCCAGCGATTGATCATCCTTGAAAGTTTCTTAAAATTATAATAAACTTTGGAAACTGTATTATAACTACGTGACCGCATAAAATTAATCAATGAGTGATCAAACGATAATTTTCAATTTTCTGTGATCTAGGGGGTTGAACCAACAACTTATACCACTTTCAGCGTTTGATCACATCTGAAATATCCAGAAAAGTATAAATAAATTCATTGTATGCAACTCCAAGACTGGCTAAAAATTAACCGATGGGTGGTCAAACAATGATTTTCGGGAACCTGTGATTTAGAGGTCTGAAATATCAAGTAGCAACATATTCAGCATTTGACCACCTCTTAGAGTTTGTAAAAAGTACAATACACTTTGAAAATTCTGGCATTAGCTTCAAGGTCGGATAAAAATTAACTGGTGGGTGGGCAACTGATGATTTTCGATTTTTGGATATTAATAAATATACTTTTTAAAAAGTCAAATAGAAAGTGATATAAGAAAAGTAGCATTAATTTAGCCTAAAGAATATATGGTTGAAGGATTGACCGACTTTTTCGTAACACTCTGTATAAAAGACATAATATGTGTGCCCCTTTTGCTAGCCTATCATTTAATTACGAAACACAATAATGAAGACACACTGAACTCGCGCGCCAATTTATTGTCAGATCCACGGGCGTCATTCTTATCATGCTTGGAATGAATAGTAATGCGGTAATTTATTTCTTAAAACGAAAATTTAATCCAATCTATAATCAACCAGACTCACATAATTACAAGCACTACACGATACAAATCTTGTTAACCATATCAACAATCTAATAAATTGTTTATTCTTAAATATTCTTTTAAATAAATTGCATCATATTATATACACGCACCAAAAACCTTTATTATGAACAATTATAAGAGTCTCACCGTATTAGTAATAATATTAACGCGGGTAAGTAAAAACAAAAGCTATAATTCTCATAATAAAAGTGAAACAGCGCTTAATAAAATCTTATCTATTTTTTTTTGGATATAAATATAAATCGTGTCAATAGATGGATTTCCGTAATCTCTTTATAAACTCAGCACTAAAAAGGAGAAACCTGTACGATCCAAATTGTGTTTATCTTTTGTTTGTGTTAACATCACAAAACAAACGAGAAACTGTGACACTTATATCAGTTCATACATTAGTCTTTCTTTTGACTGTGATAATGGAATATTTTATAAGCGATTAAGCATTTTTGTGGTAACACCTACGGTTGTTTTTTTTGTATCTTTTCCCAGTAGTAATGTTAATGTTACTCATAGCGCGAACAATTCCTTCTCCTCCTTAGTACTCTTCTGGTTATTCCTTTGCGATTCAGCGGTTGAAGGTAAGGCTTCCGCTGCCGCCGCTCTCTCCGCTAAAAATCTTTCGAATTCGCTGCTGGTTACGGTCTCCTCACCTCCCGACTAAATAACACACAAATTTATTTAAATATACAGGGTTATTCACGGAACTGGTTCGTTAGAATTGTTTGATGGTACTGAAATTCAACATTTCTGAAAACTTGTTGAATTGATATCTAATGTCATGTATTTAATTTGCAATTTTGCTTGACAGATATCAACTATGTGTATTTATAGTACAAATACAATATCAATTATTTTGACATTCAAGGATTACTGAGATTTTAAATGCATTAAAAAGGCGTATAGAAAGATAGAAGCTAATGTGTCTAATAACCAATGATAGAGAGTTATTGAGTGTATTCCAAAATGTAATAATATATAGGGCGTTCCATTAAAAAAAGTGACTTTTATCGACGTAAAATTGGTTGAAATGAACGTTAATTTTGGACGACCCTGTATAAATTATGATAAATTTTAGGACGTAAATTTGATGTATGTTATTTCGGCTAATAACATGCCAAATATGAAGTCGTTAGCTGCAATGCCTTCAGAAATACAGAATTTTGAACATAACATTGTAAGTGGCTCTATATTTGAAAAAAATTGAATAATTCAAAAACGGCTGTTTTTTAACATAGGAAATCTTAGTAAGTTTCGATGCAGAATTGTATGCCCGATACAAAAAACCCATAAACATGTACCGTGCTATTTAAATTAAGAAGGTTGTCGTCATGGCGGAAATAATTTTGCTGATGAGTCCAGATGATATCAGTTAGAATTACAAGGTTTCAGAAATATTGAATTTCAAGAACATCAAAAAGTTCTAACGAACCAGTTCCGTGAATGATGCCGTATATAAAAATGAGATAAGAAAAAAATTAGAATGAAGTCAATAAGTTAAAAATAAAAGAAAAAAGAAAACCAACGCTAAGCACTTACCGTATTCCCAAGCCATGCTTCCATTTCATCGAACTCCAAGTTTTCCGGATTCTGCAGAATACATAAGCCATACTAAGCACATTAACTAAATAAATTAAAGTGTGAAAATTAAACTAGTCTCTCCATTTCTAACAAAAAGGGAAACCTAGTACGACATGTAAAAAAAATGTGAAAAAAATCACCACAAAAAAAATTAGGTATGAAGGTAAAGTTAGTTTAGATATCATGCAGGGGCTATGAAATATAAATCTTACATCTTTATTTTTCTGCGTCACCGAACTTAATCCGCCTGGTACCTGGTCGGGTTCTAAGTTATCTTTGTAAGAACTTCCTCTGAAACAATAAAATGGCATATTGATAATGGTAATGTTTATTGAAAACCTCAAGAAATGATGTTTGTGAAGCATGCTTCCAGTTAGTGATTCAAACTGTTTAATGTTATTGAGGACCGCTAGAGGGCGTTAAGTTCAAAGCTTAAGAACTGTAGTAATAACTTACTCAGTTTTTGACTTTTCGTACGTAGCTTTCCTAGATTGAGCGAACATATCAAATTCATCATCACCTTGCGGTCCATTCCTCGCAGTCACGGTACCTATGTTTGCTAATTGAGCCGATGCACTCGTATTTGACATGCCTGTAAATTAAATCATTTACATCCTCAATATAATTTTAATCGACGAAAATCATTTAATCCCTCACCTAACTTACTAAGCTGATTTGTCAGATCATCCGGCGGACCTAAATCTATCAAACTATCTTCAGATTGCAAAGGCTTATGATTTGGAATGATCGCTTTAGCTAATACGGCCGAAGCGGATTGACCGCCAGCTTCCCGATTCTTCTCCCAACGACTGTACCTCAAGAATAAATTGTTCATGTCATCGTTGATACGGAGCAAATCGGCGGTGATCTCATCGTTGGATAATTTACTGATGAGATCCACCAATCTCTCTTGCATGCTATGACACGTAGCGCTGAGCTCCTGTAACAATTCCAATTCGTCGGGCTGTTCATTTCCGGGTTGCATCTCGTTCAACATCTCTCCGAGAACGACCATGTTGGATTGGACGACGTCTAATTCGGATTGGAGTTTTACCCTTTGATCGGACGTCAATTGTCCGCTTGCCGCGACAATTGGAGCTGTCGCAATCTGGGGGAGTGGTGCCGATGATGGGGATACTTCACGAGCTGGGGTCACACTAGGTTCTACGCTCTAAAACGCAAACAATAAAAAATTAAATAAAACAAGAAAACATGTTTTTTTTTCTATTTTAGCAGTATAGGGTGGTTCAACGAGAACTGCAACGATCGACTATACTAAAGTCGTGCGGCCCATTCGCCTAAAATATTTTCAAGATGGCGGCGCTCCGGGGTATACCGGAAGTAAGCACCAACTTCGTAATTTTAAATAGAATATCCTGTATATTGGCACGTTTTTAGATTCTACGTGAAATTCTAAATATATTTCAGGTATAATGTCATCCACCTAAGTCCACCTTTTTGACTTATTGACATTCTTATGCTAAATTTGACGTTTGCAGGCAAATAATCAATTGCACTTTTTCCATATAAGAAGAAGTTTATTATTTAATTTGAACTAAATTCTCTCAAGTAGATGAACGAATTAAATACTATCTATACAAAATTGTTACCATTATTAATACAGTGTGCGAAATATACGCTTGAAAATGAAATCGGAAAAATTACCGAAAATCATTTTTTTAATGGAAAGTGGCAATTTTTGTAATTTTATCTTATTCTCCACTAAAAATAAGGGTTACTTTGTATAAGCATGACTATTATAAAATTATTTATTATTATTATTTGAAAACCAGTGGATCGGTAGAAGAAGAAGCATTGAATGACCATCTCAACATCCTTCAGTTTAGGCATGTTTCAATCAAATATAACTCGTCAATTGATATGTCACTAAGGAATGATACAAATTGATCAATTTGCTTTGCCATAGACTACATATTTCTTAAATTTCTTAAATCTTATCTTTCTTAAATGCTTATATTTTGCGCTGGTTGTTAGTAAGCTAGAGTTTGCTTCAATAATATGGTACCCGCACTATGCCTCCCAGCAGCTTCCTATAGACAGAGTCCAGCGCAGATTTCTTCGATTCTTAACCTTCAAGCGTACTGGATCATACCCTGATTGGAGCATCTCCTATAACCATCTATTAGAGGTACATCAGCTGCAGTCGTTGGTGGATCGCCGTTCCATACACAGCGCAAGATTTCTATATAAGCTGGTAAACAGTGAAATTGACTGTCCGCAACTACTTGCTTCCGTACCGTTTAACGTTCCACGTTACTCTGCTCGACATGCGGCTTCGTTCAACTTATCAACAGCTAGGTCCAATCTACTGGTGAAATCTCCTTTGCACCATATGATGCGCAATGCGGAGCGGTTCTATAGCGATATCTTCGCGGGTATATTGACATAACTAGCTCGTCTTGTTTTTGTGATTTATCTATTGTATCTATTGTATTGTTTATTGTGTTTACATTTTCAATTTTGTCCTGTAAATGGTATAACTGTTGGGCAAATAAACGTATTATTATTATTATTATTATTATTATTATTATTATTATTATTATATTTACGGAGAAGACCGAGGTCGTTCTACTGACCAGGAGACGAATCCCTAGAGAGATCGAGATGACGGTGGATACGGAAGTCATAACCACTACAACTTCCGTGAAGTACCTCGGACTGCGGCTCGACAGCAAGATGACCTTCTGGCAACAGATTCAGTCGTCGAGCGATAAGGCCGCTAAAGTAACGACGATGTTGAGCCGACTAATGGCCAACGTAGGAGGACCGACGGCGAGTAAACGCCGGCTGCTAATGACCGTCACCCATTCCATACTATTGTATGGAAGCGAGATCTGGGCTGACACCTTACGGCAGGACAAGTACAGAAAGCGGATGGCTTCAGTACAGCGACGGGGAGCACTCAGGATCGCCAGCGCATACCGTACGGTTTCCGAACCGGCGGTGCTCGTGATCGCAGGAGTAACCCCGATAGACTTACTGGCTCAAGAAATAAAGAGAGTCTACGAGACACGACGAGACGTCGGTGCACGACAAGCAAGAGCGGACGCTAAAGCGCTCACAACAATGTTGGCAAGAGCGCTGGCAGAACGACACCAGAGGACGGTGGACGGCCAGACTCATCCACAACCTAACGGACTGGATGGACCGAGACCACGGCGAGGTAAATTACTACCTTACCCAGTTTTTTAGCGGACACGGGTATTTCAACGCATACCTGGCTCGAATGGGTATAGCAGAGAACGCGACATGCCAGTATCACGACTCTAGGGAAGATGATGCTCACCACATAAGCTGGTAAACAGTGAAATTGACTGTCCGCAACTACTTGCTTCCGTACCGTTTAACGTTCCATTACTCTGCTCGACATGCGGCTTCGTTCAACTTATCAACAGCTAGGTCCAATCTACTGGTGAAATCTCCTTTGCACCATATGATGCAAGCAATGGGAGCGGTTCTATAGCGATATCTTCGCGGGTATATTGACATAACTAGCTCGTCTTGTTTTTGTGATTTATCTATTGTATCTATTGTATTGTTTATTATGTTTACATTTTCAATTTTGTCCTGTAAATGGTATAACTGTTGGGCAAATAAACGTATTATTATTATTATTATTATTAAAAAAAAAATTATTATATTTAAATCAGCTAAACTAATTTTTTTACTCTGACATAAAGGACCAGTGTTGTTAACATTAGAAGCATTTACAGAGGGGGGTAGTGAATATTTCCCTTTGTTTCTTGAATTAGTTAGCGTCATTTTGTCTCGTCTATCATGTGTTTAACTCTCTCTAAAAAACGAATTATATGAGCAGAGAATTCAAGCGGTACCGACCACGTAACCGATCTCTAATAAAAACATGGAAAATGTAATAATTTGTGTCCTATACTTTTGCCGCCCACTGTATAATGTTTCACAAACAAAACAATCCAATTAAGTGCTGAGTAAAAAGGTGCTATTTTTATCACAATTTACACTAATCAACAAAACAGATGAATCATAAACACAGCATATAAACGCACATACATATGATAATAACAATTAGCATAATTTAAAAGTATAATAATCAGGTTACAGAAAGTTTACCAATTGTAAAATAACAAGCAAGCATTAGAAATCAACACTTTCACAAAGAATTTCTCGAATATGAATCATAACTGGTTTAAAATTAAAATTAATAAAACGAACCCTTTGTGGTGTATGTATCGGTGCCATAGCATCTAAATCTGTTGGCGGAAACTCAATTCCTTTCGCTATCAAATCACTGTATACAGAAACGACACCAGATAAATCCGGTTGAGTTTTAAAAGCATCGGCCCACGATTGAATCAAACTTAATACCTTCTCTTGAACGGCCGTAGGCGGATCATTTTTAGGACCAATTAATTTTACCTATGCATCAGATTAAAACACAATTACATTCTAATTACCTAAAAATTATCACATACATACCAATTCTTGTATAAAATCTTTACTGCACGCCAATATGTGAAACGGTTTGCCGCAATTCTTAACGCAAGTCTCTAATACCGTCAACGTGTACATTACAACAGTGTAATTTTTACCTGCATTTTGTACTAGTCGTTTACGAATGGCTTTGATAGCATCTTTAGGGCCTTCCTCCGTTTCGTTAACCATATCGCATATTTCCATGTTAAGCGACCAATTTTCTGATGCGAGTGTTCCATCTGTAGCTTGTTCTGAAATAATATTTTCCAAAAATAAACAACGTTGTAGCGGTTTTCAAAACGAAATAAAAATAAACTACGTTTTACAACAAAACAAAGAATATCGCGCAATAAATAAAGCGTTTAATGCTAAGAAAAAAATCCTTACCTATCCTACTTCCTACAGGTGTGGAAAATGGATTACCACCCAGTGTATTTGAAAAGAAAGACATAATTTGTTTTTTTTCTTTCGATTATTTGGCGAAATTTCACCGAATCCTCTTTCCCTTTAACACTTTCTATTTGTCAAAATGACATTTGATAATCACCGAAAAACACCCAACGGTGAAAAATACTAAATTCAAAGGTAACGGTTTATTGTAATTGAATACCTTATTATTCAGACGATGTACTTAGTAACATTATCAATTACTGATAAGCCACGTGAATATGTAAAAAATTACAATAGACAAAACAGTAAGGATTAATATTATTATCAAATTATCAAACAGTAATTTTTTACTTTGGGATATTTTAGGGAAAAATGTAACCTTAAAGTTGCCGTATTGGAAAATGGCGAATTTGTTAGGTAAAAAAAAAATCAAAAATTTGAAGTTGTAACCATGGAATCGGAACAAAATTATGCTGTGAATAAAATTAAAACCAAATCCTTTAATTTTTTTAATTTAATCGTTAATTTATTTAACTTAATCAATAATTAACGCATAAAATAAATCAAACTTGGGGAAATTTAATTAGGACCACTTATGTTTTCAGCATTGTTTGTGCTTGGTTACCATGGTAACGAAAATTCAACTTCAAATTTACTTTAATGCAATTTTTGACGCTGTCAATGTAATTAAACCAAAATTGCTCTAGAAAGAAATGGATCCTTGCGCGAAACGAGAACCACAAGTAATAGATCATTACATGATCGAAAAATGCTTGGAAGAACAAGGTTTGAAAGGTGAAGCCGGTCGTTTAGCACGATTAGAAGGCATTCCATGGGATGAAGTCGAGAAAATCCGATTGGAATTTATGAGTAAGTTTATTTTGAAAATTATTAAGGATTAACGAGGTAGATTGTAGATATTTTACGTATCGATCATCTCTGGGTGCTACCTGGATTGACTAAATTGAGTTTAAGTAACAATTTAATTGAGAAAATTGAAAATTTGGAGACGTTAGTGAATTTGGTTGATTTAGATTTATCGTTTAATAAGATTATGAAAATCGAAAATTTAGACGGTCTAGTTAATCTGAAGATTTTAACTTTGTTTGAGAATAATATCGATCGTATCGAAAATTTGGATTCGCTAAAGGATTTGATGATATTCAGCATCGGAAATAATCAAATTTTGAATAGAAATTATGTGATTTTTTTGCTCAAATTTTAGTTTTATCGAGTTTATATATTAATCTTTTATAGGTGATATATTTACGAAAATTCCAAAATTTAAAATCTGTAAATTTAGCTGGAAATCCGTGTACCGATGAGCCCGATTTTAGACTGTTTGTAGCAACTTTTTTGCCGAAGGTTGTGTATTATGAATATAAACTGATACAGCCACAAGAAAGAGAAGAAGGATCTGCGTTATTCAGGTACGATTTTAATAAAACGATTTAATTGCATCGTTCGAATTTATTTATGTTTAACGTAGAAGTCGGTTGTTGAGTTTGGAGGAAATAGAAGCTAAAGAACAGGAGATCATCGCTAGACAAGAAGCTGAGGAAGCCGAGGCTGAATTGCATGCAGAAAGCTTTGTTGAATTCTTAGGCGATAACCACCTCTTCGAAATGATGTTCCACAACGATACCGATGGTAAAACGTTATTAAAGATCGGTGATGAAGCAAAAGAGATAATGGATGAATTCGAGGAACAGTTCCTCGGCTTGTGTAAGCAGGTGTTCGATATTGGTCAGGAGCAGTATCAGATGAGAAGAAAGGAAATAGATCAGTTTACGAAGAATGTCGATCTTGCTTTGTGGAAAAGTCAACAGGAAAGTATCGTAAGTTTTAATAATTTAATACGTAACTACACGCAGAATATTCGTAATACTTTTAGGGACATATGGACACCTTTATGGAAAGGAAAAAGAAGATATTCGCTGGTATAAAGCAATTCCAAGACGATGTGGATAATAGAGAATTGACCATTTCGGAATATAATCAGAAAATTTTCACTCAAGCCGAAGAATATACAAATTTCATACACGAAACGTGGTTACTCTTGATGGGCTTGGAGATGACTGTGTTCGAGCAAATGGAAGAAGTTAATCAAACCTTCGAACACACGATAACGGAAATGTTAAACACCTTTGTGGAAGCAGCTCAAGCTGTGTTCACTCAAATGAGAACTGCCGAACAAGCTTATATGGAAAATATAATGGATTGTGCTACTCGATACATGACCTCAGCTAGTTTACAACCAGATTTTTATATGCCGAAAGAACTTAAACCAGTAATTTATTATTTATAATTTTTCTCTCCACGTTTTGTTTAACTCCCTTCCAGGCTCCTAACATTTGTTTTTCTAAAGCTGTCCAATGCGCACATCACTTTTGAAATGTAGTGTACAGTGTGACCCATTTTCGTGTGTTTTTGAAGAGTTCCAGGGAACTTATGGGAGAGACGTTGAGACATTGAATCCGGATCTGATAGCGTACCGCAGGGTTCCCTTTTGGGTCCTGAATTATTCATCCTCGACACCAGAGGTTCCCAAACATTTTTTTTTCTCTTAGACCACTTTAAAAATTTTACTGGTTCCGGTGGACACGCTGCACCTACATTTCTACCGTATTCTCAAAAGTCGACAAAAAGTGTGAAGATTAGATCTAACTATGGAAATTTGCGTTGCTGCTGAGTTAATGTCATTAAATTTTTTGAACAAATCTGTCAAATACGCGATGTCTGCTTTCAAGTTGATCAGGTTTTCTTTTAAATCTGGATCTTTACTTTCCAGAAACTCTAAAACTGATTCAAAAAGTGAGTAAAATCTTATTAAACATGCACCTTTCGATAACCAGCGTACTTCTGTATGTAAGAGCAATCTTTGGAAGTTTTCATCATTTTCATCGCACAATTGTGCAAATAAACGCGTATTCAATGCATTGCTTCTTATTTTGTTAACTCTGCATTAATCACAAATTGAAGCGATTGGTGCAATCTATCACTCAAATTTTTCGTCACTAGGTGTTGTCGGTGGATGACTCAGTGAATTGCAGTTACCTCTGGTATAATTCTTTTAAGATGGTTTTTTGTCACACCAACGTAGACCTCCGTCGAGTCTCCCGTGGACCCCTGGGGGTCCACCTAGACCACTTTGGCAATCAATGCTCTAAACCAATGACATCCCCCGCTTTATTGCTACCACGTTGGCGATGTACGGTGATGACACCGCCATCTATACTTCATCAAACAACGACGCCTTAATTTGTAGACGTTCTACAAAGATCTGCGAATGAGATTGTCGAATATGGTGCGATCAGGTTCTCTAGGAAATGAAACCCTCCACCAACTACGATCACGATTGGAGGTGTGACATTCAATATCAAGTATTTGGGTATCACTCTCGACACCCATTTGACGTTTGGACGGTATTTCTCTCTTCACTCTCTCTCACTAATTTGGTCCAGCGCTGCCAAGTCCCAACTTAAAAAGCTCAACGTATTGCAGAACCGGGTTCTGCGGATCATCATGTCCATTACTCAAATTCGCAGAAATCTGGAATTCTAGGCAGTGAACGAATACGCGATGGCCTTGCCCTTACTTTAAAAAGAGTCTCATGGTCGGATAATCCATCATCTTGGGGGGTTGGATCCGGAAAGGTCTCCATCTCGGATGAGAACTCGACGCTTCCTAGAGGACCATTAACACTTGGCTAAATAACCGTTTGTTTATTTATTCCTACTCACAATCTCACATGGTCAGAAGAACCGTCTCTCAAAGTAAAAGACTCGAGCATCTTTCGTTCAGCCTAAGAATCTCCTAGATTCTCCGAAACCCTCGAAAAAATCTGAAAATGGGTCAATCTACTATTGTTACCTATCTTCTATTTCTTTTTAGATATTAGCAGAGAAAGAAATTTTAAGTAATAGTATGGCAGCTTCTCATGATATGCATTTATTAGTAATCGATAACCGCGAAGACCGTCTAGTTAACAGAGCAAAAACATGGTTATCTAATTTAGTCAGTAATTTACAAAAGTTTGTATTACATTTAAAATATTAGTCGGAATGTTATTTTTTTTTTCGAATTTTAAGGGATGAAGTTACGAGGAACCGCACGAAAGTCCTCGAAATCAACCATTTTCTCGACATTCAACGAGAGGAATTCGATGAATTGGCTGCTATGGAGGTTGGCCCGAGTATGGATCCTGATATAACAGCTGCTTTAAGTTAGATAGGATCGCTGCAGTACTGCGAGGATATAGCTTTATAGAGGACATACACAGATCACTGCTGCTTTTTCAAAGATTGCAGATAATCTCCGGTTGTCGCATGATAACAGATACCGTATCTAGGTCTTCTCATTTGCGATCTTGAAGTTCTTGAAATTAAATAAAAGTAATTAAATCTTGATGAAAAGTACGTTTTCTTTAATTTCTACTATCTTATCTATTTTAATGCTCTGGCATTACAATTATAGAAAATTGTTTACTATAAAATGTACGTGTATAAAGACGTTTATTTAAACAGTAGTAAAAATTAATTTGAGCGGAATATATCATTCAGTATCAGCATATCATTGCTTCTTTTTTAAGGATTGGAGATAGATTTCTAGTCCTTTCTGAACGGCTGGCTGCATGAGGAAACCGATAAACCTTTCGAGGTCTTCTTGCTTGCGATCTTGTAACTCCTGAAATTAAATAAAAACACAGTTGGTGTAGTGTACAGTTTTGTGACATATTAGATTATGTTTACATTTGAAGCTAATTCGACGCTAAGTCAACAAGACAACATACAAGAATACAACATAAGGTAATATCTCTTTTTTTCTCTTGCAATGCATAAACTGATTCATTTACATTATTAATGAAAACAAACAAGGGAATACATCCCTGTAATGTGGAAATCTTTGTTCTAAAAATAATCAGCATGGCCTCATTTTGAACGATATTACATACTAAACAACAACTTTTGGTGAATGTCTTTTACGGACTGTGATACGATGATTTCCAAACTTTCATTCGACAGGACATTCGTCCTAGATTGAGATGAATAAAGAGTAAAACAAAAACCTGGGATTCGAAACCAAATCTGGTAGATGGGCCAAGAAGAACTACAGGCTCTGAGCAGGTATACCTATACAGGGTGGTTTGCCGGGAACTGCAATGATCGATTGTGGGAAAACTATAGCTAGGAATGATCTGAAATTTTGGCAGTATACTAAAGTCGATGGGGGCCATTCGCCTAAAATATTTTCAAGATGGCGGCGCTCCGGTGTATACCGGAAGTAAGCACCAACTTCGTAATTTTAAATGGAATATCCTGTATATTGTCACGTTTTTAGATTCTACGTGAAATTCTAAATATATTTCATGTAATATTTTATATACCTAAGTCTACCCCTTTTTGACTTATTGACATTTTTATGCTAAATTTCACGTTTATAAATCATAAAGAAAATATGACGTTAGGGTAATATGCCAACGTACACCAGACGGAAATACTAGCAATAGAGGAAAAAACAAGCTAAACGTCAGCTGATTGATATCCTATCGGTTAGGCAGGCGACTCTAAAGACATTAGCATCGAAAATAGCTTGGAACTGTCCGGCAGATCTAAGAACCTTGACCATACACAACAAAATCACTTTGGTATGAGTACCAGGGCACAAGGACATACCAGGCAACGAAATAGCAAACAAGCTGGCAAGAAAGGGTTCTGAAACAATATTCACCGGATCTGAACTGGGTCTGGTGATAACCGAGACTGCGATGCTTTGTACTACTGTCAGGGTTTGTATTGAAACGGTGTAAGTTCAGGAGATGTTGCCGGGTACTTGATACGACCACGTCTTCCTATCCACCTATTGAGAAAGATTACATCTAAGTATTGATGAACATTTAAAGCATGGTGTGGTGGTGCTCCATCTTGTTGGCCAAGAAACATGGTCGACAAGGCTGGAATAAGGTCTTCCTAAAGATAGTTGAAATATCTTTGCCCATTAAGATTCTCATCGAAAAATTTGGGTCCAATTACTTGACCTTGAATTATGCTCGCCCAGACGTTTAGTTTTTATGGATACTAGATATGAATTAAATAAACGCCATGTAAAAGGTCACTAAAATGCCCAACTTTTCGCCAATTTAATTAACTTTGTATCTCTTACCGTTCCCGAGATCCCCATGCAGTTCATTCTTATCTTGGGCACAGCGTATACAGGGTGTTCAAATAAAAAACAACATCGATTTCGCTTGCGGAAATTTGTAATATTCGTTATTTCTGACATGTCGTGATATCCAATATAGATGTTCCTAAAGAGAGCCCCTGAAGTAAAATTGCTAAAGAATTTGCACGTTACGAGCATGCTAATTAAGTAAGCCAAGTGCATTTCATTATCTTGCTTCCTTTGTTTTTTTGCACAAAAGAAAAATTAATTCTCTAATCTAATTACTGGATTGCAGCCTGGATTTATACAGAGTGTCTCTAAAATATCTTAACAAAATGATGCCACAGAAAAAAAAAAAACCAATAATGAACCCACATATCTCAAACAAGATTGTACACCTCTTCAATCTTCAAATTTGACATAGCAAGCGCGCACTTACACTCACAAGTCTGAAAAATGCCGTAGTATCTCTCTACAGAACTTCCTCCTATACAGAGGGTGGTTCACCAGGGATTGACTCTCCTCCCGATATTACGCCAACTTATATGCGAGTCATCATACATATTTGAAATTTTCGAAAAATTTTGTAAATAAAAGTTTTTCTACCAACCTTTACAATTTTTCCTCGCAATTCTTGTTTCGTCAGAAATCTAGCGATGGGATTTACTGCATCAAACCTTGAGAAAAACTTCTCCGCCTTAGCTAACGCATCCTCTTTATTTTCAGCAGTTTCATCGACTAATCCAACTTTAAATGCCTCATCAGTTTTGTATAATCTACCACTTGTTAATGCGAGTTCGCTTTCTCTGTTACTAATAGTATTCTTCATGCTTGCCACGAACCAAAACGGTGCCACAATTCCTAGTTTTGTTTCATTTAAACCAATCGTATAATTATTTACCATAACTCGATATTCACATGCTAACGATAACAAACATCCTCCGGCAGGTGAGTGGCCCTTTTAGAGGAATAAAATATGTGTTTGATGATCTTTATATTTAAAATTTTACATTACATTGATTGCTGCAACCGTAGGATACGGTGTGTTAAATATTGTTATCCAAGTATCTTGTAACGATGTCCAAAAGGCATTAGCTCGTTCGGGTTTCGGTTTATACATTTCTAATATATCTAAACCAGCCGAGAATATTGTTTTTAATGACTAAAATTGTTTAAATCATAATATGATTGTATATTGCTATATTCATACTTACCGATGTTAAAATTGCACCTTTAATTTTCTTCGATCCCAAATCTTGGAAAGCACCGTTTAGTTCAATTAATAATTCATAGTTTAAACTATTTACAGGTGGTCTCTGCATCGTAACAGTGGCAATACCAGTCTTATCGTTGATGGATACATCTACCAATTTACTGCTGCTGCTGTAGTTTCTAAATGCGTTAAATGCAATGCTTATAGGTCTTACGAAGATTTTGGATGCCATTTTAATAAATAAAACTGAAACTTCAGGAATGAATTAATTTAAGCAAGCCTCTATAAAGTTTGTATATCAACTATATGAAGGTGCAAAGTACAGATTAAATTTAAATAAATGCTTAATTTAATCTACTTTTATTGTAGAATAAAGTCCACTAACTTGAATTTAAAAAAAATTATACGCGTTCAAAAAAATTATAAATTATTTATTATGATAAAATGAAACAGATACAAATCATGATATTTGTTGAATAAAAAAAGATGATTGATGTATGCAACCAACTCGACATACGTAGCCATGGGGATCTATGGGTTTGACTATAGATGATTCTTTTTACACATACAGAGTCGGATTTGGATCTCGTGAAATGATAAATAAGTCTGAACTGGTCACATGCCCTCCTATCCAATATTGCCTTGCTTTGATTAAAAACATAATTTTAAAAAAATGTATCAAGCGATTGGAAGTGGTGGAATCCAATTATCAAATACTTTTTCGATTGTTTGGGCTTGAATTCCATGAATGGTAACTTCAATTTCGTGTTTTAAGACTTCAGTCGTCGCTGGATGGTTAGCGCAACATTTAGCCTTAACGGCTCGATAAAAAAAAATAGTTCAAAGGGCTCAAATCACAGCTCTGATGTGGCCAGTTAATATCAGAATTTCGGCTGATTATTCGATTTTCGAACGTCGTCCATGTGATCCTCTTCAATTCAATTCCTGGAATAGTCGCCACTGACCATAACGGCGCCTACTTGCCCATTTTCGAAGAAAAACGGCCCAATGATACCAAAATCGTTTGGATTTTCTGAACCCAAAATGCGACAATTTTGCCTATTGAAACAGCCTCCGATGTGAAAATGGGCTTCATCTGAGAAGATGATTTTCCTGCAAAAATGCTCAAGTGATCTCCAGTCCATTAGGTGAACCGAAAACGCATCGTATGGCCATGAGGCGTGAATTCTTGAACTAATTGAACTTTGTCAAGCCTTCATACTGAGGTATTTATACAAAATTTTCCTCAGAGAAGGGCGAGAAATGTTCAGTTCCTGAGTACGATGACGAGTTGATGTTAATGAATTTTCACGCACACTCTAGGCAACATCAGCAATGTTTTTGGCTGAGCGCACTGGACGAGAACGCGAATGGGTTGTTTAGTCCAATAACAATCCAAATTTCCACATTGATTTCTTACAGTTTGGGCTGAAGACTCACCCTTTTGGATGTAAATTTTCAATATTTTTCATTTTTGTTCAAGCGTGAAGCGTCCTGTTTTGCAAATGCCAAACATAAAACGAATTTTCTATCAATTTGCAAATGTCATTCTACCTGTCAAAATTTAAATAACCAATTATTCGAATTTCAAACATCAGATGGCCCATCCTGTATAATTGCCATGTGAAAATTATTTACTTGCAGTACGCTATCTAACTAAAACTGATTTAGAACTGACCCCGCCCCCACCCCCTCACTATAGCCAATTATCATAAAACTTGCTTTTAATCGATTGTAGATGTTTGATAGCGAATTTCCAACGTTTGATGTGGTTTGATGGTTGTTAGTTTATTAATAAATAATAAAACAAATGCTGTACAATATTAGATAGGCAACCAAGACTAAAGAATATCCGGTCCCGCAAACAAAGGTGTGGCGACCTTCCTTGCTAATAGATTAGCTTCTCCGTTGCCTCTGATTCCACTATGTCTTCTTCTTTGCCTAGGTTGTTTAGTGTGCTAAGACACTCCCAGACTAATTTCTGCTGATATTTACGTATGTACAGTGGCGGAATTAAAAAAAGCGTACAACTCGTGAGATCGCTTTGTGTCAGCTTTGCCTAATCTGATTTGTTCTTTATCATATCGCTTTGATAATGAATTAGTAAAATCATATGGCAAGATCACATTATTGGCATTCATAAAAAAAAAAAGAATAATTACACATAATTTAATTAAATTTGAAAAACGTCACTCGTTTGTGTGCTTAATATTTCTGCCTTGATATTTTATATCCTAAGGAAAAATTAATTAATCATGAACTTTATTAAGGTAAAGTAAAAACTTATAATAAAATTAACACGTAGTATAGAAGAAACAACACTTAGTTCTTTACAGCTGCTCCATTATTTGCCACTACACCCTGCAACCGGACGTAGTCTGGCGAAAGCTCATTCCAGATTTCCTCGATTTTATCAGATAATTCTTGGACATTTGCAGGTATAAAATTGACATACATTTTTTTCACAATAAAACCCGATATGTTTTCAATAGGGTTTCAGTCCGGGCTTTTAGACGACCATGGTAAACGAGTTACGTTATTTTCTTGAAACCAGTCCTGAACAGTTCTAGATCTATGAACGGGACAATTGTCATCTTGAAATATAAAGTTTCGTTCAGGAAACATAATTTCTGACGACGGCAGAAAAATATTTTCGAGAATTGCAATATAATTTGCACTAGTAAACCGACCCTCAATCATCCAGCAAATGTCTGGCCCTTGCATATTAATCCAGGCCCAAACATTGACGGAAAATCTGCCACTCTTTCGAGATTTGCTTGTATAAGCCTCATTGTATCTTGAATTTGGCGGTCTGTACACTCGAACGCAACCATTGTACGAAGACTGGAAGACTTTCTCATCAGTAAAAATAACAGTTTCCCAGAAATTTAAATCACGCGGTAGAAATTCTAATGCAAAACCTATTCTCTGATTTTTATTATCTGCAGTTAGGAAAGGCTTCTTTGCAGCTACTCTATTTCTCAGCTCGGAATCCTGTCTCACTCTATTTCGGGCAGTACGGACGTGTCCAGGAAAATTCGTTCTATTAATTGCAGTCACTATCGACTCAAATGGATTATTCCTCAAAAACTGGATGAGATTTTCATCGTCTTCAGGAGTTGTTACCCTTTTCCGACCGGATCCATTTTTTCTTTGAACAAGTCTTTCTTGCTGCCATTTTCTTTTCACCCTCAGTATGATACTTTTATTCACTTCAAATCTTTGAGCCAATGCTCTGATTGACCATCCTTCCTCTAGTAATGTAACTATTTGTTTTCTGAAGCAAACTCAAATTTGGCATTATTGTCTTCTACTACTTTGACAAATTATTTGCAATTAATATATTTGACGTAAGCTCTCAAATAAAGAACGGTTTAATGTGTGGCATTTTGAGTGTACGCTTTTTTTAATTCCGCCACTGTACATACGCATCATATTAGAGTTGTTGAACTATCCGCATGAACAGCTATTTTCAAGTATTGGAAAGCAATGCTCTTTGCGGTTTCTACAACATCCGTAGCTGTTATTGTAGTGTGTGCGCGTGTTTAGTTCGATGTTCGATAGAAGCATTATTTACACGCAATTTCATAGGTGGCACAAAATGCAGTTTTCTACGAGTTTTAAATGTTGTCATTCACTTTGTAATTGACTCACAATTTTTTTGAATTCATATTCTACATAATTCCATCTTTCCAATTTTTGTATATTGTCCTCTTATTTCAAAAACACTCTGCATATATATTCTCTACTCTACTAGAGAAAAATGAGGTAAAAGCTGATTTTCATAAATGGTTCAGGTACTACAAAATAAGAACAATTTATAAAATATATTTACTCTTTTTTAATATTTTAAAATTTTACAGTAATCTGTTTTACATTTTCTTATCATTTTAATATTACATTACGATATAATTCTGTTTCTTTTTAATAGTTCTACGCGCGCACATTATAACATATACATACAATAGAAAAAATTACTCACGTATATCTATATATAAAGGATATCTGCCGCCATCAGTTTTGTACATACAGAATTTAGCTAAAGTCTACGATGTTATTATTTATTCAATATAAGTATAAAAAAAAATCAATTTCTAATTACAAATAGAAAAAACGAAAGAGCTTTGTTCAAATCGAGACACTCACTAGATCACTATAGAAATATAAAATTAACTGCAGTAAAATTTCTTTCCAAAGTAAATTTTGTTGTAATACCATAGTTAATAATAAAAAAAAAATAATACTGCAGTTAAATTTACGTAATAAATGCCTCTCTTAAGGAATGTAAAAAGTTATTCTGAATACACAAGACAATACATTATTGGCAGATAAATACAATAAAAAAAATGAAAATGCACAGTCTCACAACCTCAAAAAACGGTGGTTTAACAATGCGTAAGTGATACATCTCTTCGGTTTCAGCTTCTTTTAACTTTTTTTTTTGTGTTTAGAGAGTCAGTTTTCTGGTGTTATCAATGACAAATTTAAATAATTACGAAGAGATAAATGAAGCTGAATTTCAATTAAATACAATAGTATCTCCCTTTATCACGCATTCAGATTATTTTTCAGCCGTTTCGCATGTTTTACTCTACAACCACAATCGAACTATATGGAAGATTCCTATAAATTACGCGAACACTATTGTTTTTTTATTTTTACTTTTCCTTTTTAAGTAATTAAAAAAGTAAATAGTACAAAAATATAGACACGTGATGATGCTTTTTTGTTGTTGTTGCTTGTTTGTTATGTATACAGAAACACCTAATAAAGTCATATAAGTATCCTAAATTTTTTAACTTATAATTCATCTTTTTTGAGAGTATCGTCGTCTTCAGTCTCTTCATCGGTTTCCTTGGTATCAGCAGATTCTACGCCTCTGCTTTCGACGAATTTCGTGATACCTTCGAAGGTTCTAGGTCCGTTGTATTGAATCGCTAGATTGTCATCCTTCCTGTACAATTTAAGCGTGGGGAAACTAGTAATTTTCGTATGATCGAGCTCGTTAGCTGTCGCGTCTATCTTAGCAATAACGACCGTGTCTTCCTTTTCGAAATGTTCCGCTACTTTCTCGTAGATCGGAACTAGTTGCTTACAATGCCCGCACCACGGGGCGTAGAATTCAACCAGAACGTCCTTATTTTTATCCATGGCGATTTCCTCGAAGTTGCTGACCACCAACGTCTTAACCGGGGTCTTATCCCAATCTTCCGGTAAATCTTGACTGAGCAAATGCTGTTTCAACTTACCATCCAAATAATCCTGAACGAATTGTTTCAGGTTATCGGCTGTTAATTCGGTCATTTCCGGCTTATATTTAGCCATATCGTCTTCTAGTTTGATCAGGCGAGCTGCTGGGATTTCGTCTTTCTTCATACCGAAGAATTCGAAGATTCTTTGATGGTCTTCCTCGTTAGCATCGATGGTGACGAACAGGACTTGTTCTTTGAATGGTTTGGCTACGCTTCGCGCAGCTTCGGAAATAGTCTCAAAGTGGTCCTCGCCTTTGGCTAAGAAGAGAAGGAGGTGACTCTTGATATCGCCGCCGAAGATCTTTTGTGCTGTTTCGTGGTTGAATTCCACTACTAAAGGTAAGGCGTTGGATACGATGAATTTCTTCAGGTTTTGTTCTACGAGTTCACCTTCGAATAGGACTTTACCTTCATCGAACTATAATTAAAGAATAAAATTATTAAGATTATGTAATATGCTTTTAATTGTAGTTTCAAATCCATTTCAGGTGTGCAATTTTAAATTACAGATATTGTTTGTTTATAAAATGGTTTCAAATCACAATCGTGTATGTTACAGCTCATTTTAGAAACTAATTTATGTGTTGACAAGTAGATTATACCCTTTGAAAGAAAACTAAATATAAAACAATACAAATTAATTTGGGTGGCGCAATGAAGAATTTACATTTATTATTTAATGTATTCTATTTGGGTAATACTGACTTAACATTAAAAACAAGCTAATCAGTGACCAAAATAGATCAATACTATGGGCCTCATATTGACTACAAATGTTAAAAAAAATCTCACAGAAGTAGCTTCGATTAGGGCCCCCAACAAAAAAAAAACATTCTGTATACATACCTTCTTGAACAAAATTATATTTCCATCTTGAGCTTCGTATTCGCTAAACACGAGTTCTTCAGAGGTAATACCGAACTGTTGATCGTCAGTAGTGGCGGCTACGTTCAAGAATTTCTTAGCGTCATCGGAAGTTTGATCCTTGAAGAAACCGATCACAGCAACAGTATTGCCTTCGATGAAAAGTTTAGCATTTTCCACCGATGCCAAATCAAGAGCTGGAGGACCGGTCTTCTTTATCAACCAGATAACAATTTCGTCGGCACTTCGTCCACCTATCGCAAACGAAAATAAATGTTTTTTTGCCCGTTTAATTCAAGTTTTTATTAAAAATATTTACCGCTGTAATCGACGGGAGATCCATTCCTGAAGAATATCAGTGTTGGGTAGCCTTTGACGCCGTGTTTTTCAGCCAAGTCTTGTTCTTCGGTTGCGTCAACTTTCGCCAATTTGATAGCTGATTCTTTTTCGGCTAATTGTTGAGCAGCTTTCGCGTACTCTGGAGCTAATGCTTTGCAATGTCCGCACCATGGTGCATCTGCAATTAGTAAGGTAATAAAAATTTTAACGATTTCTTTAAATTGTTTGTCAAATCCATAAATGATGCCACAAACTAACGAAGAAAAATACTTTGGAATGTGCTTGGACCGAAAGTTAACATGGCCATCGCTTAAGGAAAGGAGCTGGGAATTCTTTGGTCTTTCATCCTCTTTCTAGGGTTGGACTTTGCCCCTAAACCTTTTAATCTCCAATTGTGCGGGATAATCCCCCTTGTGATATACAATGGAATCTAATGAAATCGCTTGTAGCCGTCATCAGTAGGAGGGTAAAATGTGGAGCATTCACGCAAAAATTGATAAGTCCTCTTTAAAGAAAATTCAGTATCTGTTACGAAAAAACAGACTTGAACGTCACTCAAAATTATCATAAAGATTTAGGATCTGTGAACAGCTAAAAAAATGGCAGAATTGGACTTATTAATTTTTGCGTGAATGCTCCACAAACGAGGATAAAAATTTATTAAAACAAACAAACAAAACCCAAAAAGGGAGATAAATAAAAAATCCAAATATCCTGGAGGTGTGATTTCCTGTCTTATAGTGTGGGGGTTTAGGTAGGCTCTATATCCTGTCGATCCTGATAAGTAGAGGGGTTGTTGTCTGCCCAGACCCAAACGTGTAAATCGAACTTCAAAACCGTCCCAATTTCATCCGTGACGAGAAGTTGGAGAACAACTCCTCGGAGCGTAACTTGCGCAACGTTTGTCTCTCCTTCAATGGGGTGGCGATCAAGAGACATTTCAGCGACACTTTCGATTAAAATCGTAAATTCGAAATATCCGGCCTCGCAGTGGGTGCTAAATACGATGACGTGCTCGGAAAATACGCTCCGACGAAATTCGAAGAAACAAAGGGTCTAGGTTTTCTTCCGAACTGGATAGTCATCGGATGGATGCCTCGCATTCAGGCTACCAACCGTGATGATCGAATTATCTTTAGCTGGAAGATTGTGATGTGTACTGGGATCACCCTGCCCCCTCCCCGGGCGTGGAAGATGTGAACAGAGATAATGGTCGAAGGACAAACGGTCATAAGAGAATAACGAACAACAACAACCTCAAAAAGGAAGAACTAAGGAAGAGCAGATCCTGAGTTGAACCAGATATATTTTAATACAACTCATGATTTTTTTGAGGGAATTCTCGGTGGAATAGGCAGTGTCGATCGCTTTTGCAATAGCTGCTTTCTATTTGCCACAATTCTCACTTTTTCTCATCTCACTTCAGTTTTCTCAGTAATAAGCATCGTTTTATTTGCAAGTGAGTAACCGATATGTTTTGCTTCCTCCTTCCCGCTCAAGTACATGCTCGATAGCACACTCACTTGAAGAAGAATTCTCAATTATAGTGGGGGTATTAAAAGTTATGTACATTTTAGAATCACATTTTATGGTTGTAGATGCTTTCCAGCCGCAATTGACAAATGACAAACTTTCAAACGTAGACAAATTTATATACCCTCGGGAGATTGTGCGATAGCGGAAAGGGGAGAGGTAAAAATTTCAGATAAATCTCAAAGTGAGTCGATTGAAAAGAACAGTGTTTTTAGCTAAATATCTCTAGTGAGCTGAGATTATATGAGATTTCTTGTAAAAATAACGCTACTAATGGCTACAATAAAGAAATCCTTAGCGAGCGTTGAGCAATGGAGGGGAGAGAGTGGCCGAGAGGGCTGGGAATTGAAAGAAAACAAATTTGGTACCTCGTTTATTCAAAAGTTCATCGGGAATCAACCATGAAAGATGAAACATGAATATCTGAGGCACTGAATATTTCATATGAACTCGTCCATCGATCACGATTCACGTCGATTTGGACATTAGAAAAATGTCTGCAAATTGAATCCCCAAACGTTGACCAGAAGCGTGCAAGGGTGTTGCTACTACAGCACCCATCGATGAAATGGAGACATTCTAGTTCTCCACAGCAAGTTTCGTGTTAAAAAATCTGCCGGAAAAGTTCCCGCTTCAGTTTTTTGGGATTGTCATGAAGTAATCATGATTGATTTTCTGGATAAGGGTGGAACAATAACTGGCAATTATTATTCGTTCGTTACTGACCACTCTATAAGAAAAAAATTAGGGGAAGAAGGCGCAGAAAGTTGCCTGAAGATGTTTTGTTTTTGCAAGACCATGCCCTTGCTCACAAATCATCATTGCCATGCAAACAATTCGTGATTTAGGATTCGAATCACTTGACCATCCCCCTTATTCACCAGATCTGCTTCCGTCCGACTATCACGTCTTTCCTCAATTGAAAAAAAGTTTAAACGGATTGAAGCTGTGGAGGCCTGATTTGCCGATTTTTGACCACTTTGTAGTGCCAACTTTGCAAACCTGCCTGATTATATCCGTACGGTTGATTAGTTGCTACCCACGTTGTATTTTTTTATAAGTGTTTTCTTGTTATTTTTTTAAGTGGATATCTACGGTAAGATTTAATTAAAAAACTATGTACATATAGGTATATACATATGTAGCAGTGCGTTTAAAATAACAAGATTATGTAAGATCCTTGATAAAGCTCAAATTTGCTAACGCATTACGATCACTAATGATAAAATGATAAGATTTATGATATTATACGTATTTTTTTCTGATTTAGATCAAGCAGGTAGACGTGAGGCTAACAAAATTTAATAATTACGATTTGATGCAACCGTCATTCAAATGTTTCTTGAAAATTACCATAGCAACGCAGTTATTAAAGAACGTATCTCAAGTGAGGAATTACGATATTCGTAATTAATTCAAGGTGATAGACTACCGTTAGTCCGATCAAAAAAAAATCTTAAACAAATTTATACTTAAGCTAAAATATTGCTGTGTTATTCTTGTAGATACATAAAAATGTTTGAACTGACGTGTCATCTTTATACCCTTGCAGATTTGCCAACTGATTTCTTTGTTTTCTCGTATAAATAAATCAAGTTAAATATATTTTTTGTAAATAGAATTTTGGTTCTAATCTAAGACGATAAAATTTTAGTGAATCAAAAGTTTCGTCTTAGATTATCTACGCGGTATTGTACAACATAATTACATCTCATTAGCTTATTTAAGTAGTTAAATTTCAACTCCAACAGCTATTAAAATAAAATTAAGTTCCTATTAAGGAATACTGAGACAGATTTGATTAATTTTACAAGTTGTTTTTGGGCACTCCATATGGTATCTTTCAAGGATATAAAATCGATTTTTTCGAGGAAATACCACATACAATTTTACCAGATTTAATCGTCAGTTTTTTGGCCACGATGCCGGTTGAATATTAATCCGTTATTCCGGTATTGTGCCGGCGTTTAGCGTAAACTGACGTTGCTATCCATACTTAACAGATACCATTACAAAATAGAGGTTATTGACCGTAAATAGAATTACTAATCGTGAAAATACTACGAATAATTAATCTAGTATGAAATTGTTACAATAACAACAAGAAATATGAGGAAAGAATTGTACTTACAAAATTCGACTAGGATGAATTCATTGTCGGAGATCGCTGATTGGAAATTGTCGGATGTTAATACTAAAACACCTTCTTCCACCTTAATATCTGTAGCACCGGCATTATTTAGAGCGTAAATGAGGAATATTATCGAAAGGAATTTCATATTTACTAATAACGATTCTGCCTACGTCTTCGAACTTCTACAATATACATACAACACGGACACTCTTTAAAGAAGACTGAGAAATCAGTGAAGTGAGTAATATATTAACAACGTGGCGTAAATCGTGGGTAACTGTGATTGGTCTAAAGGATATTCGACGTGTGACATTAGCCGAAATCCCACTTATATAGAGAAATTCAAAATTTTCAAACGTGGAGGTCTTTTATTCTTAAGTTTATTTGCTCTTTCTAATCAGCACTTTATCAGAAGACTAACAACGCGGTTTTATTTACTTTTTGTAGTAATAAATTTAATCGATAGCGTTTCTAAAATACATTTCATCTAATTATGATATTCACCCAAATTATATACACCGCACTCAATTGGAAAATGGACATTTCGAAACATAGAAGTAATTTTGGAAATAAATTGTTTTAGACACGTCGTCGTTTACACAAATAAATAAATATGCTAGTGCATAATATTTACATTTAACTTTCTTGTTTAATATAATAATAACTTGCAGTAAATTACTTACAATTTAAATTTATTACGTGGATGTATTAGCTTCAAGATTAGCACATGCTTAAAGAGCATTTCCACAGCAAATAGTGCATGATTCAAAGTACGATTAGCGTTATTTATTGTTATGTACGGCAGAATATGGTTTTTATCACACGATTTAATTACAAAACAATATTTTATGACCGTGCTAATATTATGCATTTAAAAATGAAGAAACTGCATTTATTATGTTTATTAAAACGTCTATTTTCTTTTTTTATGTATAATATTGCTAAATACATTTATTTAGATTATTAGAGTTGCTTTTTGTGCTTTGTATTCTGTATTATAGGATACGTATTCGTGGAATTTCCGTTTTTTACCTTATAAATCGATTGAAAAGTTATTTAAATTCTCTAAGCATACATCTCAATTTTTTATCTATGTAAACGGATCTGCCTTGACAACATCATATTCGGATTGTCAGAATAGATTTCATAGGTTATACATGAATATGTCACCAACGATTTCTGACATTCTTGACGCTTTCAATTTCCGACAAGCACTTTGACATTAATGTAATTACCTAATCAAACACACGTCTGTTTCACACAGTAATAGTTTATACCTTAATTCAAAAAGAGAAAGACAAAATTCTGAACAGACCCAAATGACACTTGTTTCTTATTGGCTGAAAGCAGGGCAGAATCACGTTGTGCAACGTTCTGTTATTTCTGTTCACTGTCAAACATTCTGACATTGTTTATACCACAGGTGTATTTAAAGTTTTACTATAATTATTACATTAGTTTATCTATTTTTCGATGTATGTTAGTTTTCTTCTATCTTACTTATCAGAGAATGCGACATAAAATTTGTTTTGCAAATTATATATTGTATCTTGAGCTGCGGGTCTGTTCAGAATTTTGTCTCTCTCTTTTTGAAATAAGGTATAGTTGTCCCATTTTTTTATGCACATATCTGTATGTACCTACATTATTAGTTAATAAGATAAATATCAAATTTTTAATTTTTTACACTATTATGCTATTTAACTTATGCTAAAAAAAACAATGAATTAAACAACTAACTTTAGTTATAATTGTTGTCTACAGGGTGATATATCTTAAATGCTTGAATTTTCGTATCAGTTATTATTGGTCCCTGCAGACACGTGGTCTCTAACACTAAGTTACGCCGCTGGGTGGCTCTGAACATCTACGTTGTGTAAATATGCAGTCATTGGGCCTCTGTTTTGGCTAAGGCTGGACGAAGGCTCCGTTAGTCTTTTATTCTTCTTGAAAACGTGGTGCCTCTAATAATCAAGGAAGGAATGGATCTGCAACTGGACGATCAACTCGCAGCCGGATGCTAGTCTGCCATCGATAAGATTCTCCTATAGTCTCCACACGAGAAGGATCTAGCTCTTCCAAGTGCTGGATCAATGGGTTCTTCGACTCAGAGAGAACTGTCATCCATGAAATGCCACACCAGCAATTTTTTTTAATGGATTTGTTAATGATCAACATTAATCTGTTCTGAGCGTTGCCAACAAAACAGTCAAAAGATCGTGTTATTTTTTCTATTTTTTGTACAAAATGCAGGTCACGAAAGGAAATGAAATATAAAACTACCGTCAAATACGCCCTCCTTTACAATTGAATTAAGCGAAATCTCGTAGATATGACGTCCAAATGACAGTAGCATCAACAAATGATGTCTCAGAACAGTTACGCCAAAAGTAGATGTAGGTGCTTAATGATCTTAATCTTAATATGGTAAGTAAAGTACCCATCACACAATATGACGTTATTTTGACATTTTTTTGGGATTTTTCGAATTAAAATTACGTAATACTGACGTAAAAATGACAAGATTACGTCACAGCCTAGTGAAATCGTTTTAAAGACTGTGACTAACGGCACAGGCTGGTTATATTTATAGCTAGGGATATTTGTTAGCCATTGAAAGGATCAACTAATGTATTTAATGAAATATAAATATATTTTTTAAATCTGACGCCTTGATTAAAAACAATTCGCGACATTCTAACTTGATAATACCCTGATAATTGCGATAAATAAAAGAATGGCAGCAAGTGCAAGTAAAAGATATTGTTCGGTGTCTCAGTGCAATAATTATAAGACCGAGAATGAAAGAAATAATTCAGGGAAATCCCTTCATTATTTTCCGAAGGATGTTGTTCTTCGTAAATAGCTTGTCAGTTTTATTTCAAATATCAGATAGTACAACTCAAAGGTTTTTTCATAATACTATACCAACTTTAAGCAAAATATTAAAAATTATAATTTACTGGCCAAGTGTAAAATGCAACTGAAATTTCAGTTCAAAAGAGCAAGTGCTTAAAGTGTCGCATTAGGGCATATTCTAATTATAAAAAAGCATACATTAAAGTTTTCAGTAGGTATTACATCAAAAAAAAACAACGGGATTAATTTCCTATGCAAGTCCAGCATATGGTGGCCACGCCTCTGATAAAAGCATCTTCGATAATGAGAAGATAATTAAACCTGTGGAACCCTTTCAGGATGCTGTAATGGTGGATAAAGGTATTTTAATTGAAAAGGAGTGTACGAAGAATGGTATAAAATTAATTCGCCCACCATTTCTAAAAAAGCAGAAACAGTTAACTTCTCAGGATGCTATAGAAACTGCAAATATAGCACGAGCAAGAGTACATTTTAAGAGGGCCATGCAAAGAATAAAATTTTTTTTAAAATGAAATTCGTTGAACTCTAATCCCATATGTCGACGACTGTTTTATAAGTTTGTAGACTTGTTAACTTATCAAAACCTCTGTTTTGCAGTGACTCAATCGTTTAGAAATAGATCTTTTACAAAAAAAAATCTAGATCGTAATGAAAAATCTGTATTCCTATTGGATATAAGTAAACTTGTATCATAATGAAAATCTGTATCGTAATGTACAGCTTCAGCATATCTAGTAATACAATTAAAGTATGGGAGTAGAATAAGTATTTTATTTTACCTGTGTTTATGCATTGATGCTAATAGAGGTCTCTAATGTTTTCCCTATTGCACGGCCATATTGGTACTTCTTCAGCGCCATCTACATTCCGTGAATTTCGCGAATTGCTAGTTTCAAGATAACCATCTTAAATCGTAGTAATCTATGATCTGAAAACGGGTGTAGTGGGGATAAATCAATACTGCCAACAAACGAATAACCATAGCCAACTAAATTCCCACTTGTTCCTATGTGGAGAAAATCGGTGGTTGCATAATATTTTTTTTTAATTTATTAATTTAACACGCAAAAATGATTAAACCGGGTAATATCTCCCAGTTTTTAAAGGCCACTAGTCAAGTAGTAAGTAGCAATGCGAAACCTTTAGCACCTGCAGCTGTTTTACCTAAACGACAAATCACCAAGACACCCATATTGCTGCTTACGAGCTACTCTATGAGCCAGAGGACACCAACAGGCAGAATATCTGTTACATCTGGTCCTACGACACCCACACAAGTTAGATTTGCCCATACCGATATCACCGTACCAGACTTTTCAGAATATAGGAAGAATGAGGTTCAAAAACCCAATGTACGCACCTCAGAGACAGTAGATTCGCGTAAAAACTTTACTTATTTAATGGTTGGAGCGTCAACAGTAGGAGGTGCGTACGCTTCTAAAGCTCTGGTTACACAATTCATCACTAGCATGAGTGCGTCAGCTGATGTACTCGCTTTGGCTAAGATTGAAATCAAATTGTCTGATATACCCGAAGGAAAGTCGGTTACCTTTAAATGGAGAGGTAATTTCATGTTTAATACTATCGAAATGCATTCGTAACATATCATTTTAGGTAAACCGTTATTCATCAGGCATAGAACTGCCGAGGAAATCGATGCTGAACGTGGTGTAGCTGTGGGTTCTTTAAGAGATCCGCAACACGATCATGAACGAACCCAACGACCTGAATGGTTAGTCGTTCTGGGAGTATGCACACATTTAGGTTGCGTACCCATCGCTAATGCTGGAGATTTCGGCGGATATTACTGTCCGTGCCATGGTTCTCATTACGATGCATCAGGACGTATTAGGAAAGGTCCCGCACCTCTTAATTTAGAGGTTCCGACTTATGTATTCCCAGATGAAGGGACCTTAGTCGTCGGTTAGAGCACTTTTTAGAAAATCTTTTAAAATAATGTATTTATGTCTTTATTTTGATTCATTATATGATAATTTACCAGCAAATTATATATTTTTATTTTAATTTATCAAATTAAATCAATTTATTACAAAATTATTGTTTTACAATGAAATTAATAAATCGAGTTATATAATAAAATTGTGATTTGGTTCCGTTAATAATAAAAGTCAGTGTTATCTTACATATTGTTTTATTTATTTTTAATTTAAAAATATTCAGTTAATGGTGCAAAAAGTTTTGCAAGTCCTTGTACTTATATTCTAATTTTTTTTTTAATTTAGAAATATATCGTGGTCGTGCGGTTGAATTAATTTATAATTTAAATAACTATTTAAAAAAATGAATAATACGTAACAACATTTTGCAAAATGTTCTAATTTTTAAAAAATGCATTGTATTTAATTTGATTTCAAATTATTTATTGTTCACGTATTCCAGCTACGATTGGTTATCGTTCTGATATAGGGACATTTTAATTTTCCCGCGTTTTATTTTAAGTCATATTTTGTATTTAATTAATTTAATTTCTTTACTAATTATTAAATTATAACACAAATTAATGGTTTCAGATTATTTATATAAGAAAACTTACATTTATTAACGAAGATTTTAATGATACTGGTAATGCGATACTTGACAGTTGGTGTGGTTGGTAGTACAGGTTATGTGATGTATTTTGTAAGCTTCAGCTTACATGTCCCTATTTTGTGTTTGTAATTTTCACGTTTTTTTAGTTCTTTTTAACTAAAATACACCGAAAATGCCGCCGAAAAAGCGAGAAAAAGATACGGACTCAACGAAGAACCCAAGAATCGACCATATCCAGGCGGATCATGAATTATTTTTGCAAGCGTTCGAAAGTGAGTTCCCATGAGATATACGCTTACAATGTAGAATTATCTTCTAGGAAAGTGATAATGTTTTTCTTTCCAGAACCGACGCAAATTTATCGTTATTTAAGAACGAGAAACATGTGTTCAGTAAGTAATTAGTAGCATTTTAGTTATTCTAGTTAATTGCATTCAAATTTTTAACAGCCAATTTTTCTCAATCGTAACTTAACATATATGAAATCACGTATGTCTCGCTCGCACAAAGCAAGGAACGGATTCAAGATAAATTCATTGCTGGAGAAGGTGATATCGAGGCAGAAAGATTTCTCAACATTACCAGGGTATATGAATATAACTTTTTTGGGATTTTACGATAAGAATATCGATGTTTCTGTCGACGTCGTACAAGTAGAGACTGTTTTAGTTAAAATTAGTCATAAGAAGCGTAAAGATAGCTCATCCCCGCTGATGGAGGTGTCGTTTGGGACCGCCGAGGTAATTGCTAATCCTACGGATCAGCAATTACCAAATTTAGCTCCTACAGTTAGCGTTCCAACTGAATCGTTCAATACATCTAGTGGACCAGTTGCAAAATCATACGTATTACTGTTACGAGTAAGAAACGTGCATAATAACATTAACTCGAATGAAAACGAGGAAGAACCGACACCGAAGCGGCGTAAATCAAATGGAAGCACTACGTGTTTGGGTGAATCGAAATTGTACGCTTCCGAATTAGTTGTTTACGATAAACATAATCGGTGTTTGTTAACCGATGCGGATTACGAGTTAGTTCTGCAGGAGGTTACAAATAATAAAAATTCGCCAAAGAAATATTCGAGTTGGGAGAATGTAGCGGATCTTACTGATTATTGCGGGAATTTAGATTCGTTCGTGAAAGGTCCCTACATTAAATTTAAGCTGAATTGGTCGCAGGAACCTAGTAAGTCGTTAATTGAGAGACCGAAAGCATATCCTATAATCGATAATAAAGAAAATGTTCCTTTAAATCAGATTAATAATAATAATGGTAATAATCAACAAAAATTACAAATCATATATCAATTTGTCTATAATAATAATTCACGACAACAAACAGAAGCTTGCGAAGATCTCCATTGTCCGTGGTGTAGTTTAAATTGTAATGAATTATACATCTTACTCAAGCATTTGAAATTATGCCATTCTCGTTTTACATTCACTTACGTGCCTATATCAGTTGGTGCTAGGATAGACGTAGCTATAAATGAGCTTTACGATGGGTCGTATACAGGATCACCTCATGATTTAATCTCGCAACCTTCGGTTTGTGCGTTTTCTCGAAACGGACCTGTACGAAGAGCATCCGTCACTCACATTCTAGTGTGCCATCCTAAAAGATCCAAACCGAGTCTATCTGAGTTTTTAGAGTTGGACGATTGTGAATACGACGGGCAACGACCTTTTATAACAGGTCACAATCGTTTATACCACCATACAACGACATGCCTTCCAATATACCCAAAAGAAATGGATATCGATTCCGAAGGTGAGAACGATCCTGAATGGCTACGTACGAAGACTATGATGATGATTGATGAGTTTACGGATGTTAACGAAGGTGAAAAAGAACTAATGAAAATGTGGAATTTACACGTCATGAAATACGGATTTGTCGGCGACTGCCAAATTCCATTAGCTTGTAGCATGTTCGTCCAACACAAAGGTAAAGAATTACTCCTGAAGAATCTCTACAGGAATTTCGTCGTACACATGTGTAGTTTATTCGATTTCGGGTTAGTCAGCGCAGTCTGTTTGTATTCGACGATTAAGAAATTGCAAGAGATGGTAGGTGAGACCGGTGCTATTCGAAATGTCCTGCGCGAGTCTCGAGAAGCTCAGATGGATAATTGGAATAAGGTGGGTGTTCAGCATCTTTTAACGGAAAAGAATTCGGTATGTAAGACGCCCAGCGGACGCAAAACTAACGTTGGAATCCAAAGAAGGAAGGGTACACCGACACCGGCTGAACCCACACGTAGGAAATCGATTGAAAATTCCAGGAAGAGATTGTCGTTGTCTTTAAAACAAACCGAACTTAAGAATATTTCGAGTTAGTTGCAATTCATTCATTTCACGAAAGGTAATAAGGTAAAAACAAAGACTAAAATATACATAATAGACTGACTATTATTTTCATAACTTGGTTAATAGACAAGTTAATGTGTTATAGGATTAAACAAAGTTTATATACAATGTGGTTTTTTAGCGCATACACTTGGCGGGCAAGATAATTTTTACTGTAAATGTTATTTATCTATTTGGTTAGATATTTTATTAAATTTGATATAAATGACTCAATTATTTTTAAAAGATGAAATATTAATTATGTACTATTACAAATTAATTCTTAATTCGTCCTATCTAATCTAATATAAAGCTAGATTTCAATTATGCAATATTATCCTTTTGATTTTGAATATTAAAGATCTTTCATTAATATGATAAAATATTGCTCAAATTTAGGCGTGCTAGGTGTTTAAATATTCGGGGCGATTGGTTCTAGACTCAAGCATACGTACAGCTTGTTTCAAAAGTAATGTCTCTCCTGTCATCAAGAAAACGTGTGCTTTTACAGAAGTACTGCGCCAAGTTACGTCAATTTTTAAATTTCTTCCTATGAAAAATCATTACTGTCAGTATTATATTTTTTTGAGGTCTTCGATTTGGTCCAGCTCCCCCGAATGTCATACCAGCGGGTTCTCCGACCGAGTAACCCTTTGTAAGGTGTTTCAGGCCAAAGTCATCGCATAGTCCTTTACAGACGGAGTTTGGAGGTCTCTGCGAAGTTGTCCGTTGGTCATGAACTAGAGTGCATTGATGATAACGCGTAACACCCTGTTTCGTAAAACGTTGAGCCTCTTGACTTGCGATTTTGCGGCGCTGGAGCAGGTAAGGCCACCATAGGTCGATATCGGTTGGAGGAACACCGTGTAGATTAATAATTTAAGCTTTAGACTTAACGTGTCTTTTGAATAAATTAGGGGAGCCAAAGCTTATCGCGCCTTCAAAAATCTGCTGCTGATTATCGAGAAGTGGTGGCGAAACGTTAGTTTGGAATCGAGGACCATGCCCAGGTACTGTACCCTCGAACTCCAGGGCAACGGCCGTTCGTCTATGTTGACACATTTATCGAAATTTCTAACAAGCCGCCATTTCCGGGCCCATTCTGTCAGTTGGTCGACAGACCTTTGTAATCTTCTCACCAGAGCATCGTTTCGTGAGGTTGTGTCATCAACGAAGACTACCAATATCGTGCTGAGTGGATTGGGGACATCGCTGGTGAAAAAAGGCGTTATAAAGCGTGTAACACGCCGCAAGTTACAATTGGGTGCTCTCATTCCAGATTAGTACGTATATTTACTTGGTTTGTGCCCCTTTCAGTCATGATATTTTTCGATTTTTCAACCGTCGTAGTCGTTTTTTCGTCCAGGTTAAAGATTCACGATAGGTTGGTTACTTTTGTTAATCTTTTGTACACGTTTTCCAGGTAGTCAAAAAAATAATAAACATCTAGTTCTTAGCCCTAGGGGCAGACATTATTTACGTAACAGTTTTTAGTCGCGAAGGAGACATTATTAATGTAACAGTTCTTAGCTTTTGGGGAGACATTATTTATGAAAGAGACTGTACAGACATACAGTATGTCCCCGGATCGACTTTAAAAGAGGAAAATGTTTTTATTTTTGATTTCTCAGAAAATTTCACTCTTGATTTACTCTGCTTGTTTTCAAACCCCCAAAACACAAATTATTTTTTATTTAACTCGAACGGTTCTCGAGATAATATCATTCTCTTGCTAGAAAATATACAAATTGCACTCAAGTTTTATTTAATAAATTTAACAAATAAAAATAAAATTTCTCAAAAAACTAAACTATTAATTTTCTATTTAAATAATGCTCCTCCTTTTTGGACTGGACTGCGTTTTGTATCCTATTTTTTAATTGTTCTTTATCATTGTCTAGTGGCTCACTGTACACAATTTGTTTTAAACGACCCCACAGATAAAAGTCCATTATTGTAAGATCAGGACTTCTCGATGGCCATAAAATGGGAACATCTCTTCCTATCCAATTCGGTAGTTTAACGGCAATTCATCCAGTTCATTAGTTAAAAAGTTTTGCAACATATCCAATTGTGTTTTGGGGGTTTGAAAATAAGCAGAGTAAATCATCAAAAGTGAAATTTTCTGAGAAATCAAAAATAAAAAAAAAAACCTCTTTTAAAGTCGATCAGGGGACATACTGTATATGGACATACACAAACGCAGTAATCTAAACTCCGGAGTAAATGTGAGAGGTTCAGTGTTACCAACAAGTGTTATAAATATTATACAGGGTTGGGCAATTGTTCCAGTCCACAGCTATCGTAATAGTTGTGATTTTTTTTAACGAAACACTGCTTATTATAAATCCTCAATTCATTTAGACTATTTTTTGGCCCTTCGCATTGTCTAAGCCTCTCTATAAATTTGCAAAGGACATTTTAGTATTAAGATAAAACAGAACGCTAAAGTAAATTGTATTGTTGGTTTCTGGTACAAAATTGCATAATAGAAATTTAGCTTAAATTGTACTCCTATAAAATAATGATTTTGATGAGACGTAGCTCAATAATTGGAAATATCGTTTAACACGTAATGATTGTATATTATCTTGTCTACCATTAAACAGTGTAAGATGTATAAAATTCACTACTTTTATGACGTAAAAGGAAACACCTATTTCCTGTTTTTAATTTTTTTTAAGTGTGGTAATCTCGAATCGGTTATCAGCAGATAAATTGGTCAAAACAGCAGCGGATGCACAGCGTGCTATTTGATTGTCCCCGCTTAATTTTCTCGATATTATATTAAAGATATCATACAAAGTATAAGAAAAAAAAACTTATGTTGCATTGCTTTCGTACGTAATTATACGGGGACTAATCAAATATTTAAAAATCTATTATTTAAATTGTATTGATTTCAGCATAATTTGGTATATCCGAAAAATCGCGTTTGAATAAAAATTTTTAATGTATCAATTAAAAGAGGAATTATTTAAAGTGGAAAAAACAAAATTAAATAATGATAAATTGTAAATTGCCATTGAATTATAGCGAATCTTCGTTTGTCATAAATTATATTTATATCCATTCATATAAATGAGAATTCGTCGAATTTTAATCATGAACGTCAATTCATCTAAAATCGACAAATTCTCGTTTATTAGTTGCATCTTGTTTGTGACTGAAGTCCAGGCATCCAAAAACTAGGATTAAATTTAGCAAAATATTATTAAACTTCAAGACTGATTCATTAATTGCACTGGACGAAACATTTCCAAATTAATTTCAAAATATATACAGTGGCGACCAGCTACTTAAAACCAACAATGACTAAATTTGGAATATTTTATTACTAAATGTTTAAATTTATTTTACAAAGAGATTAATCATAGTATAACATATAATCAAAATAATTCTTTTTTTAAACTTAATGCATTCGATTATTCCTGGACACATACTTAAGACCGCTTCTTGTTTTTATAAGTTCATTACGATGTTTTAAAAACTTTTTAATTAATAACGGGTTGCTCTTCCTTTTTGACGGATGACCTCTTCAGATCGCCGTGGTAATGACTCTATTAACTTACGACAACATTCAGCAGGTATAGCGCACTAACCTTCTTCAATAGTGGCATAGAGTTGCTCCAACTTTGTTGGTTTTTTCTTTTTGATATGCTTATCGACATCAATCCACAACATCTCCATCGAATTGAGGTCTGGTCACTACAACGGCCTTGCCAAAAATTTACAGAGTGGTAATTTGGAAATTCTTTCACTCTGCGTGCTGTGTGTTTTGGGGCATTATCGGCCTATAACACCCAATCGATGACATTTAGTACGTTCATGTAGACATACTGATCCATGATGCCGTTAGTTCGATGAATGGAGCCAACGCTTTCTAGAGTCATTCACAGAATCTCCTTCGCCTTTCACTGTTGGTTTTGCTGGAGTATTCTTCCTGGTCGAAAATAAGATTTACCATCGGAGTTCATCATGTTTCTCTGTCCCTCTAAGGTCCAATGGCGATGATTCTTTGCAAATTTTCAACGCATCTTCCGATTACGTTCGGATGTTAGAGGCTTCTTGCGTGTTACTTGTCCTATTAAATTAAATTTATTCAGTCTTTTTCGGACTGTTCGGACACTAATCTTGTTACCGATATTGTCTTAATAGTTTAAGTGGCACCCTCTGCAGAGGGGTGATGTTCTTCCCTTGACTCATTTTCATACACTGATTCGAATATTTTATATATTTAGGCATTTTTAGCAAGTAGAGATACTAACATGTGTGTGTTTTATTATTTATTGTATTTAATTACTATTGGTCTTAAGTTTGTGTCCGCTGTGAACTGTACCGTGCTAAGCAAAACATATGACAACTTTCGACAATTCTTTTCGAACAAAAATTAATTAATCCTAAAAATATTATTCGGTCTTCAGTAGGTGGCCGCCACTGTACATAGAACTAAAAAAATTAAGTTTAACAATTATAACGCCTCATACAAGAGAGAATAGTGAAATATTACATCAATTTTATTTTTCAAAATATGAACCTATCGAAGCCATTTATATTAATTAAAAAGATTAAGGTAGGTTCATATTGGGTACTTATTATTATATTTTTTTTTTCAAAGAAAAAATAATCTTATTTTATTGTGTATATTTATATAATATACGTTCGACAAATTCAGTTATAGTTAAAAATAATATAAGGTTACATAAACTGATACTTTTTTTTATATACATACATATATAGATTGTAAGTATGTTTTTATTATTATCTTTTTGTTATTATCTAAATTTATACTTTATATAAAGATATTAAATGAACACATGTTCTATTCATCAAATTATAGATTATTAATTTTTGCCAAAAGAGAGAAAATTAAATGAATGCAAACAATCTAAACACAATTTTTTTTTAGTAAAATGTTTAATGAACATTAAAGAAGTAATTATCTAAACACTGCCAAATAATTTATTGATTATACTAAGATAATGTTTTTTTTTTCTTTTTCTAGTCAATTACATTTTTGTTTTTCACGCAATTCAATATTTTGTAATGTTTGGAAGACGTTTTGTGTTGTTTAAAAAAAAATAAATAAGATTTTGTTGTCTAAATTACTGCGTGTTATATTAATGAAGATTATTTTACAAAAAAGAAAAACAATCTCAAAAATATCAAATATAAAATACGCATTTTTTCAAATATTATTATAATTTTCTTTTTATATTTTAACTCATTGTATTTTTTTTTCTTTTATTTGAATTTTGTATACGAATTTTTAAATATATGTTTTAAAAATCGTCAAGGTGTTTATTTACGTTAACGTTGTAGTATTTCTCTCTTGCAGAACAGTTTTCGAATTTTTCGAAACTTTTTTTAAACTCATCAGCTGGAATGGATGGGATCGAAACGATTTTCTTTCATCGCGAATCTTCCAGGTCAAAATTCGACAGACTGTCCTTTTCGGTATCCCAGTTTCGTCTTCGATAAGTCTCGCAGACATGCAGCGGCCGCTTTGAGGAATTTCTTTGACATTCTCGATGTTTTCTTCATTGAGTGGTTTTTGACGTCGCTGCTCGGTAATCGTCTCACGGAATCGGCCAAAAACTTCACATTTAATTTGAAACTGACTGTACGTAGGTCATGTCTTATTCATTGCTTTCTTATAACATGCTGCGTTTGCAAGACATCTGGACATTTAGCTATTAGAGCATTAGAAGCGGACCACGTGGTTTCGACCTTCACAGGTCTCATCAGCGCATCCCAATGCAAGATCTAATTTCACTGCCTTTCACCTCTCAACTTATGTGTGTGATACTCCGCGCCCTCTCGTGTGCAAGCTAGGAAGTAGCACACCGCAAGGGCGCCACACAAAATTCGGTACACAGCAGATACCGATCTAGCTCGCACAACTCGTAGGTTGTGAGTCCCACTACATGTCTCGATCTGCTAGCCAGTTAATAGTGAATTCCATATACGGCGTACTATGACGTAACATGTGAAAACGTCGAAAGATGCCAATATAAAAACCAAAGAAATGCCTATTATTATAGGCGCTCATGGTATATTATTGGAATTCATACTGCGGGCGAATGCAATGAAAAAAGATCAGGCATTAGAAGAGGACCACGCGGTTTCGACCTTCCAGGTCTCATCAGCGTTACCCTGAATGTAAGATAGGTTGGATTAGATTAATGTGTTAAGCCTGTTTTAGGTTATCGTATTTTGTTTGATATTTTTGTGCCAAACAAAATATAATGTAAATGTGTCTGGCTTTACTATAGAAACCTGTTCTGTGAGTTTAAAAGATTGAAAAAGATCCAGTACATACAGTACACCGTCAAGACTATCAGTGCAGCTCTTGACAAATCTAGCGAGACATGCCACAATCGTCACCGACTAGATTCGAACCCCGTACTGTGCCTACATTTGGCCAATCACCTTATTCACCTCTCTTTAGTGGATACTGCCATAGATAAAAGTGATACAAAATGATATCCAACAGTAAAACTTGCGTTTTTTGGACAAGAAAAATATAAACGGATAAGATATGGTAAGCTTTGTATACTACGATTTTAAAAAAGATTTAGATAAAGAGTACAAAAGTCTACTACCAAGACTTGCATTACATTTTCTTGGTCACCAGGTCACCTAGCAGTGAAAGAGATTATTAAATTATGCTGTCCCTTCCTGCTAACAGCATAACTTGGAATGATTTAATACTAATTTTTATTTTAAGCGAAATTTCGCAGCAATAATTAATTTGCTATGAAGCTGACTTATATTTTGACTTTGACAATCGGATAGAAACGTCAAACTTCCGACACAGTGCGCATCTACCATGTTCCGTCCCCTTTCCCTTGGCGCCAAATTTGAATCTTCATTATTTTTGTAACGATAAAAAAGTACATTATTCGGGTAAATTTAAACGAAGGAAGTGAAGTGAACAATTTCCTATTTCAAATTAATAAAGAAAACTGTGTTCCAGGTCAATCCGTGAAAAACAAACAAAATTAATATCTATCAAATCACACCATTTCATTATTTAAACTGTCATTACAGATTTCGAACATGCCCTAATTGTCAAAGATGATTTTGACAATTATTTTCTAACAAAATTCATTATTAGGGGTAAAGAAATTAAAATAAAAATGTCGAAATCTGGAAAACCATCACAGGATAGCAAAATTACAAATAATTCTACAGGTACATAACAATCCCACAATTTATTAACAGTATTAGAGTTCAAAATTCGATATTTTTTTTGTCTCTTGATATATGTTTGTAGTCGACCAGTCTGCAACGTTACAGGACACAGCCAGCGCCGACGATAACGCCGACAGGTCAAAATTTTCAGGAACGAATCGCCAAAAGACTAAATCCGCAAAAGCAATGCAATCGACCCATTCGGACGGCAGCCTGATCAAACACAGCGACAACAACATTGGATTGAAGCAGAAATTAGTGAATAAGGTGAAACATTGGAATAATCGCGATAATAAAATCCGTGCTAGTAACGAATTTATAACGAACAAGGTATACGGGTATCTCCAAAAACATATAGGATGATAGCTGTTTATAATTTTCAGGACGTTTCCGCTCTAGTTTCCGATTTAGAAAGCTTGGTTTTATCGCCGAACACCTCCGAAGACAACCTCTTCAAATCGGATTGGTTGAGGGCTAGGGATAGCTTAGAGAATTTGCTCAGCACTAGGTGTAACAAGGTGTTGGAATCTGTCGGTCCCAAACAAAATAATTTACGTAATTTTGATGATTTCAGTGTGAGATTTCGAATTCGAAATCGACGCATTTCCCTTCGACGGATAAAGGCTGTAGTAGTTTGAATGAATCGCCTTGTTCGGAGTCACAGATTGGGAATAGTAAAGCTTTGAATTCGGTTTCTAAAGTGTTGGCTTGGGATCCCTGGGATAAACTTAGTAGAAAGAATAAAAAAGAAAATAAGGTACAAATTAGCGGTTTCATGTTTTCCTCCGATTTAATCTAACTCTATTTTCGGTTTTCTTTTTCTTTTCTAGAGACGAAAATACGACAAAACTCCAACTGATACCAATCATACAGTGCACACAATCAAAGACCATATATCCGGTGATGAATTACGAAATAACGAAAATTCAAGTAATTTAGTGAACCATGACAATACCGACACGGAAACATACCCGCAGAGTTACGAATACCAACCTTACCATCCTAAAAATATGAAAGCTGTGGAGTTTACCAACGAAGTGATGGTCGTTTACATTACTGGAGATGAGGTGGTGGGCGAAACTACGGAACCGTTAAAGAAAGAATTGGAACAACAAATTAGGAATAAGGAGATGAGACGGGGCCATTGTTTGACGACGATGTTCAGTAAGAGGAAATTGGATGAGGATTATATGTCAGCTTGGCTGAAAAAATAGTGTCTGTGTTTATGTCAGTGATCTTTTTTTTTGTTTTTGTATTTATGAATCTGTCTTGATATATTATAATAAATTATTTTATGTTCAATTACATTATAATTGTTTTATTTGTAATATATGAAGTAATAGCATTCAGAAACAATAGTTTTATTGTCAATTTGTAGAGAATATGTTCGAAGTTAGATGGCGTAACGTGTAAGAATCTGTTAAAAAGTATATTGACCATAAAAAAATAAGATTGAAATATTGTGATATTCCCAATTAAAGTTACAGTTTTCTTCCTCAAGACGTCAATGGCGCCACCTATTACAAAACTATATTATTATTATTGTTAAATGAAATGAAACGTCTAATTTAATGATGTAGATCTGAAATGACTCGAATATGACGTTATTTTGACGTTTGTGTGTTGTCTTGGAAACTTATCAATGTTCCTTGTTCGGGAGTTGGTTCCATTTTTTCGAGGTGAGAATTTGTAAAGACCCCTCCCTGCAAACAGGACGACGTTATGTTTATTATTTATTTTTTTGAATTGAAATGACGTAATACTGACGTAAAAATTACGAAATAACGTCTACGAATATTCGATGGCCATTTAGAAGTCTGACTCTTTTTGCAGCTATTCTACTTTTGTAGGATGAGAAATGTATTTTTTATCTTTTGATGTGTTATCGACGTTGCATTCATTGTATGATGAAAATAATAAAGGCACGTCACTTTTATATAGAAATACATACTTCATATTAATGACATCATTGTTTTACTTATATTTTAACGTTCTAGACCTGAAATGACTCGAATATGACGTTATTTCGACGTTTGTCTGTTGTCTTGGAGACTTATTAATGCCAATTCGTTCGTTGTTCGAGGGTTGGTTCCATTTCTTCGAGCTGAGAATTTGTAGGAACCCCTCCCTGCAAACAGGACGACGTTATATTTATTATTTATATTTTCGAATTGAGATGACGTAAAGGGTAAGGTGCGCTCTGGCAACGTTGTCAACCCATCAAAACGCGTTAACTATACTGTTTGACAGCTGTCAAAAATATGCTACCATTTTTAGATTTTGACAGCTGTCAGCTGTATTGTGACAGTTAATTCAACCATTAACTTTTTAAGAATTAAATAATTATATATTTATGTATGTAGATACAATTTTAATAGGTACTAAAATAAAATTTGAAACGCACGCATTAACTATTAAATAATTTTTTTATTTTTTAATCTTCCATAAAACTAATTCTTTAACTTCTTTTCAACTATAAAAAATACTGAGGAAAATCCACCAGAAGTTGCTCTGATACAATATCAGGACATTGTTGAACACATTCTAGGAAAAATTCATAGCATGGTGCGTAAGTATCACATTCTGATAAGAGAAAAACGAAACGTTTTTCTAAAGCAACGTAAATGCTGCTTTTTGGACACAGCTTTAATAATGCTTGCATAGTCTTGACGAAAGCAACTGTTATATCGTTGTCGTAGATTACTAAAATAAAAGAAATATATAAAAAGGAGGCTCAATTAGAATAATTTGTATAATTACCATCAGCAGCTAAAATTATTTTAACATCAAGTAGTAATTTAAGCAATTCTGGATTAAAATCGTTTTTGAAAAAGTTTAATTCTAATACTGAGATTGGATTTTTAACTAAAGCTTTATTTCTATCTATGTTGTTCTGTAGCAAATCGAGGATTCCCCCTTCGTTGATATCTATTGTTTGAAATTAACGAGTTAATGTGATTATTTAAAATAAAATAAACATGCATACCAGTACATAAAACGGATTTAAACATCGACGCTACAATACTTGTTAAACCAACACCGGACCCTAATTCCAAAATTTTAGATTCATCTTCAAATTTCTTACTATTACAAATTAACCAATCGGCAAGGAGTAATGCTCCGCGCCAAATTTGAAGGCCTACCAAATTCAAAGAAGTGTTAGTGCTATGTTCTGGAAATAAATTAATGTTTATTAAAGGATAACTAAAAATAATTCGTATTATATTACCGATTTCTATCTCTGTGTAGTCCTTATCCTTATTTTTCGGCCTCCGTTGCAATTCAAAATCACCATCGGCGTCTAATTTTGGAACATCCGGTATACAAAATTTAAAAATAGAAACAACATCTGAAATTAAAGGTGATTTTTAGGTCATCTTGGTCGATTATATTTGACTGCAGACATACTTCCATTTATTTTGGGTTTTTTATCGGAGATAAAATCACCTTCTGCGTATATTTCGGACGACACTGTGTTGGATTCGGACATATTTCAATGAAATTCGATGTCAAATTTGAATTAATTTCGAAGTTTAATGAATGATAAATTGTGTAATATGCAAATAAAGAGTAAAAATCAACTAAAAATAGTATGTTTAATTATAGATTTTTGGTGAAATTTCTTAATATTTGAATATCTTTCATAAACATATAGGTTATGTTTTCATTGCCCAATTATTTAAGTTTTCAAACCAATTTTAACGATTAATTTAAGATTTATATTTAAAAATTGAATTTAAAAATCATTATTTATACAATTTTTATAATAGGAAATAATCATTTTTCGATTTTAAATCCGAAACAATTTTGAGGTTATGTTTAGTTGTCAAATTTTATTATTCATGCCGTAACCGCAAAATTTCCCACTTTGGCATTTGCCTATCATTTGCACATGGTTTAACACGAATTCCTGACGTATTAGATCCTCAAAAACGTGGCGGTTGAAAGTGTGTGATTGTGATTAAACTTAATCTTAAACGTAAAGTTATAATACACCCAAAATTTTACGTAAAAAATCATGGCACAAGAACAGGAAATATTAAAATCGTTCGTTAACCTAGGTTTAAGTGAGGAAAAGGCGAAGGAAACACTAAAAAACACAAACGTAACTAAAATATTGTACTTTCTTATATCACAGGTGAGGCAACACTACATTCTAATTGTGTAATTCGATGATTAAACCTTGAGAAATTTGCAGGCTCATAATATAATTCTACCCGAAGGTGCTGGAACTTTAATATATCATCTCGCTACCAAAACGAAACCGCAGATAAAGGAACATTTACCGTTTATAGTCAAGTATATAGCGACCGGTAAACTAAATACGACTTTACGCGTTGAAAAAGCCATTGAATTCCTTTTAACGCATGTGAATAATGTTAACGTGGATGAATTCGAGAAATTTTGTGGCGTTGGCATTAATGTTACACCCGAAGAAATTGAGAAAGCTGTCGAGGCACAAATATCGCAAAACAAGGATGATTTATTAGAAAAACGGTACCGTTTCAATATCGGTTTGTTGATGCAGAAAGTTCGGAACGAATTACCTTGGGCTGATGGAAAAGCCGTTAAAAATGAAATTGATGTGCAGGTAATGTTATATTTAACTATTCTTATGTTATTGTTGCAAATATAGATAAGTTGTTGTAGATATTTGATTTGCTAGGACCTAAAACGGATGCCGATCTTGCACCACCTCCGAAAGTCGATAAGAAAGCTTCAAAACCTGTCGAAAAGAAGAAAGAAATCACAGCTTCAGGTAGTATATGATAAAAATTATATCGAAATAAATTATATATTTTAACGTTGCAGGTGCAGACAAAAATATCTTGACGATATTAGACGTTATGAAAAAAATTAATTTCCATGCTCCCGGTGATAATTACAAAACAGATGGCTACGTTATAACCGAAAACACTCACAAATTACTACAAGAGCACCTTAAAATTACAAATAAACAAGTACGTACTAGATTCCCTCCAGAACCGAATGGCATCTTACATATTGGCCACGCAAAGGCTATAAATATTAATTTTGGATATGCCGCCGCAAACGACGGTATTTGTTTCCTGCGATATGATGATACGAACCCTGAAAAGGAAGAGGAGAAATTTTTTACCGGAATTAAAGATATGGTGACCTGGTTAGGTTACGAGCCGTATCAGATTACCCATTCATCCGATTATTTCGATCAACTATACCAATGGGCTGTACAGTTAATAAAATCCGGGTTGGCTTATGTTTGTCATCAAACTGCTGATGAAATGAAAGGTTTTAATACGGAAGCTTCACCCTGGAGAGACCGTCCTATCGCAGAAAGTTTACAACTATTCGAGGTATAGATTTGTATAATAAAGTTAATTCTGATTTAAATTGATGAGAGAATTATTCTAGGATATGAAGAATGGTAAAATTGATGAGGGTGCGGCCACGTTGAGGATGAAAATCACCTTGGAAGAAGGGAAATTGGATCCGGTGGCGTATCGTATTAGATTTATACCTCACCATCGTACCGGGGATAAATGGTGTATTTATCCGACGTACGATTATACACATTGCCTTTGTGATAGTATTGAGCATATTACTCATTCGTTGTGTACTAAAGAATTTCAATCTAGGTGAGAAAAAATAACGTAGGAGTTAAAACAGACCCTGGCGGTACACCATTTTTAATAATTGACTAATTAACGTTAACATATTTGTAGGAGATCAAGTTATTACTGGCTTTGTAACGCTTTAAATATTTATTGTCCAGTGCAGTGGGAATATGGCCGTTTAGGAGTGAATTACACGGTTGTTTCTAAGCGGAAGATAGCTAAATTGATATCAGAAAATATAGTGAATGGTAAGTATCCTTGAGATTGTTCGATGTCCGCTAAAACGTTTGTATGTGAAACGACTTTAGAGGTCTAATTTTTCAATCATGCATATAATAGTAAATGAAGAAAGAGAATCCTCTCATCTGCTTCCACCTAGGACAGACTTAAGCAAAATTCAAAAATTTTGTTTATTTCAATGTTTAAAAATATACAACTACTAGAACAGAAGAAGAATTATGGGAAATCATACAGGATATTTTCCATCTCTCTCGAACACCGTTAAAAATTAATTGATTGATTGACAGTAACTATGACTTTATTGCTCAAATAGGATTGTGACAATTCAACCTAAAAGTCTGATGTACTATACTATTATTGTATATCTGTCTCTTGCTAGGGTTGGGCTTGTGTCCCTAAACCCTTTAATCTCTTATCATACGGGACCATCCCCACTGCTAATTACAATAGCTACACATAGATAAAACTTTTTTGTCAGCGTCAGGTGGGGAGAATAACAAAACACAGGAAATACAAGTAGAAGTAGGTTCGTCAGAAGTGCGGTTCAGTGGCCTCCGGGGTGATGGTAATCATGTTTACCCTGGTCAAGGGTGGGGGTCTATCCAGGTTCTGATGAATTTGGATATTTCCGACATACCATGGAGCTTTGGTAATTTGTCGTAGGATCTTATAATGTGATGTGGCATAGAATTTAAGAGAATCTGTTACTTGGCAGTTCATGTGTGTGTGGATGGAGATTTTCGAAAATTTCGAAGGAACAGGTTGCACTAGAGCTCTCTTTTCCACGAAAAAAGGAAGCAATTATCGACTAGGCGGGGGTTAACATGTCACGTCTTAGGCCCATTGCTTTTTATTTTAGAAATTAATTAATCGATTTAATCGTGCATATTCGTCTAAAGGATAATAATAAAACGAAGAAGTCATGTCACAATGCTCGTCAGTATTTATAAATTAATTCAAACTTTGCAAACTTTTATTTTTAAAGCGAACGAGCTTCTTATACGGTTTAATTCGGAAATTATAAATTTAATTTTGATTTACTTCAGCCGAAAGTAACTGTGGTCTTTGTAGACTGGGACGATCCAAGATTGTTCACATTAACAGCCCTCAGAAGGAGAGGATTCCCACCAGAAGCAATCAACAATTTCTGCGCTCAGTTAGGAGTGACAGGCGCTCAAAGCACAGTCGATCCAGCGATGTTGGAAGCATACGCAAGGGATTATTTAAACAATACTGCCCCGAGGTAATATAATTTTTAGGCCACTATTTTTTGTATGTATATTATATTTTTAGAGCTATGGTTATCTTAGAACCATTAAAAATAATAATAGAAAATTATCCGCGTGATGGCCCTATTACAATACCTGTACCGAATTTCCCATCACAGCCTGAATTGGGTTCGCACGATGTCGTCCTGGATAAAATTATTTATATCGAAAAAACTGATTTTATGGAAGTAAGTTCGATTGTCATTTTGAGTTTTGATGTAGTTAATGTTTTCCTCTAAAAGGTGAGTAATAAAGGATACCGCAGACTTACCACCACACAAAACGTCGGTTTGAGACATGCCGGGCTAGTTTTACACGTAACAGAGGTTGTGAAAGATTCAACAGGTGATATAATGGAAATTAAATGCAAGTGTACCAATGCCGATGAAGTGAATGAGAAACCGAAAGCTTTTATACATTGGGTCAGTAATCCTGTTGAGATCGAAGTGAGGATTTACCAGAGATTGTAAGGAAATTATATAAAATCAATATTTCGAAATTAATTATATATATTTATTACAGGTTTAATCATAAAAATCCTGAAGATCCTAACGAAGTACCTGGTGGATTTTTATCGGATTGTAATCAGAATACTTTAAAAGTGTTAACGAGTTTTGCAGATAAGTCTCTTTTAACAGCTAAAGTGTACGATAAATTTCAATTTGAGCGGTTGGGATATTTCTCGGTCGATCCCGATAGTACAGAAAATCATTTAGTTATTAACGAGACAGTGACGTTAAAAGAAGATGCAGGAAAATAGCCGCGTAAACCAATGTTAATATATTAAAGCTTGAAATAACCATCCATTGGTCAGTTTATTTATTTTATGAGATCTAGACATATTTTTTACTTAAATAAATATAATTATTGTTAAGACTCAGTGATTATGTAGTAAAAAAAGAATATAATATATATTTAAATTTGGTAATATTTTTGACAAACTCATATTTGGGTTTTATTATGAGATCATGCTTGAAAAGCTATTCTTACACAGTCTTTCCCAGATGCGATGATAGCGGTTCCATTAAAGTTCTTAGTGCAATAGAAAATAGCCCTTGAGGCTTTAGACGATATCTTCTAAAGTGTTAAGGATAGGTATATGCTGTCCTGTATGAAAGTTGTTGCAAATAGTTTATAGAATCGAAAAATGTAATAATGTGACGTAGTGCCATTTGAAATTTTAATGTTCGATACTGGGGGAGCGTAGAGGGGGCAAAACATGATTTTGTCTTATTGATGAAAAAGTTTCCCCCTTCAAACAAAAATTGACGTGTCTCGGCGTTTTTTTGTATTTCTTGACAGTTTCGACTTATTTAAGGTGGACCTTTTTCATTGGAATGCTCTGTATACCACATAAATAAACAAACAATCTACATTTTAGCATAAGCACAGAAATACATTTTATTATAATTAATAGTCATGTGAAAGATCGGTGATGGTGTTGGTTCTCGCTCGTTAAGGCCGAATCAAAGAGAACACCTAAGTCCTTAGTATTATCTCTCCTCATGATTGAAGCGAACTTAATGGTGTAGTTAAACGTAATATCATGAGAGCATTTTGCGTAGGATACAACTGAGCATTGCTTGATATTCAAGGCGATCTTATGCAATGTGTACTATTCATTAATTAGTGAGAGATTCGTTTGTAGGTTAATGTAGTCAGCATGGGTGTTAATAGTACTGTAAATCTTAAGGTTATCTGCGTATGCCAACGATTCACATCTTAATCTAAGAAGCAGATCATTAAGAAATATATTGTAGAGCGGGGGCTCAAGATTGGAACCTTGTGGTACGCCTGCTGCTAAAGTTGTCAGAACAAAAACCATTATAAACGACGTACCCCTGTCTATTACTGAAATAAGATGAAAATAATCTCATTAAAGAAGCACAACATCCCATACCGTCCAGTTTCGACAAGAGTATGCCGTGGTGGGACTAGTTGACAAGTAAGGCTTACATTTGCAATAAATTACACCGGTATATAATTTGTTCAAACACTTTCGCAAAATTAGGTAAGATGCCAGCACGATTGCCAGTTTTGAACACTGGCACTATTTTACTTATCTTCCAGATACACGGAAAAGATGATGTTTGTATAATACGATTGAACAGTAAAGTTAAAGGATACGCTAAGACTTCAGCACAGTCCCGCACAAGAAAACTAGATATGCGATCATCACCAAGTCATATCAGCTTTAAGCTTCCGCGCACTAGATACTACCTCCTCTTCTGCGACATAAGGAACGATGGATAGCTGGTGAATGAAGTCCGGGACGGAGCATCGTTTGGGTGATAGACTATACACTAGAAAACCAGTTTGCAAAACGACCTAAGAAAATTAATATCTGATGACTATACTGTATAAATTCTGGTTTGATGGCCAATTTACTTTCCAGAATATGATTGTTTTGCAGGTATAATAAAAGAAAACATTTTTTGTGCTTAAGTTTGGCCGACAACTTTCTTTATAAGCTTCAAGCTTACAAGCTTCTACTTCAAGATTGGTCTAAAAAGATTTTGTTTCATCAGGCACGTCAATTTGACTTGATTTCAAAAATATTTGCGCAGAATGTTTTTTCTTTTGCAATAATGAGGTAGCACACGCTTATACTTTAAGAAAAGTCGGTATTTCAAGACAAAGCTTGGTTACTAAGGAAGGAAGGCTTTCCCTTTGTATTCAAGAACAGGAGCTCATCAAAGGTCGCTTTAACGTTACTAGCAAGTAATATGTGTAAAAAATACCAAAAAAGGAAATACATATATGTATATTTTAAATAGTGTATTTTAAGAAGAAATAAGGACAATATAAAGCGAAAATAACAATGATATAAATATCTCTTACAAAAGTGAGATACAAAAAATTATTTTTACAAATTACAGTGACGATTCAAAACTATATTTACAAATCACAGATGGTAAAAATAAATAATACTTATTTCTTGATGACTTTTCACATAAAAAAAGTAGAGAAAAAAAAACAACCATCTCAATTAAAATTTGTTATTCTTAATTATTGTCTTACTCTAACTTAAAACTAGAATGAAAGTGGTGCAGTATAAATGTTGCTGGTTATATTACAGCTATTGTTACATATGTATATAGTTGCTTATATAGAGTGGGGCACACAAGAGAAGGACTCCACCACTTGCAAAACAAAATCAATTACATAGAGTTTAAGAAATATCTGTGCATGTTAAAACAATATTATAACCAACAACCCCTTAAATATTTCTTTCTTATAAATAATTTTAATAAATTATATAATTATACATAATCTTTTCCATTTAAATAATCATGGCACTTAAAATAAAGCTGCTGAATTCAATCAGGTTGTACGAAAAATATTTGTTTTGACTCCTTATGTAATATTTGACTAAAATAAGAAGTTTCTTAAACTATTATAAATATTATAAGTGATAAATATATCTATATAAATAAAATCTAAATAAATACTTAATAATTAAGTATTATCCATATTCTGATTGTATAGACAAGCTAAACTCTCCTGGTAAAATACTCGTTCCATGATACCACACCCTTGTATCTACTAACACTGAAAACATTTTAAAAGTAACGAAATATATATCTCCGATTTAAACCAAACATAAAAATCATACCTGCATCTCCCGGTTCGACCAAAAAAGTGATCGTTTTACAAATATCCTCACATTCCGGTGACGGTTTCAATATCCATTTTTTGCTACCTTTCAATTGAGCTTGCCACATTAAACGACTAATAAAATCCAACTGGAAAATCAGTTTTAAACCGAATTTGTTTAAATTTTTATTTTAATCTTACATGCATCGTTGCACCATCATCGTACCCCATAAAGATATATTCCTTCGATGGTATCTCGCAATCTTCCGGCAAGAAATGCGGCTTCGGATAATACTGCCTCATTCGCTGCAAGATCTCCGAGTGACAATTTCCCCTACGATACATCAATACAATCATATTTCCTCAAATTTTATTACACTAATTGACTCACCAACCAACGTACCATGATTTTGTACCAGGTTCATTATTAATTCTAGCCGAGTTCATAGAAAGTACATCCCGTAATGATATAAAATCCGATTTAAAATGTAAAAATTGACATTCGTCGTCTACACTTTTATAGCCACCCTCGGTTTGATCGTAGAGATTTTTAAAAAATGTGAAATTAAAATATTTAAATGCGGGCCAATTAAGAAATGCACCTTTTACAACTATCGGTTTCGAAGAATATGCGTAAGATCTAAAATCGTTTCTCGAGATATTGTATAGAATTATCGGAGATTCAACATCGAGACAATACTGACAATCCGATATCGGTCTTGTACCCTCCCATAAGAAATAATTATTTGGTATAATACAACGTACACCCCTTGTATATTTTACAATTTGCTGAAATAAATGTAACTGATATCCTAGGCCTATTATGATGATAAATAAAGCTGTACACCAGGTAACTGTATTGTACACAGTTGGAGATTTTCCCAAGGAAGTTTTTTGTAATTTAGAAAATGAGATTCCCGATTTTAATAAGGTGCTATTTAGTTGTATAAAATCTTCTTTGATTCGTTCTATATCTAAGTTTTTCTGATCTACTTTCATGATTTATCATTTTAACTTGTTTACAGTTTACATTTTATTAAAAAAGTTTTAGTTCTTTTGTATTTTAAAAGTTTAGTTGAGTTTAGTACTGTCAAACTGTCAAATAGTGTTTTCATTGATACCAACATTCTATCAATTTCATTTTTAAACTCCCTATTCGGAACATCCGTCAACTGTCAAATACTGCATACATTTAAGGTTATTTTTATATTAAATTGAATTTTTTCCTAATAGGTCCACGTAATTATATAAAGTCAATATATCCAATTATCCACAATTTACTTGGATATAAGCTTTAATTCTTTAATCTCAAAATAAGGTCATATAAACGATGGGAGATATCACTTTCAATGCACAGGCATACTGCAAAATCATTCTGCATTCAGTTAAATATGCACATTGTTCAGTAAATGGTGTATTACTTGCGAAACCCGTTAGTAAATCGAAAGATATCGAATTCGTCGATGCTATACCGCTATTCCATATGAGTTTGAATCTCACACCGATGGCTGAGATTGCTTTAACGGAGGTATTCGTCGTTTATATGATGGAATCGAGGAAATTAAAGCTAGATTTTGTTGTAGATTGATCAGTATGCTTCTCAGAATGGGTTAATAATCGCTGGCTATTATATGGCGCACGAGAATTTTAGGGAATGTTCTTTCGAGAAAGCGTATCATAGAATTTCCGAGAAAATCGCTGATAATTTTGGATCTGCTTGTTTAGTAGTAGTAAGTTAAAATCTCTTTTATCTTTGCATGGTTAATATGCTCATTTTTAACGTGTTATAGGTTGATAATAGAAGATTAAGTTTAAATATTGATAATATCGCGTTGAGGGTGGCACAATTTTCCGATGGGAAATATAAGACGATCGATACAGCAAAAGTATCTTTGTATCCTACTGATACACTCGATATTTGTTCGTCTCTTATTAGCAGGAGATATTACGTAGATTTGATTGATTTCGATAATCATTTAGATGATATTGTGTTAGATTGGAAGAACGAACTTATTAACAAAGAAATAGAGAAATATTGTATAGTAGATTAATTACATTATATTTTATATTGATATTGCATTGTTTTTGTTCATGTGTATATTTTAAAAAAATATATAGGAGAGTACAAACTTCTGGAGGAAGTATTTTGATTATTTATATTTTTCAGTATTTCTGTGAGGAGGATATTGGTGTAATATTGTATGTATATTTTTTATAAAGTTGTTTGAGTAATAAACTTTATTTAAAACTTTTATTTGAATTGATTGTTTTTTTTATTGTTTAATAGGGAGTGTCGATAAAAGGTCTGTACACTCTGTTTTTAAAGTAATGTCTCCCCCAGCTGATGGCTTCATGTGAATAATACTTTCCTCTTAGCGTAGTTTTCATCGGACATCGTCCGCTAAAAGAGGCCACAGGGGATGCAATACAGATCGAACGTGTATATAACGTGAAATTATAATTTTAAATCTCGATATGTGTATTTACCTGCTAGCGGTAGAATGTAGGACCTTATTAAACCCTACTTTTATACCCTATAATAATAGTCAGTTTTCCTACATTATTTCAGATGCGTATTCTTTTAGTTATTGTTGTACAACATAGATACTTATTTGAATATTAAAATAATACTCGTTTTAATTGAGGAATACACCTTTATTGATGGACAAATCTCACTTTTTATCCAACAGCTTCTGTTGTGTTTGGAAGCTTCATTCCCCAAGTACATTCGAAATTCACGCCTTTAATAGAACGTTTATCACATCCAGGACATGGAATGGGCTATCCAGTTGCTGCGCACGATGTGCATCTGAGGGGCTGGAAAACGATAAGAACATATCAAGAGCTGTGATTTCGCGACAAAAATTTGTCTGATTGCTACTTTTGCTGCACGAAAGTTAACAAATGGCATATACGCTAGCGCTGACCTCATTCAGTTGCCAGTACTAGGATCTAGACTTTAATGGAAGCTGTTACTCCTGAGGTATCGTAATCGCCAAAAAGAAGTGTCATTTTTCAAGAACTGCTGTTTCCATTTTGTGAGTGGGACAGTCGATCGAGAAATTCTCGGACGTCCTGATTGCTAAAAAGGCTTTGGGGTTCTCCAACAAAAATAAGAACAAGATTAGATACGCTAGTGTGTGTTCTATTACAATATCTCATTCAGAAACCTTGCCAGTACTAGGATCTAGACTTCAAGAATGGAAGCTGTTAGCTCCTGGCACACATATATCTGTGTATCGTAATCGCCAAAAAGAAGTGTCACAGTATTTTTCAACCGAAGAAGGTCTTTAATTCTGCAATAACGTCGATTTGAGTTTGAAAGCTGTCCTTCTTCACATAGGAACCGTTTATCCATCCATCGCGGTTGGCTATCCAGTCCATATGAAGAAAACTTATGAAAATATCACTCGTTTTCGCGACAAAAATTAATTACAAAGTGTACAAATGGCATATCAGCGCTGACCTCAAAGTTGTAGCGATTTTACTGGGTTTACAACTGAGGTACACAAAGTACTGCTGTTTCTTTTGTGAGTGGGACAGTCGATCGAGAAATTCTCACTACGCTGTTAAAGATTGGCCAGTCAGGGCTCAATATATTCCTGGACAAAAAATATAGGCTCATCTCATTAGGTATTAGTGGAACCGGATAAAGTATTTCTACCGCTACTGCACATAAAATTAAGATCGAAAATGAAGAATTTCGTCAAAGCAATAGATATATATAAGGATGGTCGTCGATTCCAATACCTTCAACAAAAATTTCCCTATATTTCAAATGCAAAACTTAAAAAGGATATTTTTGTAGGACCCCAAATTAAACATCTATAACAAGATGCGCAATTTGAAGAGACTTTAAATGACTTGAAACGTGTGGTGCTTGGAATGCATTTAAAAGAATTTGACCCAAAATTTTCTAGGAAACACAAAATCTGACAATTACATAGCAATTGTTAATGAACTTCTTCGAATGACTAACCATGAACTGGGCTGTAACATGAGCCTTAAAATACATTTTTTACACTTGCACTTGAATTTCTTTACCCCGAACCTCGGTACATTTCTGTTATCGGAAAACGTTATCAGGGCAAGTGGAATAGTGAAATGTTGGATGATTATTGTTGGAGTTTGATATCAGAAAGTACCGTAAAACAGTATAAAAGACAAGTAAAAAGAAAAACAATTTAAGACAGAACGTGACGTGTCAGAATAAATTTGTTTTTATTGTTATTATCTTTTTTAAATTTGTGTTCAATAGTTTTTCGATTTTTACCATTAACACTTCTTAGATTCCCACATCTTTAATTTTTCAGTGATCTATATTGTATTGTTTCATGTGTTTCTTTGTTTTTTTTTCTTTATTGCTTCGTCTGCGATTACGCACAACACTATAGAGGGCTTAAAACTCAACCTTGTTGTACAGCTTTTGTTGTGCTTCTTCTTTATTTAACAATGTACTGGGTTTAATAAAATTAGTTCAGTTATTTGTCAACTTTCTGTACCTACTAGTATTGCTGGTGATCTGCTAGGATCTATGCTCGGTCCTCTACTGTTTACTATCTAGATATTGCAATTGCATACTTCCTAAAGCACTGTTAATTCTAGATGATTTGTATTGACAATAAAGTTAAATTCAAGCTGATGCTCGTTTCTAAGTGTCTTCAGCTTGCCTACGAAGGTTTAAAGCTCTTAAACCCACACAGATATATGTGAGTTTGCAGATGTTGTATATGATGCTTTTCTCGAGCAAACCGTTATAAAACGCGTACAATGATTATTAGAGTCCTTAGCTATTTCAAACACCGCGTTTGGAATGCTTGTAAGAGTGTGTCCCAGAATGTTCTAGGAAACACAAAATCTGACAGTACATAGCAATTGTTAATGAACTGCTTAGAAGTTATATACTATGATCTGAGCTGTAACATGAGCCTTAAAATACATTTTTTGACACTCACACTTGGTTTTCTTTCATCAAGACATTTCTGTTATCGAAAAATGTTACTCGAACGTCACTCGAACACCTACAAAAAACTTTACCAGATTTATTCAACAATCTTCTCTTAGCCATTCGATGAACCACGTTTTATTACCTCATTTCAGGAATTGTGGTGTCACTTTTAATTCTTATTAATTAAAAATCGGAACTTTGACGTTTGCAACGTAAACTGTCAATGTCATCTGTCACTGTCACCTAAGTGATATGTCAAACTTTTTATTTATGTCGTATCACACAATAGGAATAATAATAATAAAATTAAGGATCTTATAAATAAAACAACAATATGGTTTTAATGACAATAAGTTTTCTTTATTTATATAAAATAATGAGATATTTTGCGTTCATGTGCATTTTCATTTTCAGTTATATTTTAACATTGAAACAACATAATTAATTTATGCATCTATATACATACGTACTAAAAACCAGTGCGAATTCGTTTAAAATGCCTAAAATTCCTTACACCATCTAATATTCTATAATAATTTAGTTGCTCCGTGTATGGCGTAATATGTTTATCTAACATTAGTTTTCCATTTCTTTTTTCTTTTATAACGGACTGTTATTTATACTACATAAACGTATTTTTAATTCTAAAAAATATGATTTTTATTGACGTAAAGACAATGAATCATTTTCCAATGTTTACTATTCATTTAAAATATAACGAAAAATAGTATTTTTAGGTTTCTGGTTTATACAAGAAGAATTTATACTTTCACGTTTGAGTTGTTTTATAAATTCCAATCATTGTTTCTTAAATTGAAACCACTAGAAAAGATCATCTTAAAATAATCCGAGATGTTATATCTATCGTAACCATCTTTTTTTTTGATTTTCTACAATACTTCCTCTACTTAAATGTTTAGAATCACGTTTTGTGCAAGCTACCGAACATGGAACAGGATTTTTACGTTAGTGCATTTTGCGTTGCCAAACTTTAATTTAGCTAATTTATACACCTTTTCGTTTCTAAACTTATAATAAATATTGGGCATTTATTTTAGATTTTCCTTTTACATTATTGGATGGAATTTTACATGGATTCTCTTTTTATTGAACGAGATCTAATTATATTTAAATATCTAATAAACCGAGTTTTCATTTTACAATTATGTTTTAAATAATCTAAAATGATTGTCAGCAGTAATTAACCAATTACAATCCGGTCTTTACGGCGCGAATTTTAAAATTAATATTTTTGATTCAGTACAAATCTGATTATTATGGTCGAAATTTATATTAAATAAAATTAAAGCGTCGTTTCTTTATGCATAATATGTATTGTTTTTCATTGTACGTATGTCTGCATAGGTACGCATCAAATTTGGAATAAATCCAAACGTTAATAAAATCGTCCTCTTTCGATTTATGTCAAATTTGATGCTCTGTCTTTTTTTTAAATATATGTATATGTATATTGTACTTTATTGTAACATTATTTATTAAATATATGTTTTTATTTTGTTACATATGACACATCTTATGTATTAATTATGTATATAATAATTTGGTTTGTTTTGAGCTAAATAAATACTCTAAATTTTAAGCAACAATCACTCTGGCTTCGTTTTAAAAAAGTTTTTTACCAAAATATATATAAATGCTTGTCAACAACAGGCTATTAAGAATAAGTTTTTAGTTAATACAAAGGTGTACGTCAAATTTTGACAGGTGACAGTAAATTGTTAGATTTGACATTTCTGAACTGTCAAAAATTACCTAACGATGGATATTTCGAAGACTGATTTTATACTCCTATTTAACTTAAATAAGAACAATATCAGGTAAAGAAAAAAAAACACATAGTGCTGTGCAGCATGAAAAACCAACCACGAATCTTATTCTTAATAGCAACGATTTCTCCTAACTTCATAACAATATATACAGGATGATTCAGAAGTACTAAGAAATTGATTTCTACCGAACAATTTTTCGACCATGCGATGATTAGTAGACACGCTGTATAAGGGACTCCTCGTGCTGGTTTTGAAAACAGCTTACGTGGTTTTGAAAGCAGGTCTCTCTCCAGCACGAGAGGGCGCTTATACAGCGTGTCTGCTGGCCACTGTTGAGTAATCGCGTGACCGTATAATATAGTCCCCTACTTGTACAGGGTGGGCCACTAAGAGAGGTAAGCGGCTGTATCTCGGAAAGTATTTGTCGTAGGTTCTGCTAAAAAAAATGGATAGTTAAAGTAACCAAGAGATATTTCTGGAAATTATTTTTAAGTTCCAAATTTTACCGCTAGGGGCGTAACTGTTATGTTCAAATCTAATATTTTTATTATCTCAGAAAATCACAGAATAAGCTATAACTTTGATATCATCAATTGAAAGCCGATTTAATACCAGATAATTTTCTTTCCTGACATTTTTTCGTATCTGTCATAATAAGGGAGGGGGAAGACCATCTATTCGTCAATGTTTAAAGTTTAATATTTCCGTTATTATTCAACCTATCCGAATAATCTTGGACTCGTTTGAAAGGGAATTATGTGGACTTTAAACAGCGTTTATATGCTATATCCATTAGTTTCAAACTGATAAACTAGAGGTCGCTTTCTGGGGTGATAACTTATTTTTACGATTTTCTTAAAAAAATTAAATGGAATGATACTATTGCGTTAATAGGTTCGTAAGCGGATTTAAATTACACATATTTTACTGAAAACTGCATCTCGATATCTCTATTTGTTCCCAAGTTATCGCAAAAAAAGAGACTACCAAGTATAAACATACAAACGAGTCAGGTAATAATAACTTAAAAAATAAGTTGGCTTTGGAAAACATTGCATATTTCTAATGACAGTATTATAACGTCAGATTATTTATTTTTTCTTCCGTTGATGTTGGTTTTGACCATTCAAAATAAGACAATTCGTGACAAAATCTAGTTTACAATGTCTTATTAGAATCAGATCTTCTTTTTATAAAACTGTCAATCAATCAAAGGCAAGACAAGAGAAGATACCATTGTCACTAGCTTTCAAAAATTGGCATTTTTTTTTGTATTCTGAGTGCAGGTGCAGTAGCATCCTAAGCTGTATTGCTCGTCAAGAGTGCAACTGTATCTCTTGATGTGTAAATTGTGCTTGTAAATGCGTTTCTATGGCACCAGCTGGTTTTACCCCTACTATGTTTGCTACAGTTTGGAATCCAACCGAAGTTCATTCTAGATGTTAAGGAGTAAAAACAAAAATTCCGAAACGCAAAATAATGATTAATCAACAACTCTAATACAGTTTTCTTCTGTCATTCAAGTAGCTAGATCTTTGAGGATCTAGCTATTTGATTGCAGAAGGAAACTCTTCCAGAATACAAAAAAATTATACATCAATATCTCCTATTATTGGATAATTCATTTTCTTAACCTTTACAATTCAGAAGAACGAGGAGCTGATTATTACAGACCGGAAACATTATCTGCACTCCAATAAGTCGATGGTTCTTTAGTATCTGCAGATGCAGACTCGAAAGGAATGAAATTGCAGAACCATCTTAATTAAAGAGAATAGAGTTGCAAAGAAATAATACTTTTCTGAGAAGAAGACTCCGGTTACCATATCTAGCAGTCAATTATGGGAATCTTCTTGAATCATCAGACGATGAAACAGTTGGATCGATGGATCCGATCGGGTCGGGGGTTCTTCAGGTGTCGATGTTGGGGTCGGAGCTCTTTCTCCTCTACGTTGCAGATCTGCCAACTGAACCAGCATGCAACCTAGCTGTTTATGCTGACGACACTACAGTTTATACGTCATGCAGAAATGAGACTATCCTCCGTTTACGCCTTCAGAGGGCAGTTGATTCAATTATGAGGTGGGCCACTTCCTGGCGGTTGAAAATCAATGCAAATAAATGCGTAGCGATGAGGTTTAATTACGAGCGGGGTTTGCCGCCTGGGGGGATCTCGACCACCTCGCAGAGTGAGGGTCCGACACTCCATCGATATTGTACAGCAACTAAACGCCTGAATTGGATCATCTCTATCTTGTGACACGAAAACCACCCCACGTGCAAAACTGTAGTCCACATCATTTTATTCCTTCCCGTCCTACTCAGTAAAAATTTTCCCCCTTTTGCTGAGAACACGTTTTCATGGACGATTCCAATCATTCTTAAACATCAAAAGGCAAAGAAGGCCATTCTACTGAATGTTAGAGGGTCAAAGGGCATCAGGTCCGACCCATAAAAAGCGAGAGGACCCAGGAAACAGATGGAATTGAAAACAGCAGATGATGGAATCGAAATCATTCCTAATCTAATTTGTATGGAATGCCACTAAGAAAGCCAGGAACACACACAATAGCCTGTTCTTTAAATACTGTTTAGTTTGAGCTGACAACATAATTATTATATATGTTCCGGAATAAATTGATAATAAACATAATAAGCTTGGTTAAGCAACCAATTCCTTTTCTGGCGCATTTTGAATTGATTGAATCGTGTATGTTTCAAATGAAACAAAGTTTTGACTTTATTTGTAAAGGAAGAAGCCCAAATTTCTCCTGCCCTGAATCATCCTGCATATTCTTCATAAAAATTGCTTTACATTTTGAGAAACTATCTACTAATGTATATAGCATCTAAATCTACACACGTACCGAAATATCTCTTTGTTATTTAGCATTAGCTATGAATCTGGTATTTCTTTTAATGGTACGGATACTGAACTGGTCTGTGCTACTACTTTGCTACCGCGTTTCCTCGGCGTTACTGGCGGAGTAACCGCAGGAGTTGTAGGTGCTGTAGAAGATGCGAAACACTCTGCCAGATCGGAATGTGAACCAACCCTGGAGGGCGGAGCCGATCCTGCTACAACACATTTAAGATGTTGCATATTTCGCAATACCAAATTAATAATAATAATTAAAAAAACATGCCTGTATATGTGCATAATCTAGCTGGTCCTGATCTTGGACGTAAACTTGTTGTGCTTGGACTCCTTTTAACATCAGTTTGCGATCTACTGCTGCGTCTCCTCGATCTTCTCGGCTCTGGACCCCGACAGACACCCGTGGGACACTGTTCGCCCATACTGCAACGACCTTCGCATATCGTTCTCGATGACAGCAATTCCTCGTAATTATTGAGCATCAAAGCGCATTGTTCTCGATCCCTATCGATCAACGCTAAACTGGGATACCTCTCTTTCAAACGTCTTCTCTCCTAAATAGGTTATTTTTGGAAGAATACAATGATGATAGTGAGGACCATTTACTTACCTCTGCAACTTTCATGTTTTCAAACTCTTGCAACTGCTTCTGGAAGCCTAAGTTCGGATTGGCGACGTTTCGACCGGCTCTAACCACCTTCAAGGCTTCTTTCCACGGGAGATGCGTTACGGACATGATATATGCGACGGTTACTGTTACGCTTCGTGACATTCCGGCCAAGCTGAAAACTTAATATTTCTACATATTTGTATACCTAAGGTTTGGATTGTTGTTGGCGATCATGATGTTAAAATTGATTCTGCAACACTGTTTTTAATCGTGCTTACCAATGTATTAAGACGTTGCCGTCTCTTAATCTTGCTGCGTGAATAAAATCGTTGCATAACGAAAAATACTGTGTAAGATCTTGATCTGGACTGTCTGATGCTAATACGCATAAATAATGTTTGTCCTGGAAGGTGAAGATGAAAATAGGATTAATTTAATAGGAGTGATTTCTTCTTGTAGTAACTTACAACGTGAAGCTTTTTTGCGGCGTCATGTATGGACAAGATATGTGTGATATTGTATTTGGCTAGTTGAGCATTGTCCTTAGAATCGCGGTAGTTACCAACGTACAGGCCAGGCAGAACCTAAAATGTGTTGGTATTATTATGTTAGGCTATAATGGGTGACAAAATGCAGCTGCAGTTCTCTATACACTGCATATGTTCTTGAGTTCGTATCTTATCAAAACAATGAAAGCAACTTAAACCTCTAGAGAAATAACTCCATTGTAATTTGGAATCAGTTTAAGCAGTTTTCCATCTTCCAATCCAACTTATGGGCATGCAGATTGGCTCAGAAAGCAATTTGAACCGTCTGCATAAAAATGGATGGGTAGAAATTCTATTTGACAACCAAATTGCTGTCAAAGCACTGTAAGATGTCAAGTTCGATTCCATGGTGGTATTGGCGTGTCATAGGAAGTTTGGGCAATTAGCGATGAAATAGTTGACATGTTAGCAAGCGATGACAGCAAACGACCATTCTCAGGGGAAGTCTATATGGTAGCATCAAAACTTTTGTTGGAATTGACTTGCCGCTCTGAGACACTGTAAAACTCAGGTTTCGTGCAAATGAGGAAAGACCCCGCAAAGCAGTCTTTATAAGCAGAGATAGGCTAAGGAGATTTGCAGGAATCTTAACTGGTTAAGATTAACGCATTGAATAAAAATGAAAATTTACTCTGGACTAGATTCGGGTGCAACCAGGTCGAGAGGGCTAAAACGGCATGAGAGTACAATAGGATTTTTTGGCCGAATTACCTTTCGGGGGAACCCTCCTATTGCAAATTAAAGACTTTATAGATTTGACTGGTAAATGTGGAAGTAGGTACCTCTTTCATCTTTACTGTGAGCATTGATCGTATGCAAAAAATTGGATAACAAGGTCTTGGATTTGAGGTGCAAGGCTACGTCGATGACTGCATCATTGTGATCCTAACCTGGTCGTTGTGTTTGCGGTAGGATCTGAATATTAATCCACACAAAATAGCTGTCGTGCCAAAAAGGAGGAAGCTATCTCTAGTGGCGTTCAAAAGCCAGAACAAGCCTTGCTGCTGATTCCTTTAGACCTTCAAGTAAAAAGGGAATTGATAATGAATCAAATTAGGGAACTTAGCGGATTAGGGGAGGTGGCGAAACTAAAAGACTACATGACATCAAGGTTTGCTTAACGTTAGGTACAAATCTACAGAAAAGATATTACCAAGGTACACGCATATACGTTTAAATAGTATTAAACATCCCAAGTGCAAGTAGCGAATTAAATAGTTTGCAACCAAGATATTGAATGCTTTTCTGAAACAACTTTTGTTTACGAGCATTAAATGATAATACAATCTAGCGCTACATGAATAGCTCGTTGGATTATAAAATTGAGCCATCTGTTTGTGTACAAACAAGAGAGAATGTAAGTGTCATAAAAGGTTAGTAGCCTATTTAATTTAAACATACTTTTACATGAGCTTGTCACTGTTAATCCGTACATAATTCTGATTGCTTGCTTTTGAATAATACATAGTCTTTGAGTATGACTTGAGGTACCTCAGTGAATTACACTATATCGCATTTTGAAATAAAAGTTACTAAAGTAGAACGTTTTTAAGACATGGTTATTGCATGATTTTTGTAGATGTGTCAAAGCAAAGCAAATCTTTATAAGACTTCCACATAAGGTGTTCACATGATTACCCCACTTCAAATTCTCATCTACAATTAGGCCCAGTATTCTACTGGATGGACTCAAGCAAGTATGAGTGTTACCTAGATTTAACTTCCTAATTTTGTGGTTCATTCTGTTTTGAAAAATCATACATGTTGTTTTCTCGTTGTTATAATGATTAATCTATTAGCAGTCGTCCACTGTACTTGGTGGATTAGTTTGTAAAAGCATGTTTGTGCTCTTCTTGAAGGAAGACGAATATTTATCTAGCTTTGAGGAATTAAGTGATGGCAAAAACCTCGCAAAATCAAGAAGATTACTACAATGCCCAAAACAAGGGCTCCCCATAGTTAGGATTTTAAAAATTGTATCAGAAGAGGACGACCATTTGAAGGAAAACGAAGCTGTCAAAACAGAAAGAAAAAGAAAACAAGAAGATAGGCAGAATAAGAAGGTTTGAATGTGAGATTTATTTTCTGTTAACATTCTATGATTAATCAATATTGTCCGTGTTACTAAATTGTTAATAATTTAGGTACAAACCAACACCTACAGCTAATTCCGCATGCATGACTATTATAAATTTATCTGTACCGTAGGTCCTAATAGCATATTGTAATCATACGGGTTGGAAGTTATTTCGTGTGTACGACTGTTATGGGGACAATAAACCCCCAGTTCCCGGTTTCATTAACGTGACGCTTAATGGAATTTATGATAATAAAGGCAGCGACTTTGAAAAAGGTACTGGACGGGATAATAAACTTTATATTAGTTTCTTTCGCGATTCTAGTTCTAAGTATATGTACGTTCAGGCAAGGTCGTGAATCTTTATTGCTTTAGATTTAATATTCTTTAGTAGGTAACTATGATTAATGACTATATTATTGATTTTCTTCGGATATAATAAAGTGTATTGAACGAGGGAGGTTGTTCACCTGAAAAAAGAAAGAACTCTGAATATGTACGAGGGAGACTTGAAATGTCCGGAATCGATAAGAAAATTACGGTATTGATATGGTTTTTTATTTTATTTTTCGATATAGTTGAACTGGCTCACCCAGAAGCTGATGATCGAAAATGATGGAGTAGATCCGCCATGAATCTCTCTTGCCGATTTCGGAAACATCTCAGGTCGCCCTCGTATGTATATCATGGTAAAATAGAATATTTTCAGTAAAGGTGCAATTAATTTGATGTCACGTGTTAGTTTTCCACCAAGCTGTGATGTTAAAAAATATAATTTTGGGAAGGCTAACTTTCCGGCTTTATATCAAGAGTTTGCGTCTATGGATTGGTCCATTTTGGAGTCCTGTGATGATGTAAATGATATGTGTGATGTTTTTTACAGTGTCGCTTATAATCTTTTTGATAGGTTTGTTCCGATTTATCGCTGTAGAAATGTAATTAAAGGTAGTTTTCCATGTTGGTACATTGCAGTAATTATTGAAAATATTAGTTCAAGAATAAATTACGACGAAAATTTAAGCGTACAGGTACAGAAAAAGATTTATCTTCATTTAAAGGACATCGTTCACTAATCAAAACTCAAATTAATCCAAGAAATTTCTGGTCATGCATCAACTCTCGGAAGAACACTACTAGAATTCCCGGCATTATGCAAAAGGATGGAATACAACTGGAGGATACGAAATCAATTGTCAATGCATTTGCAGATCATTTTTGTAAAGTTTATCAATACTCTACAAAATTTCTTAAGAACGATAATGCCAGTCTAAGCAATACATATATTAATATACATCACTTCTCCGAAGATGAGATCCTGCGTGCTTTAAGAAAACTAAAAAATAAACTTACATCGGGTCCAGACCAGTTGCCTAGTTTCCTATTGAATGATTGCGCTTCTGCATTCGTTAAACCTCTATATATGATATTCAACAGAAGTCGAAAACTATAGACCAATTCTAAACTATGCTCTACAAAAATATTTACTCTAACATTTACTGTAGCATTACACCAGCACAGCATGGTTTTCTTGAAAAGCGATCTACCGTAATAAACCTATGTACATTTGTTCAGTTTTTATATTAATCGTTGGATACGCAGGGTCAGGTAGATGTGATTTATACGGATATGTCGAAAACTTTCGGTAGCATAGATCATGGTACCCTCCTACAAAAATTTCAGTCATTAGGACTCGCTGATGGCCTGATAGAGCGAAGGTTTTTCGTATGCTACAATGGTTTCGTATCTAGAGAAGTCGTTATTCGATCTGGAGTCCCACAAGGGTCCAATCTTGGACCGCTCTTATTTCTACTTTTTGTCAATGACTTACCAAAAACCATAAGTTGTGAAATTTTAATGTTTGCAGATGATGTTAAGTTGTTCCTACCGATCAATATTACAAAGGATTGTCCGATGTTTCAAGATAACTTAACTAAAACGACGTCGTGAAGTGCAAAACAATAACTTTATACGACTATACCATAGATGGAAATATTTTGTGCCGTTGTCAAAACGTTAAGGATCTGGGCATTCTGTTTGATACTGAACTTACTTTTGTCTATCATATTGGCACTATTGTAGCTAACGCTTCCAAAGTTATGGGTTTCGTCTTACGCAATGGTAAACAATTTAATAACATACGTACTTTGAATACGCTGTACTACTCATTTGTCCGATCAAAACTCGAGTACCTATGCTTCCTAAGAAAAGTATTGACGATGTCCAGAGACGTTATCTGAAGTATTTATGGTTCAAAACTTATCGTGAATACCCACCGAAGGGATTTCCAAACGATATTTTAATGAATACCTTTCCTATATCATCTTTGGAATGAAGAAGAACTGCTGCTGCGTTGTCATTCTTGTATAAACTTATACATAACAAAATTGAATCAATTTATTTGATGAGTAAGCTAAATTTTCTTGTACCTCGTGCCTCTGCACATACAATTTCTATCTTTTATGTGAATCAAACTCGCACTAATTTGTTACTAAAATCACCAATAACCAATTAGCTATGTATGTTAATCCATTTTGATCATTTTGCTCTGATTTGACATACTTCCCTTTTTTCAGTGTTTAGTGTAGTATATTATATTATAATAGTACTGTTTTTTACTCTCTTTAGTAATAAATGCTATTATTAAAGTAAAATGTATCGTTATAATAAAGATTAGTTGAAAATTTCGGAGTAATAGAGGAATTTGCCAGCTTTTTATTGCTCGAGCACAACATTTATCTTCTACATATCGCTGTTTTGTTTAAGTACATAGGTAGCCCAACTTAATGAATTTAGAGCACGCAAAACATTCAACAAGTTATCTTAAGAAGTGTCTCTTAGAAAATAATGAACGTTTCCTTTTTTTTTTTTTTTTGGCGGACTATTTATTGTGAATGTACTACATTGTATTGTATAATAATCTTGACATAATTCAACAGGTGCATAGCAGGTGATTTCGTTCGTAATTTGAACAGATTAGGGAATAAATTGATATCGATTGCGAATCTGGTAAATTACTCAAAGGAAGCTGACGCTTAAGATAGATACGGCTGGCAATACGGTTTATTGATTTTTTAAAAATAATGGCGATATATTTTTAACACCTGTGCGTTAGGTGAGCGTGCGTAGATTGGCACACTTTCGCGTATGTGTTTTAAAAAACTAGTTGGAAAAGGTAGAGCTCCACTTTACAAGATTAGTTTTGCTAATGGCAATAAAGGATCGCTTGTTCCAACATAATTAATTTTCAAGTAAAGAGAAATATGTACATAAGGTAGATGATTTATTGCGCTGTATATTTTACTGTGGTTTTAGATGGAAAACTGTTGTAATTACAATTTTACAATTATCATGCATTTTTTTTAATTAGTTGAGTAAGGTACATATATCTACGATTGAACAAATAGGAAAAATAAAGTTTTTGCTGTGGTACCAAATCCACCACTTCAGTATGAGCTGGAATCATGTCAATATGGTCAATATGAGGACGTAGAAGTAGATGATTTTCCATGTTTATAAGTCGGTACAATAATTTAGCTCTTCCATTAATCTTAAAATGTTAAAGGACTTACTATAAGGTGCTATTTTCTTCACAAGATCCACAATCCATAGCGATAATCAATTTATTATTTAAAACCGTCCAAAGGAAACATTTTCCAGAAAAAAGTATTTTCTTCGAAAAATTTGACAGGTTGTAACATAAGTTTTACTTTTACTAATTTTTTTCCAAATTTTTTTTTAATTCGGCAAAATACGTAACCAACACAAAAAAAGTTCTCTGTTTTACATACTAAAAAAATTTTAGACTCATTTTTTTAAATAAAAATCTATAAAATTCTCCATCAAATAAGCTGTAGAATAGTCAGATCAGTTAAACGATTCTCCTTGTTGGAGATATTAAAAATTTAAATATTGAAACGTTCATTTTGAGTTTACTGAGGACTGGACCTAAACGCTTTTGTACTTATTATGGCAGATATTCCGAAATTAAAAATCACTAAACAAACTAATACGACATTAGATCAGTCCACTTTCAAATGATGCTTTCAAACATTAAACAAATTTAACACGCAATTTTCTGAGATATTACTCATTTTATAATTGAAAATTAAGGACATCGCCCTGGCTTTAAAACTGGTAACATTTCGAACTTTTAAATAATTTCTGGATAGTTCTGGTATCCACATTAGTTATACATAATATCTCCATTGGAATGGAATTGGAAAAATTAACCAACAACCAGCACCAGAAAATCTCAATTAATTTTTTTCCACTAACCAATCATTACAAGATGGGGAACTTGGATCAAAACAGGATGGCTCAGCTCTTTTCTGGGTGATATCTTTTCGATTTCATTTCTTTCCATATTTTAATATGTTATATCGTCTATGGCACCTCGAATAATGTAGATATTAAACGTCTTTTCAGTTGAAGATAGGGAAATGCTACATAAACGTTTATGAAACTCCAGTAAAACTTTGGAATAAATTAAATGTAGTTAAGAACTTAATAGCTAAAGAATAAAATTGTTGAAAATAAAACAATCCTTAATGAAAAAGAATTAAACTATTCTAAACTTGAATTTGCACCGAGTGTCGTGTTCAAATTGGACCAGCATACCAGCATATTTAAATTAATTTTTGTACTTATAGTTTCTCAATTTGCCAACAATTGAATTAAAAGAATGTATTTATTCAATTTTTTACCACTCGACCCACCATAGTATTTAATAGTTGATGGTGTAACACTAAAATGTTCAACCCACTAAATACCAAAAACTTTTAACTAAACACCGACGCGTTTCGACAGCAACGCTGTCATTATCAATTTGCGATAATAAAACTGGTTGTTGATGGTGTAGAACAAGTTTTGTTTTACTTATATGAACTCTTCCGGAATTTAACTCCGAACTCTCTAGAGAAGACACAATGACCAAGAATCGAAATTTCTTGCCTCCTCAAGTAATAGAAACTTAATAGTTAAGAACGAAAGCTTTCAGAACCGGGTGCAGCGACTTATTCTCGCAACACCTTGGTAGGTATGTGAGTAAAGCACAAATTCATAGAGATTTACAGCTCCCAACATTCACGGAGTAAGCACTGGTGTTGGCTAGAAAAACGTTAGAGGGAGCATCTGGATTGGAGAATCCGTTAATACAACACCTATTTAGCAGAGCTGGATCCGGACAGGTCTCCTCCGCGAGTCATGACAAGATGCGTCACTTCAAATGGCATTTGGAAAACACCTTAAAGGACTTGGAAGCAGCAACTTAGATAAAGCTAAAATTCTTCATCAAATTGGTAGACCAAAATGGAAGGAAATTCATTTGTTCTTGCTCTTCGTTTACTTCAATTCGTTGTTTCTGTAAATCAACGTTGCCATCTATGAATCAATGATGGTAGATGAAAGTTCAACAATTCATCTACTTAAGCTCAATATTTGAGTTCGATTGATATTTAACTATGGTTACACATTTTATGTAAAGTCAGTCAAAAAACTAACATGGAATAAAGAGTGAAAATTAAATTAAAAATGTGTAAAAAGATGAATGCAAATGTCCCATTCAGGGCGAGTTCAGTTAAGGAGTGACATGTGAACTGCTCTACCTAACTTTGTGTATCTCCAAAGGATAGATTAAAAATAAATAGATCAATGAAATGCTTATAAAATGTCTAAAGATTCTGTGTGCTTTAAGTTTAAGTGCTATATTAAAGATTAATATTAACAAACAATAAGAAACTACCAAGATTCCACTAGATACATTCAAAAACTAAACCATTTTTATACTTGGAATAAGCGCAAAACAGAGTGTTTATTTGAAACATCAGGAAATTTGAAATTAAATATTAATTTTGAATACATTTAATAATTTTTTAATTAAAACTTATCGATTTAGAAAAGCATTTAGCGTTTACATTTCAATTGCGTAATCAATATCCTCAAAATTAGAGAAAAATATTCTATTTCAAAATATTTTACGAAAATGATTTTTGAAAAGCAACAAATAAATTTGATTAATTATAATTTTTGAACAAAGAGCGAATATTATCATAAAATTATAATTATAAAAAATTTTATGGAGGTAATGGCTTACCCATACAGGTGTTTTTAGTTTGGTCGATTCCGAAAAAGATCGTCATCACCATTCAGAAAACATCGACAAAGTAAAAAATTCTTGAAAAGCAAACTTCTGAAAAGCGCAGTCTATCGAATTTTGACCGAAGATTTGGGCTCACTCTGTCAGCTTTCATTAACTACTCTGAAACAACCAAAAATATTGGATAGTTCAGTTTTCCAAATAATCCGTTAATTTTCAGCCATTACCATAACTGGTCATGGATCGTGGTGTTTTCAAAAATAAAAATTGAAACGTTAAGTCTCATGGAAATCACCAGAAAAGCAAACAAAATAAAATTTGTTTTCAGAAGAGCAAAATCAAGATCAACTTTTCTTCAATTTAAGGTTTTTACTTTTGATTCCCCAGAAGGTCATAAGATAACTTTATCTCGGAGTTCTGCAATGATTGTACAACTATTGGTTTCTTTAGTTCAATATCGAATAATCGATAATACGTGAATTTGATCAAAAAAGGCATCATTGTTAAAATAATTATTCACCTGATTTGGCTCTGTGTATGAATTTGGTGCAAAACTGTTTGATGACGTTTTTTTTTCGATGATTTTGGATAAACTGTGTAAACAACATGTTAGATTTGAAGGAGCAAGATGAAGCAAACGATGATTTACGATTAAACGAAATCGGTTTAATTAGCACACCTAAAAAGTCTTTGGATTTGGGACAGACTGTAAAACCTTTCATTTACTCTTTTAGTTTTGCCAGCTCTCCTAATTCCCAGCTTTCCGTATTTTTTGTACTATTTTGTTTATAATCAATGAACACGGTAATGGTGGAAAGAAACATCTTGTTTATTCCTTATCATTTCTATATTCGTGCTACAGTTAAAGCGGGAACTGTAGCAATAATCTTGACAAGCAAGAAAACTTAGGAAGTCGATACAGATGCACCCATCATCAACTGATGTTAAGAAAGGAAATTAATTAGGGAGGCTTTAAAGGGTAGTCTCCTAGAGTTGGGTTGTTAGGTACTTAACAAATTTATCATAATTTATCATCATTTTTCCAAAATATGTTGTGACATGAGACTTAATTTCAACAATTTTATATACGATTTTAGGTGTTGCTTTTTTACTTGTGCCAACTGTACAAGTGACATTTTTAACTTCGTAGAAATGCAAGAGTTTGATTATTAGTTTCAAACTAGGTAGATTTCCACTTATTAATCACTTACGTAGGTAAGTAAAATTTCAAGAAAATTTGGTGATTGTCTCAGCAACAATTTTAAGTAAAAATCAGCGTAAATCAAGCAATAACAAACTATGTAAAAAACATCATAGTTTATTTCTTAAAACTGCAAAACAACAAAATTTGTCTCTCACAATTGTACTAAATTAATACCTACAAGGAACGATACACAATCAGCACTCTTACCTACCTAATTATAAAAAAGCTCAATGAAATTTCAATGCAATTTCCTGCACGCTATGCTAAGCAGTCTAAACTACGTACAGCTACGAGATGAAACCATAACACTAACGTATAATGCATGTGATGTGATGATGTACTTTCTAAAGTTACTACGACTTCTTAGGATTCGAGGTCGTCACTCTTTATTATTCTCTCATTTGACGCCGTGCATGATTCTACAAAGCCGGAAACAAAGAGGGAATCTACGCTCTAAACATATTTCTATCTAAAATCAACCTAAAACGGTACACAAACCTAAATAAGCATGCTTCAGCTTTCGGTTGGCGGTGATGATATGATTTATTTATTTATTTTAAAATTTATTATCGTTAGTTAGAGTTTACCTTATTCATGCCGTTCCCCATGGCCGCTGGGGTGGCTTGTCTGCCTCTACCTGACACTTAACAGACCAATCACATGTCTACGAATGCAACCGACTGCTTCGTCCGCGTTGTGGTGTTATCTGAGTGTGATTTTGGCGGCGGCGCCTTGTCTACCTAGAGCGGTCGATATGGACTAGCTAGGGGTAAACAGTGTAAAAGCTGGACGTTGTTGATCGTTTGCGTTTGTCGTTTGTGGAAGCGATTTGCGCAATTGAAAGTTTCCTCCGTGTGCCAACCCTATGGTTTACGTTCTAGTCGGCGGGATTTATATGTCGAGGTTGTTGTCTGGTGAATGGTCCGATCGCAATAAGGATCATGATCAGGTGGTTTTAAGGAAGGAAATCGATGTTGATGCGTCGACATAAATATGTATCGCGGCCAGAATGTCTCGTACTTACTATTCAAAATTGTTATACATATTAAGTAATGCAAAAAGCAATATTTTTTTACTTCTCAATTTATTAGCAATTTTGTATGTTTTTTTGCTGCTATCTCTCTTTTTACCACAATAATTGTGGGGAATCTAATAGTATATACGGAAAAGAATTGAATTGCAAAGAAAATAGCATTTATTTTGACGTATGACAAAAGAGTGGGAATCTTTGAAAATGCTTAATATTACACCACCCTGTAGAAAAAATTTGAACAAAAGCATTTTTATTTGTGCAAATTGGACATCTTGTGTTACACTGTTATGTCATGTAATCTACCATAGCTTTTTAAAAAGTACTATCAGCATCAACACAGATTTATCAGATTTAAGTAAGGGTGATATTGCACTGCGACCTATTGATCTATTGTGCCCTTTTGCATGGGCTGTAAGCTGCTATGGTATGTCCTCTTGTCCAGTCTAAGAGCTTTGATAAATTACAATAGCTGTAATAGTTTCAGAGAAGGTATTTCTTCTTCGTCTTTGACGTCTTTGCCGAGATAATTGGCTCGGGTTTGAGCAAGATTTTTGCTCTATGCTTGTTGTAGTTCCCAAGGAATATCCTAGAGCATCTCAGAGCAGGGAAATTCTCCCAGAGGGATGTTTTGAGCCTCTCTTCTCCATCTTTAAGTTCTTTTTTGAAGGTGCTCATCCCTATACCACAGAACAGTTCTGGCCCCATAAACAGAGTTGTGGTGGCCTTCTTATCTAATAGATTAGCTTCTTCGTTGCATCTGATTCTAGTATGTCCTGGTATATAATAATGCAGCTCTGTTTTCCTTGCCTAGTTTGTTTAATCTGTTAAGACATTTCTAGACTAATTTCGAGCTGATGGACGATCGAATAGAATTGTATTCTACTATTGTAGATGGTTTTTTTTTCACTCCCGTTTTCTTGTTTCTACTTCAATCATTTCTTGATTCGATTTCGTCGTTAGCAGAACAACCTCCCAGCTAACATACGATGTCCAATGGATATCCATTACAGGTCCATAAGTCCGAATGTCCATGGACATAAATAGGTTTTACCGATTACCGATATACCGATATATTTATAGCTATTGTACCTCTAAAACCTCTAAAATTAAAGAAAAAAATTATAAAACAAAGAAAAAGTTTGGAGGTTTTGTTGGAGTTCTGGCTAACGCCTTAAGAGTTGAAAAATCCATTACAAGAGCATATTAAGCAATTACGCATCATTATTTGACAAGCTAAAGGCAGAAATTGCTGAAAAACGATTATATTTGCAGAAAAAAAATTGTTTCACCAAGATAACGCGCCGTTTCAAATCTCGAAGATTGTCACGGCGAATTATGGTTTGAACTCCTTAACCGCTCCCCTCATTCACCAGATCTAACCCCAAGCGACTTCTTTCTGTTCTCTAATCTAAAAATTGCGCTCGGAGGACAGAGATTTTGTCAAACGAGGAGGCCATCACCTTCGTAAATAGTTAGTTTGCAGAGAAAGACGTCGATTACTATTTGGACAGGTTGAAGAGATGGGAGCATCGGTGGGGGAAGTGTGTACACTTGCAAGGAGACTATGTAGAAAAGTAAAAATTTCAAATGTCTTGTGTCTTTGTTAGGTTGTAAAAGGTAAACTGTATTAAATATATAACTCCGAATTAAATATGTAATGTTAGAATTCCCTTAAATTTTTATTTCTTTGGCATTTATTTTTCACAAAAAAATGATAAGAGTCGTAAGTTACAATAAGAATAATAATAATAACGGACACTTCTACTAGGAATAAGAATTAATATATCTATGTTATGACCTTTATGTACTTATCTTTCAATTCCTGAAGTATTTCCACATGTAGGTCAATGAAACAGCAAATTAATTAAATACTACCAATTTATTCAGGAATTGAAAGATAAGTAGGAATAAGTGAGTACTGATGTGTTAAGTCACACAGGCTCGTACAGTCTCCCTTTCTGAATTATTACACTAGATATACTTGACAGAAGGTTCAAACTTTATAACAATATATGCCAAACCTGCAACATCCTGAAACAATTATCAAAAGTTTTAAGATGTTCAAGAGCAACAAAATTTCGTTTTTCTGAGTTTTCTCGAATAATACTTACAACAACTAATAGAATAAAGATGTATCTTTCGGGTATTGCCGTGGTTGTTGTAACAAACTTGACATTTCGCTGATCATACTGTCAGCTTCTTCAGAAGTTCTCTAAAGACTGATGTTGATGTCTTCTGGTCCTCGTTAGATACACACTCCCTGCTCCGCTCCAGTGATGCGTATTCATTCTAGCCCGCCGAACCGTCTCCGTTATCGTTCTCTGATCCGTATCCGATGCTTCTTCTCGATTCGTGTTGGATGATCTCGGATAACTAATAGAATAATTTTAAAGATTTTGATGTTTGAACTAAAAAACTGAGGCACCTTCTTCTATTATTTTCTTACAGTTCATCTTACACCAGGTTTACCTTTTTTTGGCGCATCATTTTTAGCAAGTTTTTTTAGTTTTTAGCTTAGTTCCTATGGAGATTACATTAGTTACCTATAATGAATTTTAGGTCTGCACTTAAAACTAGTGATTTGCTAGAAGTTCTTTGTTATGAAGTGTGTACGTTTCATCAGCATTTTAAATTTTATATGCAGATTTATAAACTGGAAACTATTCCGAACAAAAAAAATAAACAGATTATTCTGTTACATGTATTTATTAAAGATTGCAAAAAGATGGATAGAAACAGATAAAATTAAAGCAAGATATCAAAGAAAAAAGCATTAGGAAACAATAAGAGGAAATAATTAGTTAAAAGAGAAGAGCAATTTATTTCCAGAAAATAAGAAAAAGCATTTGTAAATCTAACACAAAAAAAATTAAAATTCCCGATCCGATGACAAGTCTGTATAGTTCAGATGGTAATGAAATATAAAATAATAATGAATAATTTCCGCACTGGATTTTAACTGGATTCGTAAACATAATTTAGAAACAGTTGTAATTAAAATTAAAACAAAATATATATTTAAAGGAACAGTACACATTCCTTAAAAACAGAATTAGAGGAATCAGCTATTTGCAAAATTCCAACATTGCGACCCCCAACGTGAAAGCACGAAAATTAACTTTGTATACATATTTGCGTTTCTCCACTTGTTTTCATATCTCCGTCTTCAACATCACGTTTCATTTGAAGAGAAAATGCCACACATTCTTCCAGATATATATTTTAATATAAATTGAATTACTAAAGTAAATGTTGACGAGCGTAAATTATGAAATTCTCTTCAAATACAGTATCCGTATGTAGGTATTAATAATAACAAAGAATGAATTTCAAAGTTTTCGCTACCCCTGTCCTGTGTGTAACTTGTTGACTCTTCTTCTTGGTTGTTTGTAAACATCGGGCGGACAATAATAACGCCTAGATTAGTTGTTTTCCAGGTCAGGCAAGTGTGTAAACAACATCTGGGGTACAGATATGTATGTATCTATGTATATGTATGTATGTAACCTAATAACTGGGATCTCGTGCACCGACTCTTGTGAAACTGTGCCGAATTAATCGACGGTACGCTGCAGTATTTTAATAACTAATTAAGGTTATGTTGATTGCATAAATAATCTACAAACCTGCTTCAACGTTTAAAAAATGATACAAGTCGATGTGAAGCTTTCAGAAATCATAAAATGTCTTTATTTCATTCATTATCGTCAATTTTGTTGTTGAGCTCGAATAAAAAATTAGGTGGAAAATCTGCTTTTACTGCAGGATGATTAATTTGAAGAATGAAATAGGTCAGCTTACAATAATTGGAGACTGTACAGACTTTATTGCTATCAGGTTTTGAAAATGTTGATCTATATTCAATTCTGTGCAATCTTTAAATACTTTTATCCCAATGATTACTTAAGATGTTCGTCTACAATGGATATTTTTTAGACTACATATAGCAATCCTGACGGTGTCTTCTGCGATCAAAATAGCCGGTTTAAATGAAGAATGAAAAATGGGCGAATAAAAACTGTTTATTTTGTTTTTCTCATAGATTGTTCTAGATTCATTCTATATTCTACGAAACGAAAAAGAAACATTTTTTATCACAGGCTCCCCTTTCTCGAAATTCAGAAACCAAATTTTAGCCTTATATCATGTATTATTAATAAAATAATTGAAAATATTAGTCTGTATTTTGAAAAGGATACAGTACAGCTACGGGCTTGTCTTATTTATCTGACAGCATAATTGGAGCCACTGATATGGGTAAAATTACAGCGTTTGTTCTTCTAGACTTTTCTGAAGCATTTGATACGATTAATCATCAACTACTTTGCTCTAAACTTTTTTACTTTGGTTTAAGGCCTGCTGCTGCAAAACTGCTCGAATCGTTTCTTTCAAATCGATCTCAGAGGGTGATGGCCGAGGGTTTTTTTTCTACACCTGTGTCGATCGTATCTGGTGTTCCACAAGGCTTTATTCTCGGTCCCCTGCTTTCTTCATTATACACAGCTGATTTTGAATCGAGCCTAAAATTTTGTACTGCCCATTTTTATGCTGATGATACGCAACTTCTTACGAGTTTTAATACAAAATAAATGATCATTTTTTGATAATTTTCGTTAAGCATATCTACATAATTATTATTAGTATTTATTCCTTTTATACATATAGTTTAGTGATTAAATATAGTCGTTTCTACCAAATGGCTTCATTTGTTAAGAGAACTGGTCGTTTCTGCAAATGTTAGAGCAATATGTCGTGTCTTCAGCAGTTACGACATAATTTCTTAACAACGGGCTAGGTTAATGCAACCACTTTAGTGACAGGTGTTTTTATAGTGCCGCAGATCATTTAAAATGTTATTAGCTCTTAATAAGCAACATCAAGACAATATTCAACAGGCAAAAAAGAAACGTAAAACAGTGGATAATGACCTTGAATATTTTCCTCCTGATTCTGGAACTCTACGCAAAAGAAAAAGGTGACAAGTCTAGCTGAAAGAAAACGTATGAAACTGCTTACTATTGGAATAAACCGCGATGTAAAACTGTCATGTAGTAAAACTAAATGCAACCCAAAATGTGCCCAAAAGATTAACGAAAAAGGCAAATGGAGATAAATAAAGAATTTTGGTAGTTGAATATCAAAGAAAAAATGAACTTCATTTTAAACAATGCATCGCAAGAAACCACAAAGAGGAAAACTACAGGTAATTTTCAAGGTTCAAGAAGATCTAAGATTGTTTTTTACTTTTTAAAAGACGAAATCATATGCAAAGCTTTCTTTCTTGGAACTTTGGGTTTCGAAAAAAAAAATGATAGAGTAATTAGGGATGCACTCAGCAAAACTAATTTAGGGGTAACAGCAAAACCAAGCCTGGAAAGGAAAAACCGCAAAGAAAAAAATTGATCGTGATATGATAATAAGTCATGTAGAATTTTTTGACCAACAATAGCACACTATCGTCGAGAGAATGCTCCCGACAGAAGATACCTATCCAGTGATATTAATATCATGTTGATGTACAATGATTTTAAATCAAAATATTACATTTTTCTATTATTTGTATAGAGAGGTTGTCAGCAACATGAAAATATCTTTTGTCAAATTAAGTCATGAGGAGTGCTGGCTATGTAAGTCGTTTGATTTACATTCAAAGGCAACTTCGCACAAGAAGGAACTCCCGGAGGACAATTGGGGAGAGTGTAACAAGTTTGCTGCATATCAAATAAAATATATTTCCGTTCGAAAACAGTACCAAGAAGATTCGTCTCTAAAAACAACCGATGGGTCAGTGATGGTATCAGCAGACCTACAAAAGGTAATTATGTTGCCTAGACTGGAAATGTTTAAAGAAATTATATTTACACCTCGAATAATTGCTTTCACTCAAAGTTTCGTTGTCACTGGCAAACATTCATTGCCAAAAGCTGTCATTTGGCATGAAGCAATTGCTGGAAGAACAAAAGAAGATATCACCAGCACGTTCTTTGTCTTTTTTATTGTCAGTTCGAGATACAAAACATATGATTATGGACCTTATTGACATTTTTCATATACGTTGTAAATTCAGAAGAGCTTGCTTTAGAGTCTCTTACACTGAAATACTTTGAACCAGGGCACACTTTTATGACGGTCGATTCATTTCACCACCAAGTAGAGCGATTTCTAAAGAAGACTTTACCGAAGCGGTGAAACATGCGACAATTAATACGAAAGTGATTATCATGGACATACATAATTTTTTTAATTGGGAGAATGGAACATCCCAATACAAACTAAATAAAATAACTCTTAGATCGTATCTGAAAGAGATGATTGAAATTTGATTTTCAAGAGCGTTTGGCGGGGAGGAAAGAGAATTAAATTTCTTAAATGCTAAAATGGCAAAGCAAGGTGTTTTGAAACCTAAGCCCAAAACGGTTCCCAGAGGCTTTACTAAAGAAAGGAGAGATTTAATAGTATCAAAACTAATAAGTATCATGCCAAAAAATCGACAAAAATTTTGGGAAGAGCTACTTATTTCGTTTGTAGAAGAAGAGAATGCGGATTAAAATGACGAAACGTAACAGTTTTATGTGCTATTCACACTTTTTATGTGGTTATTAGTATGTAACATTTTGTTTACTGTGTAGTAGCTTATTTTACAGTAGTTTTTTTTTATGTAGATACGATTTTGTCTGGCTTGTAATTTGTTTAGTATAATATTAGTAGTAAACGTCGTATCTATCAAAAATCAAATTTCTGTTTATGTTAGATAATAATTGCTTGATGTAGTGAAATTCAATAGAAAACATATACTTCAACGACCAGTTTCAGTTTTTTAAAAAGCAACAACTTCTTTGGCATAGCTACTTTTACAAAATAGGTAATATATCATGCTGGTTTTGTCAGTTACGACAGTTATGCTTAACAGGGCAGTATGGGCCGTCCATTGATCGGTTAACGCAATGTCTCGTGCATTAGATTAATTTTTAATTTAAAACGACATGACCGAATAGCTCATTATATTAATCAGTCATTAGTCTTTTCACCGTTTGAAAAAGTGTATTAGAGGAGACTACATCGTAAAATAAAAATAAAAACCCACACCGGTATCGTGTTTTCTTGTCGATTCTGGAAACATTTCAGGTCGTCCTCGCACAAGGTCCAACTGATTATAATAAAACAATCATTATTTCAAATAACCCTATAACTGAACTATTGCCAATTCATTGAAAATAAATATCATTATCATTATTATTATTATTAATTCCTATGTATTATATTCTAATTAATTTGTCAAACCTTTGTAGACTTGATTTTATCTATAGTTCGGTTTATTTATTTTTAAAACACTTATTTCATTTTACCTTATTGACTAATCAATATTATCAGAAACAATTCAATTTATTTTTTTAGGTAATCGTACTTTTTAAATCACACTTCCTAGTACATGATCATATAAGGAAAATTGTGCTCTCTTAGAAATATTAAAATTAGTTGTCAATAATATATTAATGTTGATAACAATATTTGTTTATTTTATGACACATATGAGTGAATATATGCATCCGTTTTCCGCAATACTTGATTCACAATCGTGATTAGTTGATAGCCAGTAGGTATCCAACGAAGCGAAAGAAAACCACTATAAATATATGTATATAAATAAATACTTAAAATATCTTACGTCAACTTATATTATACATTTTTCGATAGATAACGATTGCATTGCTGGAAAATTTATAACGTAATTCATTCTACATATTTACATAAAAATATTTTTTTGATTAAATACACGATTTCACATAAAAAAAAAAACGACGATCTTATCACGTTAAGTACGCTACACATTTTTGTAACTTTTATCGATGACTTAATTCGTATAGACATTTCATTCTGACATCATTTCTATAAATACTCGCGCAACATACAGGCGATAGTCATTTAAATCCAGTTTTGTATAATTATTTCCATACATACATACATATTTAAACATATATTGTGCTTACTGTACCGCTTTTATTCTCGTTTTATTGTGAGGTATGAAAGTTGAAACGTATACATACCTTTGTAAGTCGGTATGGAATTACATTTATGCTGTGGCTCAATAGACTCGTCAAGAATTTTTTTTTATAGCAATCAATTATATTTGAATAACACTGTACTGTTTAACAATGAAAACAAGACATTTAGGAAAGTGTATTAGAGTTGAGAGTAACATTCTGGTGAAATGACGTCTTTTTCCTCGTTGTCCTTTTAGATCTTTTTTGGGAACCTCATCTCAGGTTTCCGACGCAAATGTTAGTATCGAGGTTGCCACCTTCCTAACTAGTTCAACCTTTACTTCCCTTTGGGATTTATTTTTTTAATTACATTACAAAGCCTCTCTGCTGCTCCCGTTGTCTCGATAATTTCATCGTCCAGTTTTTCCATCCTATCCATCATATCTTCAATTCTAAATAATTGAAGAATTGAATGAGAAAATTTAGTTCCTCCAATTTTTATCTGATGTTTCTTTTTCTTTCCGCTTATTATCATTGTCCTTTTTAGGTTGTTAGTTTGTTCCTCTTTTGGTATTAAGATTTCTTTACTTTATTGCTTTATTTTGGACTACGCCCAACAGTAGAGGGCTTAAAATACAGCCTTATTCTCGTACGCGTTTTGTTATTTCTACCAAATGGGTGTACTTTTATCTTATGCTTTCTCCACTGAACTTAATAATGTGATAATTTTATCATTGTTTTAGTTTTTGGTGACTGCCTTTTTATGTATTGTGATTATTATCCTAATTACTTGAAATAGTAAATACAGCAATAAGAACAAAGAAAATACCGAATGATTGGAAAACAGGCATAATACCGATATATACAGTGTGGAACAGCCAAATGGAATAAATTCGATAACAAATAAATGAGGGTGTATTGGGAAAAACACTTGGACACGTCGATTTGTATTTTTAAATGCGCATTTTGGAAAAAATTATACAGTGTGTGTCATGTGACAGTGGCCAATATCAACTTTCTTATTTTAAATCGAAACCCCTGCATATTATTTATTTTTTGGGTTCTTCGGAAAATTCTAGACATAATTCATGTACAATGTCCCATACTTATCTTCAACTGTTTCGGAAATATTAAGTGTTTTCAGATTTATTACGAAAATTAACATTAAAAAAAGAAAATTATTTTATTTCACAAATTCGCTACATTACACTAAAAACCTAATAAGTAATACTGATTATTTCTTAATAATGCGAAAAAAAAACAAAAAACATTAATGTCAATGTAGTAAATGTTCAAAATGCTCGCCGCGAACGTCTTGGCAACATGCTAATCTGGTATAGAAATGTCTTCTAACATTACTCAACATCTCAGGCGTGACTGATCTAATCGCAAGCGTGATTCGTCTTTTAAGTCATCTAAGTTGAGGGGTTTAGTTTTGTATACAAGACTTTTGACATATCCCCACAAAAAGTAGTCTAATGGCGTCAGATCAGGAGATCGTGTTGGCCATTCTATCGATCCGCGCCTCCCTATCCACCGATTTGGAAGAATTTGGTTCAGGTACTGCCGGACATTGATTTGGAAATGGGGCGGTGCTCCATCTTGCTGAAACCATACTGTATTGGCAAGAACTTGTGGGTTTGCTGGATTAGGATATAAGTTTGCGAAAGTTGGCACGACATTATTTTGGAGCAGTTCTAAATATTTATCTCCATTCAAGTTACCATCAATGAAAAAGGGACCTACGATGTGATTTCCAACAATTCCTGTCCAAACATTAACTTTTTCAGGCTATTGCGTATGTTCCTCTCTCATCCAGTGAGGATTCTCATTAGACCAATAGCGGCAATTTTGACGATTAACATGGCCGTGAAGTGTAAATGTGCTCTCATCAGAAAATAAAATATCTTCTAATTGGATCACATTGTTATCTAACATTGCCATCATCTGTTCACAAAAATACGTTCTCCTATCGAAATCGTCTTCCATGAGCTCCTGAGTTGGCATCATTTTATAGGGATGCATTTTACTTTTCTTTAATACTCGAAAAATTGATGTGTGGCTAATGTTGAACAATGGGGCTGCTTTTCGACCAGAATTATGTGGGTTTTCTTGAAACTCAAGCATAATATCCAATTTCGTATCATCACTTACTGCATTGGCAGCTACTTTTTTAATATGTCTTACATGACCAAGCTCGCAAAACTGTTTTTCTATTTTGCTAATTGTTCCTTGGGATACAGGCGGCAAATTTGGAAATTTTTCGTGAAATAAGCGAGAAACTTCCATTTGTGTCCGTGTGTTATCTCCATAACCAATCATTTGTAGAATGGTTATTTTGTGCATTTCTGTTAAATGAACCATTTTTCTGATATTATTACGTACAGTTAACGAAATTCAAACGACAATAGCACTGACACTGATCACTACTGTCATGCAGACAGACAACATGTTGCTAAGGCTATGAGTTTTTACGAAAATAAACAAAACGGTCTTTGTATTTTTTTAATTTCATATCAGTAAAAAGGAACGCAGCAATGGTTTTTGCTTACTTTATCAATATCAAGAGCTAAATGGGCAATAGATTTTTAGTGTAATGTAGCGAATTTGTGAAATAAAATAATTTTCTTTTTTTAATGTTAATTTTCGTAATAAATCTGAAAACACTTAATATTTCCGAAACAGTTGAAGATAGGTATGGGACATTGTACATGAATTATGTCTAGAATTTTCCGAAGAACCCAAAAAATAAATAATATGCAGGGGTTTCCATTTAAAATAAGAAAGTTGGTATTGGCCACTGTCACATGACACACCCTGTATAATTTTTTTTTTTAATGCGCATTTAAAAATACAAATCGACGTGTCCAAGCGTTTTTCCCAATACACCCTCATTTATTTGTTATCGAATTTATTCCATTTGGCTGTTCCACACTGTATAAAATGGAGACAAAAGAGATTGCAAGAATTATAGAGGAATCCCCCTCTTAAGTACAACAGGAAATATATTAACAAGAATTTTGGAGAAAAGGATAAGAGCAACCATAGAAAATACAATAGAGGAAACACAATGCGGCGTCAGAACAGGCAGCAGTACCCAAGACCCCATATTCATAATACGACGGGCAAGTGAAAAAGCATTGAGGAAAAACAAAGATCTTCACCTTTGTTTCATCGATCTCGAAAAAGCGTGCGACAGAATAAAAAGAGAAGACATTTGGAAAACACTAGAAAAAGAGGGATAGACAGAGAAACAATTGATATACTAAAGGAAATGTACAAAGATCACGAGAACTACTAAGTAAAGAAGGAAATGAAGAAACTAAGGCTGGGAAAATGGAAAATGGAAGAAACAAAAATAGCAGATCTCATGTTTGCCGATGATTTGGCAGTCCTGGCGGAACCAGAAAAACAATTATAACAACCTAAATACACTACAAAACGAAATAAATAAGATAAATATGAAAATAGACATAAATAAGACAAAAAGTATGATTATATCAAAAGGAAACAAAACACATGACATTAAAATAAACAGACAAAGCACAGAACAAGTAGAAAACCATAAATATTTGGGAACGATCATAGAGAAAAATGGAAAAATGATCAATGAAATAAACGAAAGAATGCAAAAAGCAGGAAAAATATTCAACATAATGAAAACGACATTCCTAAGTAAAAGAGAAATTGACGAGGAAATAAAAGCCGAGATAGTCAAGAAAGTAGTCAGACCCACAATAACATACAGTAGCGAAACGTGGACGTTGACAGAAAAACAGAAATCAAGAATATACGGAATGGAGATGAGATTCCTCAGGATGATTAAAAACAAAACAAGAAGAGACAAAATAAGAAATGAAACATTACAAACCAGCCAAGGTGGTTCGAACATGTTTGCCGAATGCCAGAGGGAAGACTTTCAAGATGAGTATATGAAACAAAAACAACAGCTAAAATGCCAAGAGGAAGGCATGGGAAGAGGGAGTAAGAGAAGAAGCCAAAAACCGAGGTATTCAATGGGAAGTAAGAAACAAAAAACAGAAAACTGTGGAAAAGGTACAAGATTAAGAAGATGAAGATTATTATCCTTATTTGATAACATTCCGGTGCTACCTCTTTATTGAACAATGTACTGGGTTCAATAAAATTCTTAAACTTTCCATAATTTTATCTTCTCTTGCTCTGAAAGATATCCTGTCCAATAAGCATGGACAATTTCGGATTTTAAATTCAAGCTTCTCATTCCTAAGCATCTTCAGCGTCCTTATGGAGGATTAAAGCTCTTAAACCTACACAGACAACTGCGAGTTTGCAGATGTTGTATCGGGTTTTTCATTAAGAGCGACGCATTTTGTTTTGAACATTTCTCGATTAGGAGTGTAGTTGGCTTTGCAATTCTTTCACATTTTGAAACGTCTGTCTATGCCATTTAATCATGGAGAGATATATGCTTCAACAATATTTGCAAGTTATTTAACCTTTTTATCAAAGTTCAAGTTCTATCACGACTCTTTGTTGTGCTCCGTGCTCTTACGCCAATTTTAGGTCGACGAAACCGTCCAACAAGACGGACTATTGAACGTTTGGTACAAAAATTCGAAACAAACAAGATGCGTCGCTCTTAATGAAAAACCCGATATATGGTCCTTTTCTCTCCTTTCAAACCATTATGGAATTTGTCTTGGATGCATTGCTTTCTGATTCTGTTTGCTCAAGGATCCAATTGATGAACTTTCTTTGCTGTACATGGTCTGTTGGCCAAAGCTGTTGAGTCAATTAGACTTTGTAGGCGTGACCATGCAAATGTTTAGCGAGAATACGCTGAAGAGTGGCTGTTGTAATATCCAATTTTTGTGCACGAATCGACGTCAGGGACTTTCGGCCACCTCCTCGCGAAATGTCATGATGATTTGTTCAGAACGACCTGTACGAGCTCATATCGTGTGTTTCACATCACTAACTGAATCAGTACTTTCGAATTTTTCGATTATTTGTTTCACAGTAAGTAGATGAATTAGGAACATTCTGTCGACTGAATATTGGAGGCACCTTACGAATGGAACTTTCACCATTTTGGTAATAATGTTCACAATCAGGACACTTCCATGTATCAATTTTCGATCTGTCACGTCATAATCACGTGTCATTATGACTGACAAACATGGCGGGCAATTCAAAGCTGGCGTTGTTATTGAAACACAATTTGAAACTTTCAAGTTAAGGACATCTCATAATCTACTTTTGTCCTAAAATATTTGCGATGTTATATATACAACTTCCGGTAGAACTGGTAGTAGCCGGTAGTGGGTGCTAGTTGCAGCGACTTCTTAGCTTCCTGGTAGACGACTTGTTACAGGGTGCTGTACACTACATTTTGAATGTTGCTGCAATTGCCGTTATATTTTATTTTTGGGATTTTTGTTTTGTGCATCATGTGTACGAAAGTGCACAGTTTTGTGCGTGACAGGTACCATTAGTACTTATAAGCTTATATTTGGACAATATTTTTGCAAAATTGAACGTCGTCAAATAAATGCAGTGTGACTATATAGCCTCAAATATTAAGTGATAGTTCGTAAATTTATTCATTACTAAATAGATAATCTCCAAAAATGTCGTCCAAACGACGATTGACATATGAGGAGATGGTGCACTTGGCCGAGCATCTATCGGAAATTGAAGATCTGAGCGAAATCAATAAAAGCTGGAGTGACGAAGATTTTGAAGAAGGTAATGAACAAATCCAGGGTTCTGAAGAACAGGTCGAGGAAAATGTACCTGCTGAAGAAGTGTCTACTGAACCTCAGCCTGGCCCAAGCACCTCACGTTTAGCTTCAACGCGCACAAAAGACGTAATGAAAGAGTTCATGACGCAAAACGAACGATCTCCCAAAGAAAAAATTGGTTGGAGGAAAGGGGTCCAATTTCTAACTCCAATCATCAAGTCGTTTGAGAAAACAGTTGAAGATGTAGTTGAGCTAGAAAGCCCAATGATTTCTTTTCTAAATACTTTAGCGACGAACTGTTTGAAGAAATGGTTGAACGGGGGCTGGTAACCTTTCAAAAGTGGTATCAAAAAATTGCAAATAAATCAGACTTTCTAGTACAGACTGTTTCAGATTTTTTCTTTTTAAAAATACTAAGAGTATGAAAAAAGAAAATGATTATGAAAAAAGATTAATTTATGAATGACCTACAATAAAAATTAGTTCTTATTTTATTATTATTACTTTATTTGAGAGAACAGACCGAACATATTTTTGCATAACCGTTTAAATCAGCACGTTCTCCGTAATATTCTTGGATCAAAGTAGTAGTACAACATTTTTGTAACTAATCCATATTTAAACGCTAATTTGGAGCCCTCGATTCGCCGTAAAAGGCGTATCATACCGTTACATACGGCTACTACCCGAGCAAATTTCATAGTTTCTTACGAGCATTGTACTCTTTACATAATGACCAAGTTTTAAGTTCACACTCTATATATGGATCCTTAGTAGGTATCTATAAAGCGGTTTTAAACGATTTTGCAATTGATACCATATTTAGAGGGGATCGTTACGACGGGCGTTGTAAGTGAGCATTTAATAATTGCGCAACATCGACAGATAAAACTAAATACAACGGAGCGGTCCGTTCTGCTCATAGACAGCCTCAATATCGAAATATTTATACACAGATGGATGCATAAGGTGAAATTACACAATGCGCCGTACGAATTTGGTCTTTCGCGTATTTATATTTTTTCCAAATATATTATAAACAGGAACATCTGTTGTTTCATTTAGGTCGTTATTGTTGATTTATTCGGTATTTCTCTCATACATATAAATTATTATATAGTTCAATGATATTGAACAATTTAAATTCAAAATTCAATCTAAAAGCTATCGTCTATTATTAGGTGCTTTTCGCTTGGGTTGAAACATATCGAGTTTTGCAGTAAACGAGGCCGATTGATTTTCAATAGATCTCCCTACTTTCGAAGAAACGCGAATATAGGTTATTAAGCCTGTTTTATCCAATATAATTTGGCGTGGGGCTTTTATAAACATCACTGTTTGATTATATTCCTATTATCGTAATTTTTAATCATTAATAATTAACATTTAGCAGCATGAGCTAAGCTAGGACGTCATTCCAAAGGTACTTATTTAAGAATATAACCTGAATAACCATTTCTTTCTATCAATTTTTTTAATGAGTTATATTCTTATGTGGGTCAATAACTATTTAAAAAATTAATGTTGAACTGTTGGGTTAAATATATTTAGCAACCTTTTTTGACAGCTTAACAACTTATCTTCCGTTTAGCATCATCAGGATACGCTCAGGAAATAATACTTTATTGCCAAAAAGCGTTCACGTCTGCCAGTCTCTCGATATTGATGTCTTTAGCCCCATGTAACTGATTTAGGAAAAAAAATTGGAAGAGTTATTAACAGCACTTGAACTTAATATATCAACGAATATTTTAGCAGGATTTAGGAGTTATTGCTTTAACTGCAATTTTTGCAAATATTGAGGAACAGGTCAAACAAAAGAAGAAACTACCAGATTAAGAAGACGACAAGAAGTTAGTGTTTTTTCAGGAAAATCAATCATCTCTAAAAGATTTTCCAAAACATGCTTGACAATATACAGAAGAATTTTGTAATGACCTCTCCTCCTCACAAAGTTGTTCACATGCTATTGTACTTGATATGCGGGGGAGGGAGGGAGATGAGATTTTGCAAAGTGAAGACTCTGAAAGTAGCAATGATATTTTGGAACAAAATCATGAAATGAAGACATCATCCAGAAAATCATCTATGACTGCGAGAATTTTGACCGAAGATTTGGGCAAACAGAAGCTCTGTGCGCGCTTCGACCCACACACTCCGACAGACGACCAAAAATATTGAATTCAGCATTGCAAAGACATGTTAAAAAGGTTCCAAAGGAATTCGACAAGCATGTCAGCCATTGGAACTGAAGATGAAACGTGGTGTTTTCAATACGAGCCAAAACAAAAACGTCAGAGTGCGGCATGGAAATCACCAGAAGAGCCAAAAGAAAAAAAATTACTCTTCCAGAAGAGCAAAATCAGGACAATGCTGACCGTTTTCTTTGATTCAAAGGGAATTGTTCACAGCGAATTCATCCCAGAAGGTCAGACTGCGAACGCAGAATATTATCTGGTAGTTCTACAACGATTATGAGCCAGAATTCGACCGGAATATCCAGAGCCAGACAGTTCGTTCTTGTTCCACCACAATGCACCATCGCACAAAGCCATCATGGTACGTGAATTCTTGACCAAAAAAGGCATCATTGTTATCGATCATCCACCGTATTCACCTGATTTGGCTCCGTGCAACTTCTATCTATTTCCCAAACTGAAATTAGCGATGAACGGAAATCGATCGAAAGGGTCTGGGACAGATTGTATAGATGGAAGAAAAGCGGGAATTGCTGACAGCTTGAGGAGCCTTTTCTGAAGAATCAGACAACTACCTATACCAAAAGCAAAATTTACTGAAAAATTGAAAAAGTTACTAACAGCACTTTAACCTCATATATCAACGAATATTGAAACTGAAATTGCGTCATATTATTCCTAGGACAAGTGCTTCATAAGCTACAGAAGAATTTTGTGAAAGCCCTCCCGTGACGAAAGTTGTCCGAGTGCTATCGAACTTGATGTTGGGTGGTGGTGATATTGCAAAGTAAAGGCTCTGAAAATAACAATAACATGTATTTTGGAACAAAATCGTGATCAAAATTGTTATAGTTACAATGAGGACACTAAATACGAAAACATTAAAGAATTTGTAACAAAAATTATTTTAAACAAACAAAATTGTATCTTAGAGGGTATCCCATGACATGACTGTCAAAACCTAAGGATTATTGAGGCAATTTCAAGCCAAAAATGTTTAATGAACATGTGACCAAAACTCTGTCGCACTAACCTGCAAGCATTTGAAGTTTTAGATAACACTACTAATACAAACAATGATTAATTTAATTGATTTAGTTGTTCGAAATTATCCACCTAATTGTTGTATACATAGTCTAGCTCAGGATCAGCATGAATTTCCGCGGCATCCAGAATTCTAACAACAAGTTGTTCCCTGGTTTCAACATTTTGTGCATAAACCAAATCTTTCAGCCTTCCGCATACAAAGTAAGCAAGTGGATTAAAGTCTGATGACCTTGGTGGCCAAGCAACTGCTGAACCTCTTCCAATCCACCTGTTTGTATAATTTTGATTAAGGTCTAAAGAAACCTTTCAAAAAGAAATTTTTATCTTGATTTGCAAACTAGACGTCCACAGCTTCTATAACCTCTTCGTTAGAAGAAAAATTACGACCTTTTAAACAAAATCAATGTCCTCTCCCATGTTTCTTGAATTTTTGTCGAGACTTGAGAGTGGTGGAGGTTGTAATTCCTCGCAAAGCATTGATTCTGCTTGAACAATTTGTGCTGCACCCTGTAGTTTTCATGCGGAAGCAAAGCTTTCTGAGTAAAATTATAGGGCCACGTTCAATTTCTACCTTCTTCCTTTATAGTCTTTATAGATAGAAAACATAATGGTGCTAATTTGCTGGATACATTTCTTACAACAAATTTGCAACGTTTCTAGACTTTTCAAAAAGACATTTTTATCTTGATCTGCAAACTTGACGTCCACAGCTTCTATCACCTCTTCGTTGGAAGAAAATTTACAACCTCTTAAACTTTGTTTCAGTTGTGGAAAGACATGATAGTTGGACGGACCCAGATCTGGTAAATAAGGGAGGTGTTCGAGTAACTCTAACCTTAAATCACGAATTGTTTGCATGGTAACATGCGATTTGTGTGCAGGGACATTGTCCTGCAAAAATAAAACATCTTTGGACAACTTTGGCGTCTTCTCTCCATAATTTCTTCTCGTAAAGTGGCCAGTAACGTCGAATAATAATGCCCAGTTATTGTTCCACCCTTATCCAGAAAATCAATCATGATTACTCCATGGCAATCCCAAAAAAAAAAAAACTGAAGCAAGAACTTTTCCAGCCAATTTTTGAACACGAAACTGCTTATATCCTTGGAGAACCAAAGTGTCTCCATTCCATTGATCGTTGCATAGTAGTAATACGGCGTAAGAAGTCTGCATCGCGCATTGCACGATTCTGGTCAACATTCAGACATTTGCTTGGGGATCTATTTTGCAGACATTTTTCTCAAGGACCTTTCGATACCTTTGGCGTCTTTTCTCCATAACTTCTTCTCGTTGTCTGGATAAGGGTGGACTTCATTCAGAAAATCAATCATGATTACTCCCACTACTAATTCCAAAAAAGCAAGAACTTTTCGACCAGATTTTTGAACACAAAACTTCTTAGGCCTTGGAGAATTATAGTGTCTCCATTCCGTTGACTGTTGCTCTGTTTCTGCGTCGAAAAAATGTACCGAAGTTTCGTCCATAGTAAGAATATGGTTTAAGAACTCTGCATCGTTGCTTGCACGTTTCTGGTCAACATTCAGACATTTGGGGATCCATTTTGCAGAAATTTTGCCTTATACATAGTCTTCTGCAAGCGAATCATGAACATAAAATACAGGCTCACTTTGACATTCTTAATAGAAGTTACAGATCTTCCAAAACGTCATTTAGCTGTCAAAATTGTAAAAAATAATGTTTATCTCGAAAACAAGAGGAGATAATGCCTTCATAAAAGACAACCAAAAGTCTCATATTATTGAAAATCCTTTAGATATCCAAAACACAATGAATTTCATTTATTTTTTACTTACATATCAAACAATGCTTATTAAATTGGTTTTTTTAATTACCGGAAATTTACTTTGAATCTAGAATAAATTAGAATGTGACCCAATTTCGTCTGACTAATTTGAAGATGACTATACATCTATCTACCAAGGAGTAATGAAATTCTCATGAACACCGGTGTATCTCGTAGAAAGTTCTGGAGAATTCAATCTTATCTGAAAAGTTTCTATAGGTAATTCTGATAAATGCCGTAGTAGACATCGATTCACTTTTCTTCAAATCCTACACTTGAAATGATATCCATATGTGTATATGTATGCATGTATTGTATATTGTAGATTGTAGTCGACCGTTGGTTACTTGATTATTAACGAGTGGGGCAACGTATAGCACCTCGTCGTTTCACTGGAAACGATTTGTATGGAAGTCCGAAGTGTACGCAAACTCCGCCGGTTTGGTTCAGTTCAGTTTCGTTAACCGATCGGTGTAGTAAACTAGAGAGGAATATCCCCCCAGTATTACCCGTGCTTTTTCCCTTCGATAGTGTTTTTTTTATACATATACATACAAGTGTACCTACTAACCAGATATGGCAAATAATAGGGCAACAAAAAGCGGTTTCGCTGCGGAAGCACAAAGAAAGGTATGTAAGTGAATTTTTCCGATCGATTTCTGTCACAAACATGCTTTCTCGAGCCGGTTCGCCCAACATCTTCGCCGAATACAATCCAATATTTGAGCAGGTGGTTGCCATGCCCAATCATTGTTGGTTTTTACCGTTGCGATCGGGTACCTAGATTTTTTTCCATATTCAAATTCGGATATGAGCGTTTTGTTTGTGATAGTATCTCGATGATTTTATTGTTTAACCCGGTATATGAAAGAAATGGATAATATAAAAAGCACACGTTTGCATATTTTAACTCGCAAAAAAATATGTTATTGGCGGTTTAAGAAACATCGTGTCTTGGTGTCTTTTTTTCCTCCTCTTTTTTATTATTCTGGAAGAAACTCTGCGTCCAACACATTGATTTTTCAAGATGCGATGTGTGTCCCACAATTTTATCTTCGTCTCCTCGGGTATATTACAAAGAACCTTTTCTTATTTCTCGTCTCGGGTTTATTGGCGTATTGACATAGAGAGTACCTTTTACCTGTGAGTGAACGTGAGCTTACTTTTTCGACCGCTGTAAGATGGTAGGAATGTGAGACGAAGATATACAGGGTAACCAAAAAATTCGTTATAAACTATGATAGACGCGTTTTATAACGAAGTATTTTTAGCATGTTGGGTTCGCTAAATTGAAATTAATGATTTGAATTGAATTATGTGTTTTTAAATAAAACGAATCTGTTAAGCACGTTCTCGTTCTTTATGTTTACAAGGTGACATCCATCTTTTAACTAAAACATCGTCTCGATCAGACAGCTAATTAATTTTCTTTTTTGGCATGTGTTTTTATTTCTTTTTCATATTTAGAACCATATTTTCATATTCTAAATTATTCACTGCTTTTCCTGGACATTTCTTATGGTTATGTTTGCCACCACATCTACATAAACCGTGCGGTTTTTGCCTTTTCGATTTTAGAACTGACATTTTGCTTTCATTCATATTAGCACACACAGTATAGGTTTAAAGGTCATAATAATAAATAGAATTTAATTATTAATTATATGACCATAAACATTGCAGTTACATCCAATTATTACTTTGCTAAAAAGAATGGATTTGGCAAGGTGTACTTTGAGATTTCCTAAAGAATGAGTGCCATTCCAACTTGTCCCAATCGCTTAAACAAAGTTTTTAATTCTTCAATTGAAGACCTTACTTAAGAAAGGTGGTAAGTGCGAGTTTTCGAAAACCTTTAATTAACTGTATACCGGGTGTTTCACAAAAATTTCCAAAGGCTGTAATGTCTTTAGGATCATCTGATTTTAATGATCTATATATGAAACTGTAGGGTTTCGTAAAGACTACAAACAGCAATGCAAATTATCTGTTTGTCAGATATAATTCGCGAGAAACGTAATTTAACTTTTGTTTTTCAAATTGCACTATATATTTTTTTTGATTTTTATAAAAGAACATTTTCTTACGATTCAAATAACGTCATGAAAACATACACTTAAATAAGGAATAATGCATTTTTGCAAATTTTGATATGGCAAAAAAAGTAGGTCATGAATTGGAGTACGCAATTAGACAATCAAGCGTCTTTTTTAATCTACTGTCACTGTCAGTTTGAAATCAACGCATTGTCAAAAACACCTTCATTATAATAAACAAGTTTGTATAAGTTTAATTTCAATTTTAATATTAATAGAAAATATGAATTTTGAATATTTAACGGATATGCAAGTTTATTTTGAATGTGGGAAAATACCATGTGATATTACCAGAACGTTTCCATAGAGAATTCCACATCACAAGAAATTTGCACGACTGGAAGCCAATTTGAGGATGTACGAATCTTTTAAAAAGCCAAAAAAAAAATTACGAACTACAGATGAAAATTTAGATTTAAACGTTTTATTGATGGTTGCGGAAAATCCTAAGACGTCCGTTAGAGAGATTTAAGCTAACAACATTGTATCTTCCAGTACAACAGTACATTCTATTTTGAAAAAACTTAAATTAAAACCGTACAAACCTCAACTGATCCATCATTTGCTGGAAGACAATTATCAACGAAGAATGCAATTTTGTAATTTTTATTTAAATAAATTACGAGAAGATCCACTCTTTTATTCTAAAATTCTCTGGTCGGATAAGTGTACCTTCACGAATAATAATATTTAATAGAAACAATCATAGGTATTGGATATTGGAGCAATGACAATCCTAGATTTCTTATTGAAAATAATATCCAGAGAAGGTTCTCTTTAAATGTTTGGTTTGGAATTTTAGATTCTAGATTAATTGTGCCATATTTTATTGACGGTAACCTAAATCAAGAAAGATATCATATATTACTCGAAGAAATAGTGGACAATCTAGAAGAATTACTCATTGCTCAATACGAAAATTTACTTCCAACAAGATGGAGCTGCTCCACATAATGCTCTGATAAATACAATTTCTAAATAGACAGTTTGATCGAAGGTGGATATCACTTACGGACCAATTAGATGGCCCGTCCGACCACCAGACCTTTCTCCTTTAGACTTCTTTTTATGGAATGAAATAAGAGAAATTGTTTATGTAACACAACCCAAAAACGTAGATGACTTACGAAATAGAATTTAATGCGTTTCGACAAATACTGCTTGCACATTGAAATGCAGCTGTTTCTGTAGGAAGGAATTATTGTCAAAATGGTGCCCAATTCGAGCAGTATTTATAGGATTCCATCTAAACAACAAAAGTGTTTATTTTATTGTCTGTATTTTTCATACTTATGATTAAAAAAGACGCTGTGATTGTTTAGTTGCGTACTCCAATTCATGACCTACTGTTAGTTTTGCCATATAAAAATTTGCAAAAACTTTTTCTTGCGTTATTCCTTATTTAAGTGTATGTTTTCATAACATTATTCGAATCGTTAGAAAATGTTCTTTTATAAAACCCAAAAAATACATAGTGCAATTTGAAAAAAAAAATGTTGAATTACGTTTCTCGCGAATTATATCTGATAAACAGATAATTTGCATTGCTGTTTGTAGTTTTTACGAAACCCTACAGTTTCATATATAGATCATTAAAATCAGATGATAAATAAAGATACTACAGCCTTTGGAAATTTTTGTGGAACACCCGGTATATAGCTTGAACAAAAAAATTTAACAATAGGACATGTTAAACGTTACCAAAACATATTTAGTTAAAATCTTAAAAGGCTAAATAAATTTTACAAACAAAAAAAAAAAATAAAAAATCTAGAGAAGTGCCAGCACCTACTACAAAAGTGTTAAGCACCAGTACTTTCTATATTACCCACTCCAGCTTCAGCTCCAGACCCTCTTGTTAACCACTTATGTTTAACTAGAAGTCTTTATGTTGTTGGTCTTGTAAAAAGTCCACCATACCGCACAAATTTTGATTCTTTTCGTCCGATATTGGCTTATTGTGGTCGAACCTAAAGCCACCCTTCGGATATCCTGGGGACTTTTTTTTTAATCTTTCTTGTGTTCCAAGTAGAATCCAAATATGCTTCTTTTGTTAATACCACTGTTGGATCTTTGGATTCGTATCTTATAGCGACTAGTTTGCTTATATTTAAATTAGACATATTGATGAGCATGTTGTGAAAATCTTCTTGGTTCATTTCCACTACTTGGAATAGTTTTTCAACTTTTGCAGACTTTACCACGGGTATCAGATCTGAGGAACGAAAGCTTTCATTAACCGTTTCCTTTTCTCAACTTGAGCGAAATCACGGTCACACCTCAAAAATTGTGACCACTTACAAGAAATTTTTGTTCAATGCTTGTAAAAACATCCAGTGATATTAGAAAGAGTAACGTAAAACCTGCGACACGGTTTTTATTCTGGCTGCAGCAGTTATGGCTCCATATGACCAGATGCTTTTTATTAGTTGTTCCTTGATTTAGAACCTTCAGCAAACAAGAGGATATTTCATTTCCGCCACGATTGCCAATACTCTTGTTCCACATGCACATAATGGCAGTATCTTCTATTTTAATACCAAAATTAAAACATAATAACTGCCGATGATAAAACATATCGGTATGTGTAAAGTTGATACAAAAAGCACCTGGCCTTTGAAACGTAGATATATCTGCTTTCATCAAATGTCTTGCTTTTTCGCTTTTTCGATGGTGTAATTTTAAGTTTTGTTTAGCGACTATACTTTCTTCATTCTTAAGTTGGATTGTGCAGTTTAATTTGTCACAGGTTTTGCATGTATGTATCTGTCAACGGTTTTTTGAACGACAAGTTCGAAAAATCTTTTTTGCAAACATCGCGATAGAAATTCTGAGTAATCAACCTGTGTGGATGCTTGTCTTTAAAGGCTTTATATAAGCGAATAATATTCAAATCTGGACTCAAATACTCTTTGGCTGTTCTGTTTCGTGAATAGTGACTTAGATCCTCCGCTGTTTCAAAATCTGGCAATACCAAACTAGAAAAACTGCATACACAAGAAAAATTACCTTCAGGTAATGTTACAAAGTCATTATATTATCTCAGTAATCTATAATACATATTATCTATGATATTAAAAATAATAATTTAGAAAGATAGAGAATCTTTTAAATCGAAATACTAATCATTATTTTCTAGAAAGTCTATCATTCTAATTTATCATTAACTTTTCTTTTTAATTAAATTGGTTTTTTTTCTGGCCAAACTGTTTTGCTGATTTATAGCTTCTCAATACACAACAATAAACAAAATATTCCAAATCCATGATTTGGCATATTGATTATCTTAAATGGGTGTTCTTAAATGGATTTTCTGTTTCACAATCTCAAAACTAACTAGAACACTTAGACCTTTTGTGTGTAACCTCTTCGCCAGTATTCGTATAAAAGTGTTTTCTGCTGCTTTCTTTATCACCCATCGCTTAATTTCAAACATACGTACGAGGGCGACCTGAAATGTTTCCGGATTCGACAAGAAAAACACGATATTGGTGTGGTTTTTTATTTTTACTTTTCGATGTAGTCTACTAGCTCGAAGATCAAAGGTACTCCAGTCTTTTCAAGCTGTCTGAAATGTTGTTTCGAGGTCTGCAAAATAATCATCTGTAGCGGCGATGATCTCCTCATTTGAGGCAAATCTCTTAGTGATTTTTTCATGTTTGGGAATAGGAAAAAGTCGCTGGGGGCTAGGTCCGGTGAATATGGAGGATGAGAGACTAATTCGTAGCGCAACTCGTTCAATTTTGACACGACGATGGGGGATGAATGAGCCCCCAATCATGGTCGTGGTGGAAAAGCACTTTTTTTCCGCTGCAAATGTGGCTGTTTCTCCTTCAATACTGCATCGAATCGGGTCAATACATCGCTGTGGTATTGCCCCGTGATCGTCCTTCCCTTTTGCAGATAGTCGATGAGGACCACACCTTGGGAAACCCAAAAAATGGTCACCATGACTCTTGCGGCCGATGGAACGGTGTGTGCTTTCTTCGGAGCTGATTCACCCGGAAAAATCCACTGCTTTGACTGTTCCAAGTGTCATCCACGGTCCCTTGGATTGCGTTGAATCTTGGCCAGACACTCCTCCGAAACGGTCACCCGATTTCGAAAGCTTTTTCATGCCCAAAATTTCATGTAGGATACATTGTCTCTGCTATCTCTGCTAAGTTTTTGAGACATCCTCACGTAGTACCATTGAAGATTTTCAAACATTGTTCTTTTTTTATCACCAATTTTAAGGAACTTTTCACCAACTTTAATCTACTTTACTGCTGGAAACTTTATTAGTTTCAGCTTCTTTAAATTCATATTCTTTAATTTGTGAAAATAAAGCAAAACTGTTATTTTCTGTACATATAGTAAATGAATAATTTTTTTTCTGGTTTAAAAGGAGCTAAAAACGGTTAAACAAAAAATGTACCTCTACCTTATTCTAAGGCAAAACCAAGAATACACCATCTATTATCAACAAATTCTAAAAACTAAAAAAAGATTTCTTGATTATCCAGCTAACTTGTAGTATCATATATTTTACCAAAAAAATTTTCCACTGTGCTACTGCGCAAGAAAGCCGTAAAACATATCGATCCTCGTATAAAATTGCGTATCTTTGAAGCGTTTAATTTTCGTTTGACCATTCCGTACATTGTACCCATCTGCTAATTGCTAATTCCTCCGTTTGAAACATTTTTATTATGTATGAGACGTTTCTAATTTCCTTTTCGTTCTTTATAAGGCTAACGTATGTATCGCTTCATTTGGGATTGACGTCGCACAGTATATCGTATCCTAACCATCACGGAATTACTGAATACCACATTACGTGTTTTGAATTTGAACATTTCGAATCGATGACTGTTAAATATCCCCCTCACCGTTTGCTGGTTTGTTTTGTACAGTCATACAGAACTGTGTTTCTCAAACAAATGATAAAGTGGACAAATAATTGGGTATTAATTATTTCTGTTAAATTAACGTTGCCTATGTGTAACGATAGCTTGCGTCGTATAATAAAAGGATTAGCGATACAAAGTAGAGGATTTGAGCTTTGTCGGTTAGAAATTCCTGAAAAAAATAAGAAAATTTGTTCGAGTTAGTAATGGATTTTAAAAATTGAATCACAGAGATGATCAGAGAGCTGATAAATCAAAAAATATTTGCAATCTTGATAAAACTACCTTTTCAGTGGATCCTTTCAAATCCCAAAAGTAATTGGGGGAGAGATTGAACAGAGATTAAAAGAGAACGGGTAGAAGATAAGGTTGCAAGATATTGAAAGAAGAAGCTATAGAAGAACCAGTGAATGAAGAAGAGGAAACAATGACGAATCGAATGAATCTTTACGAGCAATGGCTAACCGAATGGAACAAGAACTGGAGGAAGATGGAGAAATTACTAAAACGTTTCTTGAAATAAAGATTATTAAACACTACATTGGTCAGGTTCTAGCAAAAGATTTTAATATTAGTTACGACGAGGTGAAGGTTAAGTTTGATGACAGAGTACATGATGCGAGATATGTAGGAAATTTAATTATACAGGGTGTTCCAATAAGAACGATATGATTTTAAAATGCAATAAAATAGAAATGATTTCAGATATAACCACACTTTTTATATTATCTTATAGTATAATCGATAACGTTTATGTTTTGAATAGCACTTCGTTTAAATGTCCACCTCGGCTTCGTGTACACGAGTGAATTCGACGAATCCAATTTTCAACGACTTTGTGCAATAAATCGGGCGTAATCTCACGAATGCAGCGTTTAATATTCAATCTGAAAGCATCAAGTGTTTGTGGCCTGTTTGCATAAACCTTAGATTTTAAATAACCCCACAAAAAGTAATCTAAAGGAGACAAATCACAGCTTCTTGGAGGCCAGAAAACAGTTGAATTCCTTGAAATTATCCTTTCTACAAACTTTTCTTGCAGTATGGCGATAGTTTCATGAGCAGTGTGACATGTGACGCCGTCTTGCTGGAACCACATATCTTCTAAATCAAGCCCATCCAAATTTGGCTATAAAAATGTGTCAACATCTGTCGGTATCGTTCACCATTCACTGTAAGTGAATATCCAACCTCATTTTGAAAAAAAAATGGTCCAACGATACCACCACACCATACAGTTACCTTCAGGGGATGCAAAGGCTTCTCGTGGATCTATTGTGGATTGTTTTCACACCAAAAACGGCAATTATGCTTATTCACGTCACCACTTAATCAAAAATGAGCTTCATCTGAAAAGATAATTTTTCCTGCAAAATTGCGATCCCTTTCAAGTCGTTCTAAACTCCAAGCAGCAAATTCGCGGCACTGACGATGGTCCAGTGGCTTAAGTTCTTGTGTCAAAACAATCTTATACGGGTGTAAATTTAAATCTTTTTGCAAAATTCGCCAAGTTGTTGTTTTTTTTTAAGTCCTAATTCTTGAGCACGACGAGGAATTGATAAATTTGGATCTTCTGCAACACTAGCTCTTACAGCAGCAATAATCTCAACAGTTCTGGCATTTCGGCGTCTTACTGGTGTTTTTACATCGTGAAGAGTAAAATTACTTTCAAATTTCTTAACGATGCGACGAATGACAAGCACAGAAGGGCGATTATTTAGACCAAAGTTTTCGCGAAATTTTTGGACAATAACCAAACGTTCTTGGAGCGAGCATTTAGCCATAATAAACTGTTAGAGTTTAGTGAACATAAATGACAACTAGTGACAGGTATAACTTTATTACCATGGTTACTACATCATTACAAAATGATATCAATCTGGTTGATCATGGTGTACCACAGGGCTCCGTTTTGGGACCTTTTCTCTTTATTGTGTATATAAACGATTTTATGGCCTACTTAATCACTTGTTAAATATGTGTTATTTTCGGATGATACCATATTTATAACTTACGTAACGAACAAGAATCTATTGTCTAATCCGACACAGTCTCTTGTGTTCTAAGGTAGACTTCTGGCAGCACTAATTTGACGGTAATTCAAACGCAGTCACGCTGTTTGGTGTCACTTTGGATGACAGATCGTCAGGTTGTGCAATAGATTGTCAGCTTCTGGGAGGAGCTACGCTTTTACCGGTTTATCATTTATGATTTCATAGTCACACATGTGGCTCGTTGGTGCCACAAGAAAAATGGCAGCTGCAGTATACAGAGAATATTGTAAACTTGTTTTTGAATCTTTTAAGATACTTCCACTACCTAGTAAACACTTCATAATAAGGAAAATTATTTATGATTTGTTGTATTAAGATTTTTCAAGAAATTGCCACAGCATTTTGCCGGTTATCATCTCTTATATCCTCCAACCGGCTACGCGGCCAACGGACATAACAGAATTGAATAAAACGCATCGCCTTATATGGATTGATTTATAAAACGCGGTTTGCCGTTAGAACGTGATGGCAGAACGTCTTGCGGCTGTTAATAATTCCGCGACATTGAATTCATCATCGTACAACGTGACCTCATTGCGTCTTTTATGATGATGAATTTATATATACACATATATGAAGTAGCAGTCTCATAGACAAAAAGAGAGACGTATGATGAAAGCAAAAAAACTACGACCTAAATCTGGACGAATTGGATTACCTACAAAAAATGCTCATTAACAAGTTACGATCTTCTATGAGAGTCTTGCGCTATAAATAAAAAAATTGTATTGAAATGAATTAATTTAATGTTTGTGGATCTTTTTTTAACACAATCTGATTTTAGTTTTCCGGAAAGTTAATACTAGACATAAATGATACTGTCTCTCTTTAATCCTAACTAATAATTGCCCAATACAATGATTCATCCCGAACATGTTCATACCGTTTGTTTCTTTGTACCCTCTAACTCCATTTTATCCCTCCACCGTGACAATGGATGATTATCATCTTCACTCCAACCATCATCAACTTGTGTTAGAAGTTTACTCCAAGACTTTTGAATAAGTTCTGGCCTCGCATTTTCCCACGCTTTTGTTAATCGCATTACAACATCTCTTATATTAACTTTCTTCAGCTCAGCAGAAAAGTCTACACCTCCAGAAGCAACAATCCGTTTTAAGAGATCTTTTCGGAAATGCAACTTGATCGCTTGAATCACATTTTGATCCATCGATTTGCTTGCACTAAGGGGATTGGATTTGGCGGCAAAAACATGACAACAATTTCTTTATCATCTAAACAGAAGTTTTCAGGGTGTCCTTGTGGTGTGTCTTCAAATTATATCTCTAGTAATCCAAGCTTTTTTCTGTCCTTGGTACCTCATCGGTATAACCGTAAGTCGTTCCTTGCTCGTTTTTCTACATGGAAGTGATGCTTTAGCTTGGCGAGCAAGTGTTCTTCGAGGAAGTAGTTTCCAAGAAAGTTCGCTTTCGTCTGCATTGTAGATTTGATCAGGGCACAACTGCGTTTCCGCGATTTTATTTCGAAACGCAATTTTAAATTGCTCAACAGCTCCTTCGGCACTTGATAATCTTTCCCCTGGCATTGACAGTTGTCGAAGTTTTTATGTTTAAAACAATGGGAGATATCAGGTTCGCGAAGTTGGCACCACAAAGTGGTCAAAAATCGAAAAAAAAAATTTTTTTTTGATTTTTTTTACTGCAAACACTAAAATTTTGTTGCAGGATAGGATTGAGCAACGTTTGACCATGATTGATCACCAAGTAATTTTTTTGAAAACTTAACAATAGTCGAAAAAAATGAAAAAAACAAGTTCATATATCCAATGAAATGACATCAAACCCTGAAAATGTCACAACCTCTTGCATCGCATTTTTAACAAATTTTGAGAGGTGGTCAAACGCTGAAAATAATAGGACTTATTGTCTCGTGTCTCTAGACTACAAAAAATCGGAAATCATCGTTTGACCACCTTCCGGTTAAATTTTATACGATCTCGAAGTTAGATATAAGAGTTTCCAACTTTATCACACTTTTCACAATCTTTGAGAGGCGGTCAAACGATGAAAATGGTACGATTTATTGTCTCGTGTCTCTAGTTTACAAAAAATTGAAAATTACCATTAGACCACCCAACGGTTAATTTTTATCCGATGTACCATCTTTGGCAATTTAAATGCGATTTTTTTATCGGGGAATGTTGATTTTGTAAATAAAGGCTTTGCTTTAAAGTGAATTTAATTACTCTAAAGAAGTTCATCAAAGCAGTACTCTCTTTTAGAGAAATTAAATTTGCTTCAAAGTATAGCCTTTATTTAGTAAATGGAAAGTCCTCGCTGAAAAATTCGCATTTAATTTGCCAAAGATGGTACATATGTAACTTCAAGATCGGATAAAATTTAACCGGAGGGTGGTCAAACAATAATATTCAATAAGTTGTACTGTTTTCAGCGTTTGCCATCTCTCAAAATTGTGAAAAATACGATGCAAGAGGTTGTGACATTTTCTCTGGGTTTGATGTAATTTCATTGGAGATATGAACTTGTTTTTTCATTTTTTTCGACTATTCTTAAGTTTTCAAAAAAATTATTTGGTGGTCAATCATGGTTAAACGTTGATCAATCCTATCATGCAACAAATTTGTGTTTATAGTAAAAAAACAATTTTTTTTTGAAAATTTTGAAAATGTGAAAGGTGGTCCAACGATAGTCAATTGTATCCGATGAACAAAATGTCTATATTGGCTAATTTTAGCATTTTCGCCATTAGACCCCAAAATATAGGTATAGCGGCTGCAGCCTAAATAAAATGTTGTCAATCGAAATCGTTGATGATCAATTCGTGGTCAATAAATGGTCAATCCTTTCTAGCATTTTTGTCGATTTTTGACCACTTTATGATGCCAACTTTGCCGACCTCGAGATATTAAAATTTTAGATTGTTAAGTCGGTTATAAAAATCGTGCTCGCAAATGTAATAATTTCGATTTAAAGTTTGATCCCGACTATTCGAAAACAAGCCTGTATAATCGACAGTATCTAATCGAGTCGTGTCAGGGATTAAAATAAAATAAAACTAAACTATTTGGCCTTGTAAATATTCATATTTGGCGCCTGCCAGCTATAAAATTGTGTTGCTTACGAATGCCTGGAACATACATATGCCTAATTAGTTGATACGTACACAACACTTATTAAACAATGACATAATAAGTTCGTTAGCATTAATATTGTTAAAAAGACGTAATATCCAAATAAGCTTCTTGTTTTAAAAACATAAAAAATAAAACGACAAGGGCGGTTACAGGTGTTTTAATTAGTCTTCACAAGCTTATCGTTTATGTATGTATACCTAGTTATTGACGTAGGTAATTGAAACGATTTTTTTTTACGGAAATTACGTAGTATGTAGATATGAACCTGTGCAAGGTATTAAGTTCAATGCCACTTATTGTTAGAGAAAGAAATATAATGAAATTATCACTATACTGTTCGTAACGGCAGTTTTATTTTAAAAACGATGAGGATAAGTGCATTGTTCTTTTGCTAGCAAGGAAAGGAGACATCAAGATTATTCTATATACCTAGTAAATTAGCCGGCGATTTTTCATCTCTAACATTAAAATACCACTCATACTAAAGTATATACAATATTGACAAAATCTTATCTTGGGCACCGAATTATCATTATTTATTTATAAATGTTTATGTAACACATATCCTGTAATTCGTTTAAATATAAATGTTGTCGTATTGTAAGTAAATATATGAATGTGCGCGATATTACATGTCATACATGTAGATATATGTACGTTAAAAACCACACGTTTGTTTTATCTGTAATACAATTCTCGTATATTGCAAGGAGAGCCTACACATAATTTTAGTTGGTGTAGTATGGAATCTTGATTAAAACGACAAAATAAAAAAGAACCGTGAATGCATTCATATCCGATGAGTCAGATCACCATCACTATGTTATGCTGTGACGTTTATAGTGTCGTGAGACATTCCCTTGAACTCCGTGTGTGTGTGTGTGTGTGTGAAACATGATGCCTAACTCCGGAAATATTTAAGCGAAAGTATGTCATGTTCTATTTTATGATCTCTGGAGATCAATACAGTTACAGTTAATTTTTGTTTTCCAGTATATTCAGTACACAACTATTCGATTGAAGCTTTGGTGTCGAAGCTTTCCGGTAGCCAAGGCCCAATTTTTAAAATACAGTATAATCTCTTTAATTCGAACTAATAATTTCTTCTACTTCTTCGTCTTCGTCTTTGAGATATTTGGCTTAGGTACTGTTATGTCAAAAATGAAATCGAAAAAAATATAAATAATTTTTATATTAAGCACTTTACAAATTAATATAAACCCACCCTTACCTTAAAATGTGTAATATTGAAAATAAAAATAAGTAACTTCCGACTTCAGGTCCTTCCTTCCTTTGAAGTTTTATTTCTTTTCTTTCTCCTTGTTTGGAATCTTTTCTTCTTATCCTCTTTTCTTTCTCCTTTTCCTTTCTTACTTTTCAAGCTTTCTAAATGTTTTCTTTTCAATCTTTCTAAATCTGTCCGGAAAATATTGTCAAATTTGACGAAGCAAAATATGAAAAATCTCCGTTAATTTAAATAGAACATCCTGTATATTATTGATCAGTAAAACGCAGAATTAAATATTCTACAACTTTGCTATAGCATTCCCTATATCTAAGTTCAACATTTTAGGTATAAAACGCAGTATTATCGTAAAAAGTGAGTGCATTTATGCATTACTTCAAATTTACTCCATTAAAAAAAAAAAAAAAAACTTCAAAAATTAAAAATACAATTAAAAAAAATGTTCGAAGTGTTCCCTGTGCAAAAATTCAACAAGTTTATAATTAGTTTTATTATCATTAGATTCTTACGTATAATATTTTTATCCATTTTGCAGTAGTTCTTTTATTGATGTAGACTTGTTTCTACAGAAACTGAAACATCTTTGCATTACTATTTGTTGTGAAATCGCATTGAACGCGAATATTTCTGTAGGCCATTCAGGTATGTAATTGTTATAAACTTAATAAAAACCCAAAGAAATTCTTCGCTTCTGTCCATGTTTTGCCTTTCCTTCGCAGTATTTCTGCTATGACATCTGACTAGCACTGACTGCATTTTTAAATCTTTTCGTATTTCCGTGTTTCTTATTCTATCCAACCTTGTAACTCCTCTAAATCTTCTTAAATATTTCATTTCTACTGCCTGTAATTTATTGTTTTGTCTTCTATTTAATATCCAGGATTCACAGCAATATGTTAATATCGGTCGGTAAATTGCCTTGTATACTTTTAGTTTTGTTTCTCGGGATATCTCTTTTTTGTTAATGAAATTATTCCTCATGCTATGGTACAGCTTTGTTGTTTTTTCTATTCTTTGATTAATCTCTGCTTCTTGGTTCCTTTTCCATCAATTTTTACTCCCAAGTACTGAAATGTTTTTACTTGTTCTATTTCAATTCCTTCTATTTCGATTCTGGTATTTACGTGCTAATCTCCCACTACCATTACTTTAGTTTTGCTCTTATTCATTGTCATTCCACTGTCTTTTAGTGTTATATTCCATGCTGCTAGGTTACGTTTCAGATTTTCCTCATTATCGCCTATAATTACTATATCATTTGCGAATGCCCCTTCCGAAACTTCGACTGGCTTCAAGTTAAGGTGTCCAACTTTGATCTTTTTACTTATTCTTGTACATTGTTTGATAATGTCGTCCATATAAATAATCAACAGCATTGGGCTCAGATTTCCTCCTTGGTATAATTCCTCCTTTGTTTTAAATATCTATTTTGTGTATTAATCGTCTTATTTTGCCATTGACACCTCTTTCTCTTAATATACATATTCCATAATCTTTCTATTGGTACTTTATCGAATGCTTTTTCCAAGTCTATAAATGCCAAGAATATTTTCTTCTGTTCTCTAGAAGCTTTTTGTATTATTTGTTTCACAGAGAAAATTTGGTTTTGTGTGCTGCTTCTTTTTCTAAACCCACTTTATGACTCATGTAACATATTTTCGAATTTTGTTCTTAATTTTTTATCTATTATCTGGTCGAGAATCTTCATTGCAGTACTTAGAAGGGATATTCCTCTGTAATTATTGCATTCTTTCTTATTTCCTTTATTCTTGTAAATTGGTACTATCAATGACTTCTTTCAATCGTTTGGTATTTCCTCTTCTCTCCATATTCTGTTATATATTTCCAACATTAATTCTCTTCCTTTTTGTCCTGTATATTTTATCATTTCTGCCGTAATTTTGCCGCAGCCCGGCGTTTTTCCATTTTTCTGTTTTTGTATTGTTTCTTCCAGTTCGTTCATGGTAATTATTTCTTCTGTTTCTTCTTCTCCTATTATTTGTTGTTGACTAGCATTCTCGTTTTCCACTCCTCCGCTTAACAATTCCTGAAAGTATTCTTTCCATCTTTCTATAATCTTCTTTCTATCGCTTAGAATCCCTCCCTTATTATTTTGTACATATATAATGTGTAGATCGTGACCTTTCTTCATTCCTTACTGATTTCAAGACTCTATAAGATAGTTTTTGGTTCTCTTTACTGTTTTTTTCCATTTTTTTCCCAAATTCTTTCCATGTGCACTAACTTTATTTATTTGTTTCTCTATACCCTCTAACTCCATTTTATCCCTCCACCGTGACAATGGATAATAATAATAATAATAATCTTTATTGTTTTCGATCTATATAGGCTCTAACATTGTCAATTACACAAATAAATAACATTATAAACATTTAAAAAAAAACAAAAAGAAGAAACGTGTGAAAATATCAAACATACATTAAAAAAAAAAAAAAAAACAATATTCGCATGTGCTAGCTCCTAAATTGTTTAAAGTATTCATCCACAGAACAAAATCAGTTTTGCTTCAGAAATGCTTTAATGCTTGACCCAAACAGCTTCTCGTTTTGAAGATCCTTAAATTGTTGAGGCAAAGCTGTAATCGTAGCCAAACACAAACTGATTAGTCCAACATAGCATATTCAAAGAGCTTAGAAAAACTCGACGAAATTGATAATGGACGATAGTTAGTCACATCTAATTTGGAACCCTTTTTGTACAAAGGTATAACAGAGGCACTTTTGAGATTAGCGGGAAATTTACCTAATTTAAATGACGAATTAATTAGAAAGGTGATGATTATCATCTTCACTCCAACCATCATCCACTTAGCGTAAGAAGTTTACTCCAAGACTCTTGAATAAGTTCTGGCCTCACATTTTCCCATGCTTTTGCTAATCCCATCACAACATCTTTTGCATTAACTTTCTTGAGCTCGGCAGAAAAATCCACACCTTCAGAAGCACCAATCCGTTTTAAGAGATCTTTTCGGTAATGCAACTTGATCGCTGGAATCACCTTTTGGTCCATGGGTTTGCTTGCACTAAGGGGGTTAGATTTGGCGGCAAAAACATGCCAACAATTTCCTTATCATCTGAACAGAAGTTTTTAGGGTGTCCTTATGCCTTTGTCGGAACAAAATCCATATAAAACCAGTCTTCTAAATATATCTCTGGTAATATGGAACTGGGTGTGAAATTATCATCGTTCTAAGTTTGGCGATAACAGTATTGTGCTTTTACACGCAAAATTTCCCCTGATGTTGGCACACCTAGAATCAATGAACGTTGTGTTATAAAATTATACATATGTATGTACGACATAGTCAATCACCTTTTTACCTCTACAACTTTCAACGTGTTGCGTTTATTGATCAGAGAACTGGCTGAGGCATCATAGGATAGAATCCTCGTCTAGGTTTTTTTTTGATGTCGCAGAATAGACTCTTAACGTCTATTTAATAGATAATTAGAATTGACAGCTGGTTGCTAACAATAAATTGCAATTTTCTTTATAGATATAAATATGTTTGCCTCCAGTCATTGATAGAGCCCTTGACATACATACATACAACGAAAATCAATAGAAGAATGTTTTTCTAAAGCCATGTGCGTATAACGCCAACGCCTCGTTTTAGCACATTCGATATAAAAAGATTTTTACAAAAAATACAATTGGATTGTGAAAATGATTTTTTTTTGAGTACTTTTCATGAATTATATTTTGAAAGAAATCTCTTCATATATAAAAAGAAGATAAAATCCAAAGCATGGCTGTATACTCAAAGAAAACAAAATGAGAGTTACAATACGGCATGAGTAAGATAGTAGATCGCGTAGCTGATTCATTCCTCTTTTCTCTGATTATTTACACTTATATGCAGAGCTACCATGTTCGCGTGTTTTGCAATCGTGATAACATCTCTTTGGTGTTGATATATGAGGTAATCTTGCAACAAAGCCATACAACACGTTTTCGTACATTGAAAATATACAAGAGCTGCAAGAGTAGTTTTAATAACCAATACTAGCAATGCTTAGGAGTTGCAACTATTAGTCTCAATAGGTAATAGAGCTTACAAAACCGCTGTGGCTGCACTCAATACACTAAAAAGAATTTTTTTAGAATTAGGTGTAGCAATAAAGCAACTTCAAAATGTAAAAATACATAAACAATTACAGTTAAATGTTCTCTAAGAAGAGAAAGTCTATAAAGCTTAATTTTTTCGTGGAAAACAATCGTCTTAAGTTTTGACTTTGTAGATGCCTTTATAGATTTCTTCGCACACTTAACTTTATATTGGTTCTATAGTAAAATAATAACAAAATCATTGGGCTTGATATTAGACACGTTTCTATGAATGTTAGGAGAGGTGAGCGTCTCCTGATCACCTTTACAATCAGTTGATGTGAGAAATATTTCTTTTTTTTTCTGTTCTTTTGTGGCTTTTGTTAAGGAAACCGATAACAATTGTTCAATATCTTCACATACAACTCTTCCTAAGTAATATATTAGTTCTCTTTTTTTGGTTGGTTCTTTTTTGTGTTTTGGCATTCCCATTGGATTGGTCTTGTACCTGATGAAGATGCATATTTCCTGATCGCTTTAGGGTGTTTCCTGATCGAATTAGCCCAAACTGATTAACGCTGATCTTGATGCCCGGTACCGGTAAAGTAATGCCCAAGGTTCCAAATAAATAACAGTAATTTTTTAATGAATATAATAACCAGTCAAAGTCGTCAAAAATCGATAAAAATGCCAGGAGGCATTGACCATTTATTAACCACTATTGACCATCCGTGATTTCGATTGACCATATTTTGTTTAGGCTACAGCCACTATACCCATATGTTGGGTTAAATTTTATCCGATCTCGAAATTACATATCGGAGTTTCCAAGTTTATCGCACTTTTCGCGAACTTTGAGAGATGGTCAAACTCTGAAAGTAATCCCACGACTTACTGTCTAGTGTCTTTAAACCACAGAAAATTGAAAATTATCGTTTGACCACTCACACGTTGAATTTTTATCCGATGTATGTAACTTCAAGATCGGATAAAGCTTAACTGGAGACTGATTCAACGATGATTTCCGATTTTTTGTGGTCTAGAGACACGAGACAATAAGTCCTATTATTTTCAGCGTTTGACCACCTCTCAACGTTTGCGGAAAGTGCGATGAACTTTGAAAACTGTGTTGTATGAGACTTTGAGATCGGATAAAAATTAACCGACGGGTGGTCAAACGATGATTTGTGATTTGCTATGATTAAGTAGCCTGAAGCAAGAGGTTGTGACTTTTTCTGGGTTTGATGTGATTTCATTGTTTTTTTTTTTTCATTCTTTTCGACTGTTAAGTTCTCAAAAAATTATTTGGTGGTCAATCATGGTCAAACATTGGTTAATCCTATCCTGTAACAAAATTTTAGTGTTTGTGGCAAAAAAAAGTTTCGAACAAATTTTTTTTTTGAAAATTTTGAAAATGTGAAAGGTGGTTAAACAAAGGTCAATCGTATCCGATGAACAAAATGTCTATATTGCCTAGTTTTAGCATTTTCGCTATTAGACCCCAAAATATGGCTATAGGAGCTGTAGCCTAAACAAAATGTGGTCAATCCTTTGTACCATTTTTGTCGATTTTTGACTACTTTGTGGTGCCAACTTCGCGAATCCGGTTGTCTCTCTATTCTAAGTCTCTGTACAACTACAGCAACTACTCAATTTCAGGGCAGACTTATTCAAAAACAGACTAATAGATGCATACGAAGTGTTTAAAAACTTGAACTTGAACGCATTTCTTTTTGACAACTTCTTTAAAATCTGACACTCTTGCTGCTTGAGGAAACAATTAACGGCAACACCATGTATGTTAGTTTTAAAAGAGTGCTTTTGAACTGGTCCTCGATTATTCGACTTCCATTCATCCAGTACCGCTTTCCATTTTCTCTTTAATAAGGAGAGAAAAGTATAAATGTATATAATGAATGATCAGCAGACTCTACATTCAAAAATCAAAAGCTGTCAAGTTAAACCAACTATTTTAAAACCGTTTATCTCTTGTATATTTAAGCTTAATTCACAATAAAATCAGTTGGCACCTCCCTCTCAAAGATATTTTATCAAAAGGGATGTTCTCTTCCCTATCCGGTTCTCCCAAAAGATATTTAATCAAAATCGATGTTCGTTTTTGTTTCTTTGACATAAAATTTAGAAGTTCTTTAAGTTGGAGGAAAAAGCTTTTTTTAATTGGCTCTCTATATTCCTCTAGAGGTCCAGAAACTCTTCCACTATTAGCCTAATACAGAATTAACGGCAGTAGGAGTCCCCATTTCATTTAAAAGCTGAGATAGTTTCAGGTTGCTTCTTTATTTCAAGTGGCAATACATACTGGTCAGGTTTTTCGATCATCCCCTCAACACTGCCATCTATGGCCTATTGTATTATTCCATGTCTGATGAATTTCTTTCCATAAACATAACTAGGTTTAGTAACCTGTATGTAAAATATGTAGGCTCATCCTTAAAGAAGCCAATTCTGTGTAGGTATTTTTTTAGACAATCCTGTCCTGTTAAGAGATTCGTTACTGTTTAAACTGTACTCGATAGAGAGGCAGTATATCTGCTGTTAAATGCGTTCCATTTGTATATCTCCTCTTCAACGTTGTTCCAGTATAACTAGTGTGCTTTTGCCCATATGGCCGCCTTGGTTGAGGTCCAGTGAGTGTTTGTTTCAGAACCTTTTCTTGCCAGCTTGTTTGCCAAGGTGATTTTGTTGTGTTTGATAAAGTTCTTAGGTTTTCCAGGCAGTTTGTTTATATCATTTCCATTGACGTTATTACAATCTTTTCTTCTTTCTCTCATCCATTAATAGTTATGTATCTTCAAATCATGCCAGTTCTGTTTCATTCAATTTCGAACCCTTTCCACAATCATTGCTTAAAATAAGAATGACGTTTAGATTTGTACAGCCTTCAATGTAGCATGTTCCATTGTCAAGCCATATTTCGGCGAATGAATCATATTCACTTTTCCAATTTACATCTCCGGAATTTATAAATTTCTATTTGCATATTCAGATGTGTCTTGTATAGAAAATTAACAGCGTCGATGCTCTTATAGAAAATAGTTTCATTGCGTGAAAGTGATGTATGATTCGTATTTGGTATTCAGGTTGAGTAAACCACGTTCACAGTAATGATGTCACACATCTCGACCTTACTTCAAGACGCAACAGCATAATACCAATCAGGAATGAAGATTGTGCAATACCTTTACGTTCAACAGAATTCGAGCTGTATAGAATGAAATTTCACCGAGGTTTACGCCTTGTAAACAGGTGACATAAAATCGTTATTAATAAATAAAGTCCTGTATACAATATTCATGTTTCGATCGTAAGAAAAAAAATACAGTTAATGTATTAATTTATTCGCCAATAAAAACGGTAATTATTCGGAAAGTAGTGCATAGGTACTCCCGACGGTTTTTCGCATGTAAACCAAGGTCACTTTTACATATAAGGAAAGAGTCAGTTGTGCTAAATAATAAATGAAAGTATGCGATTCAAAATTATAAAAGTAATCATCAAAAATTGACGTATATCGTGACAAATGTAGTACCAACTTAATTTATCTTCAACTTAAAAATTCTTTATTATCATCTAAGTAAGCGCCTTGGCACCTTTTATTATTAGATATAAAAAGCTATAAATAAATTCCTAATTGTTTTAGAATTTTATCGAAAGATTGTGCTGACAGAATTGTAGTTAGTGCAAACGCAACATCTGGAATTAAATGACACGTTCTTCAAGGCGAATTAATGGTGATTCATTTACCTACATATGTGCAGAACATTATCAGTTTACAGTGACATATGTTGTAGCGATTATGTTTCCACAGTGTTAATTGGTGAAAAGAGGTTAATACGTATATTTTATATTGATGTTTAGCGGCAGATGTACGATATAAAAGGGGATTTTAACGAGCTAATTCCTTAAAGATAGAAACTATTATTTCTACTAACATATTGCAACAAATTTCAGAGTTTGTGTATACCACAAATTATTTTAACTACCTATTATAGTTACTAAACTAATAGGTGTTATGCGTCATCGATATAGTTAGGAAATAATATGTCTCAATAAATTGAGCTCAATAACCAGAAATAAACGACAATTTATTTCAAGTTTAAAGAACTTATTTTGCAATGACCATGAAAAATTATGATTTCATTCTGTCGGCATAAAATGATAAAGAATTCTATGATATATAACGTAATATTCCTATATTATGCAATTCTAGTGTAATATATGGAAAATGCTGTGTTTGACATTAATGTTAGTTTAAAATGTTTACGCAAATATTTTTGTATATCTAATGCAACGTTGTATTCGCCGCACAGTGCATCACCTTTTTTGACCTTGCTAAAAAAACTACGATTTCGAAAACATAATATTTATCTTACCTTGCACTTCTGCTGTGGCAATGTTGTATTGGAGCGTATCACATGAAATACCGCAAACACGCAATCAAGATAAAAGATACAGGATGTTCTTTAGTGCGTTAGTAAATAATAAAATCCGTTATATAGAATAAAACTTCAATTTACTATGAATATCCTAGTTAAGCAATACTCTGTTTGATACATATTAGATTTTGACAGCTGTCAAAAATGTTTTAGAATAGTTATAAATAAGTATTAAAGTTATAAAAGATGGCAATTTGATAGCTACAATTGTTAAATCCGAAAAACTTGTTAGATTTGCATTTTGACAGCAATATTTTTTGGCAGTTGTAACTGTTAAAACCGTAAAAATTAACCATTTTCATAGTTTAAGATCTATTAGAGGTATTTTAACGGCGACACTCGCTAAAATAGTACGGAAGTAAGTTCTTTCATTGTTTGACAGTTATCAAAAATTCCTACAAGCGTTGAAGTTGTGTAAAGTAACTATTTTTGCGATTTGACAGTTGTCAGAAATGTTTTGTCATTGACGAGTATCAAAACACATCAAGATTGTAAAAAAGAAACTAATTCTACATAATATCACATCTCTCGTATGTATGTATTTTGAGAGCTACAGATATCAAATCTGAAAAAGTTACTGTATTTACAATTTGACAGCAATCAGAAATATTTTTGTAGTTATATTTGCTAAAAACCGTAAAAAATATCTGTACTAACAGTAAGCATTGCAAACGTTGTCAATAATAAACCTTAAAACAGAAACAAATTAGATGTTTTTACAATTCCATTGCTGGCAGAATTTTTTGGTGGTTAAGAGACTCGAAACGGAAAAAAAAACTAATTTTACAAATTTATCAGATGCAGTTTTTGACAGCTACAATTATCAAATCTGTTTTCACAATTTGGTTACTATCAGATTACGTCTGTTAAAAAGAGATTACTGCCGTCACTGTTTTACATCTATCAGAAGTATTGAACCTGTTACACCTGTCAAATCAATACGATTCATTGTTTGACAGCTTTAAGAACGAAATTGTAACAAAAACTAATTTTACAACGTTATACCTGTCAAATGTGTTTTTTTTTCAGCTATAATTGTCAAATCTGAAAGAAAATTATCGTATTTATAAGTAACTATCAGAACTCTTTTATGAAATACACCTATTAAAATCGTAAACAAATAGCTGTCTTTACAGTTTAACATCTATAGAAGCATTTTAGCTGTTACGCTTGCCAAATCAGTAAAAAAATAATTTCTTTTATCTTTTGACAGCTTTCAAAAAAATTATAATACAATAATTAATAATTATAATATAATAATAAAGTCCTCGCAAATGACGAAAAATTACTAGATTTATAATTTGACAGCTGTAATATTTTTGTTCGAGTGGCAAAGTAAAATACAAAAACTAAGCTCACTAAGGTCAGCTATAATTGTCAAATCTGGAAAAAATTACCGTATTTAGTAACTCAGAAGATGGTGTCTAGTCTTCAAAATTCACTTGGGCCATAATAGTAGTAGAGTTCCCTTCTTGTTGAGAAATTGATACATTTCCATTAAGCAATTATATTAGTATTGTCCCTCCATATCCTCTTCTTGATAATTTGAACCAGTAGACTGAGGTGTCATTGCATCTTTGCCCTGTAACTAGCTTATGTCAGGTCTGTACTATATCTACACATTTCGTTTGGGCTATGGTAAATATAAAATATGTAATCGTTGGGGGTTGGAACTCTCTTCGTCTGTGAAAAATATACGGTCATTGATGTATACATTGCATAATTTCAAAAGCATTTGTAACATGTTGTTGAAGCTATTGCACTTTTCAATCCCTTTCTATAAATGGAATTCATGGGATCTCCGTTCAGGTTGTCAAAAATCTTGTCAAAAAGTAGCAAGAAGGCAGCTGTTTGAGCAAGACTTAAGCAGCAATACCTAACTATTTGAGATGAACAACATCTAGATTTAGAGACTTATTTATTGCACTTGCTAAATAATGATAAATAATATATGTAATGAACTATAAAAACTACTGCATATTCTGCAAAAAGAGGTTGTCTTTGCCATTTGTTTAAATCTTGAAATATGTACTTGGATTTGGTCAATGTTTTCATTATAAGTTATACTAGTTTCAACAGATATTTCATAAAACATTGAGATACCAGTTTTATCAAGCTAAATTTTTCTTTTCTGGCTGCTCCCTTTTAGAGATTTCATCAAAATATTTTCGTAGTAACACCATTAAAGTACTGTTTGATGACAAAGAAGAATTTTTTGAGCATCTTATACACTTGTAGACTTTCCTGCATCTGTAAAGCTGATTTAGTGCAGTAGAGCATGGATAGAAAAAATCGTGGATAGTGGCGTCAATTAGAAAGCATTTAGCTCCCTTCCACCCTCTACTTTTGCTTGCTTTAAGAACCAGCTTAAATCAGGGCAACCGGGGCTAATAAAGATAGTTGTTTCTTAAGTTTAAACCAGTTCAAATGAAGTCAGAACCAGATCTAAACCAGAATAGCTGTTCAGGCTTTAAAATCAGGTCTAAATCAGCTCAAACCAGATCAAAACCAGGGTAGTTGTTTTCAAACAAGATTGAAGCCAGCTCTAGCTATGTCAAAATCTGCTTTAAATCTTAAATTCTTCTTTAATAAATGTTCTGGAATTTTGAAGCAAAACTTTGTTGTTCCATTACTAAACATTGTATTAAGACATACCAACGTATTAATTTCTGTTTTGGATTGATTTGAATTGCTATCTAGGGTTTTCCCTTTAGATGACCCAAAAACAAAATCACACTAATCCATCGATCCTTGAACATTTTTGAAGCGTAGATGGTGTGAGGTATTGTGTGCATTCTATCAAATGTTGCATAGTTGGTCCAAAAATCATTCGCCAAAACTTTAGGATTTTATTGTTTTGCATCAAATACGAATTCACGAAACTCCATCCATATTTTTCATTTACTCCAACTTCTTTTACTGCTATGACGATCTTGTCCGTTTGCTGTGCAAACTAATCGTTTGTTTATTTATTTTTTTTTTTTGATCTTTCCGCTTTAGAGGCAACATTTAATGTATTTCTTTTTATCCTATTGGTCGTAATGTAATAACTTCAAAGTAAAAAATCCACTACCTTAGATTCAGTAGGGGGAGGGCGGGGAACGGGGTAGAGGGAGGGTGGCCATGAGAGAATTCTTTTTTAGTTATATCTGCCAGAAGTATGTTAGCAATTACGCCCACCAAAATAGTAAGAAAATAAATGGTTTTATCTCTTTTGTGTTTATAATTTGACAGCAGCAATTGGAACGAAATGATACGTTTTTGCAATATAACACTTACAATTGTTAAAAAAAACTAACTTTAGAATGGGACAACTGTCTATATATATATTTATATTAGCTATTATCAATTTAGTAACTATTAGCTTTTTTTGAGGACAATGCACCGGCTGAAACACTGAAAAATGTTTTCATAAAGTGACACCTGTCAAAAAGTTTGATAGAGCTGTCAAAGTAGAACTGTCAAAGAAGACAACTATTAGAAAATTTTGATTTTATTAAAAATGAACTGTTTTGAATTGAAATTCCACATTTATAAAATGAATCTATAGAAAATATCATAAATCAAACCACAGCTTTGTTTAGAATGTATTTATTTTGGCGCTAGAATAGTCGACGTTCAATAGAATTTAATTAATTTATTGTATTGATTTTATCTTAAACAACATTCCGCTTTTATTACACTCGAAATAATACTTTAAAAAATCGACGGTTACTTTATCCTAAAACAATTTCAAGTAGTATTTCGAGACGTTGTGCGTGTAGTTACACGAAGATAGCAGCATGTCCCGGTACCAACATAAAAGAGATGTTTGTTTAACAAAGCAATTATTCATGTTGTTGATCTCTACATTTTTATTTCACTTCGAGCACTTCAAATAAATGGGCGGGCTGGCGAAGTACCTATACTTTATAAAACCGGCTGTAGAAACAACTCATTTCTCGGGTTTGTGTTACGTCATTCTGACTCACCGCATCAGGTAAAGTAAAGAGACAAAAAAAAACGCTTAAGTACTGCGACAGACTGTTGTGTGGTATTGTTTTTTTTCTCTCTCAATTTCGATTTTAAATTACACAACCGGTTTTGTTTAATTTGGAAGCCCTTAGATATTTTTAGTAAAATTGACAATTTTCTTTTTTAATTAGAACCATCTGTTTCCGAGTATTTAGTTAGTGGGATAAAAATTACCGGTTTTTAGGCACAATTAAACATTTTTCATCTTACTAAACAAATACGCAAAAATTGCCTAGAGTCACGTGAACAGTTTTCAACTAATTCCAGGCAACATACTTACTTGTGCAATTTGCACGAGGACATTAATGCATAATATGCAACAATTTAATACTTGGTATGTTATGCAAATACTGAGCGCCCTGTCATCCACCGAATAGCAATCAAGCATTCGTAATCGTATACGTTTACTAACGGTAGATAATTGATAAAAGCTACACCATATCCGTTATGTAGAAATTATAGAAACTTCCTATTGCATATTAGTTTTACGATAGAAGCTAGGTCTTATCAAAAATATTATTTTATAATATGATTAATTTCATATGAATTTTATTATTGTAAAACAAATGCGAAAATGCGTATTGCAAACTACAATATGATATTTTTTTGTAATAATACGAAATTATTGACTTTTTTTGTACAAAACATCATAACTATACTGCGGATTTGCCAGGCATGTGCTTAATAACAAGTTTATTGCTTCATAGGAGTTGACTACATTCTTTTTTTAAGTTTACAGGTCCTTCACGAAATATTTGGCATTTACAACCCTCCACAAGAAAATTACTTGTCAAAAATTAAGTGTGTCAGGCCAGCATTTCACGCTAAAAAGGAAACAGACTTTGTAATTACCTACATTCTTATGTTTAAAGTTTTTAGTAGAAGCTTGATCTTTTCCTAGTTATTAGGGAAATTTTAAATTATTAGTTGGTTTTGTTTTGACGAAGAACAAGAGTTAATTATATAATAAGCCTTTAGTCACAACGACCTGCATGGATCTATTATAAAACATTGCTCTTCTAGTTGTTACACTAATTGGAGGCTTTTAATGAACCTTAAAATTAGTCTGGGATTTCCGTCCTGGATATCAGTAGGCGTCAGAAACGACCTACTGAAGTGTTATCGTCAGATATGACTGGCAGCAACACATTTACACAAAATGTGTTCTGCCGTCTCTTGATCTTCTTGACATAGACGGCAGATTTGATCTTCAGCTTTTCCGAGTTTATGTAGGTGGTACTTGAGAGCCACATGACCTGTCAGAAACCTTGCCAGCAGTCTAGCTTTCGCCGTGGCGTTTTCTGGCAATGGGAAGCCTTTCTGTTGACCTCCCATTCATTAACTGCTTGTTTTAGGTGGATCTTTTGCAGTCCACACCAGGGATAAGGTAAAATGAAAGGCATTTTCGCTACTTCTTTGGTTAGCTTGCAGTCTTTTTCTTTTGCTTTTCCTCTTTTGTCAATTGCTTTTCAAAATGTGTCTAATGCTTTTCCAATGATTATGTACTAGCAGGCTGGTTTTGTCAATGAAACTCCTTATTTGTCATGTTGTATGAGTTTCGCAAACATTTTACGTGCTTAAATATTTGGTGTATTGATATGGATAACAATGGTCACAGGAGAAGAAATGCCAAAATAAGCAATGAAATACGTACTTTAGTCATTAATTTTTTAAATAGTGGTTCCAAGAGAGAAACACAACAATTTGCGGTTTTACCCAATAACGTTAGAAAAATGTATGCAACTTATAGGAGGACGAATAATGTTGCAAAGGTAAGTGCTGGGCATCGACAGCCAAAATTATCTTTAGCTCAGAACGAACAAATTGCGATTGGATTGATGAAGACTGCTCCATTATTCTGCGTCAGTTGAAAGAAAAATGTTTAAACGAATGGCCACTTCTTCAACAAATATCATTGTCGACGATTGACAGAGTGGTTAAAAGCTTTCACTACTCTTTTAAAAGAACATTATTTGTTCCTGAAAGAAGAAATATACCAGAAATAATTCAAGCTCGTTTTGATTATGCCGTGCATTACAATAGAATTATGCTGGAAAGAGAGAAAATTTCTTTTATTCCTATGGAAGCTCTATTAAAAATACTCGAGCATCAAAAATAAAAGCCCAATTAAGAGGACGCAATTATTCTGTTGCTGCCGCCATGATCATTAATTCCTTGTATGTGTTTCAAATACAAAATATGGCCTATAATGCAGTTCATTTTTCGGAATTTCTTAAATCATTAATTAACCATTTACATCAGGACGGTGTAGGAGGAGCACATCTTATTATGGACAAGTTTAGGTTCCATCGAATATGCGAATGAATCTGAAATCCCTTATTTATGGTGTTCATATTTGAAAAGTTTAAGTTTAAGATTCAAAGTTTTTACAATTTTGAAAAGGTGGAAAGTATAAGTGGAAATCCTGAAAACGTTTGGCCTGAGCTGCTTGGAGTTTGAAAATAAATCCTTTTTGCAGGGCTTGCAACATTTCCAAAAAAACTGAAATAATAAAAAATACGGCATCTTAGGCAAATTATGTCTTTATCAAATACATACAGGGCATTTATTAGTACGTCAAAGCTCAATATATTCATTAATGTTAAAGATATTACAAAACGTTATGTACAAAAATCATAGACAGTCTTAAAATACATATCTTAAAGTTATTTTCTTATATACAGAGTGTTTCATACTGCCAGGGTGAATCAAACATACATTTCTTTTAAATGGGACACACTATATATTATTTCAAATGTAGATTAAGCGTATCTTCCTCATTCCTTCGATATAAGGTTTCATTTATACCGAGTATTTCGGAAGTTATGGTCAATTTTCTCTGAAAATCATTGCGTGTTCAACGTCCTGTGTATTTCGCACGAAACAACTTGAAATTCTTTTTGTACTGGAATGACTTTTTTATATTGTTACAGTTTTATAGCAAAGTTGTGTACAGCGCGATTCAAAACACAAATGCATTATTTTCTCATCAAGGGAAGGGCACTGTAGGCACGTTCATTTTTATTAACCACTCCCTATACCTAAAATCGTTAATTTCTGAGATATTTAATATTTTCTTGATGAAAGGCGATCTTTTTCAAAATAATTGCAAGATGTCAAATTAGACGTGAAAAAATGACAGTAAAAAGCTATTGAATCATTTCACAGTAAATGTTTAAAATGTTCACCAAAAAGATCAAACAACGTTGTAGCCATTCTTCGACTAATCGATTTGCATTTCTTAACATTTCTACATGCAATATGGCAATATGAAACACTCTGTAGGTACGAAAATAATTTTAAAATATGTAGCTTAAGACTCTATGATTTTTGTACATAACGTTGGATATATTGAGCTTTGACGCACTAATGCCTCACCCTGTACATATATACTGACTCAGCTCGTCATGAAGGACCGTTTACAGGCTTCTGTATTCTTAATTCTTTGAATCGCAATCTTTAAATAATCAAATCCTTAATCGTCAAACATCAATTGTGATTTTTGTCTCAGCTATTGTCAATATCATTTTTAGTTTTGCTCCTTACATTCTAGATATTTCAACACCACGTAATTTTATTGGTTTTTGATGTTTTCCAAATTAACAACGCCTCGTCAACACGTCGATTGTTTCTATTTCTCGTTTTGAATTTAATAAAAAACGAACCCTTATAAACCATTCAGGGTTGAGAATCGTATTTGTTTGTGTTAAGATTTTGGATAATTTTGAAAGTTGGTGGTCCAGATAATGACAGTAATGACTTCAGTTTTGACAAGTTTTGCTCTTTTCATTTGCATATCCGTTTGTACGAACGTAAAGACTGTCGTTATGAAGTTGAACAGTCTCAAAGTCGTTTTTGAAAATGTTCTGTAAAGACTCAAGCACATCCATCACCAGTTATTGTTAAAAAATTTTTTTGTATACGTAATAAATTTTCAAGAAGCCGTAAAAAATTTCAAAATATCCTATGAAATGCGTGAGCTGGTATGGATTTCTCTGAAAGTGAAAATTCAACTATTTTTTCCCATAAATGAACAGTGGCTTTTTGGCTCTTTATTAAAAGCCATTATTCTGTTTAGGGATTTTTTAAATGTTCTATCTTGAAATTCTGTAAAAGAAATTTGCATATTACAAGTTCTTTTTCTGGGTCTGGGTATTCAGACTTTTCACCTTCTCGGACTAAGCATAAGAATGCGAACTCGTCGCAGTTTTCTAAGACGTTGACATATTTGATGGTAAAGAGCTTTAATGCCTTCAGAAAAAATTGTTTTGTTTTGGGCTGCAAACCACTCGTTCATCTCTATCATTGTCCCGAGAGTGAATCCTTCTTTGAGTTTGGGGAATATCACATCTGAGTTTTCCCCTGCTTTGATGGAATCATGTAGTTTTGAAATTAAAGCAGCATAATATTACCCAGTTATTGTCTGACAACGTGGTAAATAAAGATAATTCTTTCGACAACCCAAAAAACTATGACAACGATTTGCCCCGCAGATGCTGTTGCACAAAATTTTCGAGGGGGTGGTGAACCCTTGTGTCTTTATTCCATGCTCTGGTTTTTTGATTCAGGATCATGGTGAACCCAGATTTAATCCGCAGTAACGAATCCTGATAGGAAATGTTCAGGACCTCGCTTAATCATGGCCAAATTCGTCTCTGTGATCTGTCGAATGCGCTTTTGCTTTGATGTCAACGTATTCGGTAACCATCGTGCAATCACCTTTTTGAGACCTAATTCTATATGTAAAATGGTTTCTGTGCTACCTATGGAAAAGCCACAAGTCTGCTATGACTTTCACAGTGATTAGTAGGGTTAGGATTTTTATGCAGTAAAAAAATGCGCATAAATATGCACATTTCAAAAGGGAAATATGCAATAATATGCATTTTATCCACTAAATATGTGAAAATAGGCACATACAACAAACAAACATACAACTTAATTTTATTATATATTATTTAGTATTAGTAGGAGAGAACAATAGCATACTATATGCTCCTTATCTGATATTTACGAATGGCCAGCTTTGTCTTAGAGCTTGTTTGTGTATTTGATTTCATTTCTATGGACAAGCTTTTAAATTCAAGACATTTCCTTATTTTAAATCCTATTTATATTTTATTTGCATGTTAGTAACAGGTTTCATAAATAATTTAAGATAGAAATGTTATCGACATTATTTGTAGTAAAAAATAATAATCTAAATGAGAAAAAATGCCTATTTATTATTCATTGCACTGTAGTTGAATAAATGAAAAACGCGGTTATAAATTTTTAAAGAATTACAATTTACAAGCATCAGATGCTAAATTATGCAGACGTATGCACTAAACAGTCAAATTATGCACTAAATCGAAAAATCGCAAATATATGCAAAATATGTAATTTTTTTGTTGAGGCATATGTTCTATTTTAATGAAGATCCTACATAAGTAAAAACGAAATATTCCTTAAAATAACAAATATGCATTTTGCATTAAATCCTAAGAGTAGTGATTAGTCATAGTCAATATTTTGCTAGACGCTGCTACTGAAACACCATATCTTACAGCATCTATGGCCTTTGTCATATTCTGTACGGTATAATTTTTGTACTTTGTGGGTATTTTTCTGCGTAAACCTAAATAATTAACATAAAAATTAACGCCCACACACGCAAGGATCCTTTGCCATCATTTAGTTGTAACTTAATGAATGATACATGTCTAATAATACATAAACACTTACATCATTTACAACTAAATAACAATCTTATCTATTTAAGGATATTACAAACATTACGGGGAAAAATAAATAAAACAAACTAGATTAAGAACTAACACTTATATCATCTTAAACTAATTCTCCTACAAATATTATGTAGGCGACAGAGACATAGATACAATATCAGGATTAAATTACAATAATAAATCAGTAAAAAGAAATAATGCAACATTGCGAAGCATGGCAAAGCAATAGTCTTATGGATAATAGTTATATATCTATATTTAAGGAAATTTGCAGCTGTTATAAGTTTTTTTTGATAAATTATTTATTGATACAATAATAATAACTATACACAGTTTATTAAACATCTACTTGAACTGTGGAAATAATCCTCCATTGTTAAATAAACGGTAGATAAATAAAAGCATTATAAACGATAATTAAACCGATACATTTACAAAAACATGGAATATTACCGAAAACTGTCCCCGTTACAGATAGTTAACCTAAACATACGTATGACCTTCCATTTGGAAGTCAAGTACCCGTCTAATGCATTAAACCATGCAATTTTTACGGTAAATCGATAAAGTATACACACGGTATCTTTTAACTGTATTCCTACTAATATCCACTTTAACTAGCAATCGGTGTAATCCGTGGTCATAAAACTTAAAATGTAAAATGCATCTGTCGATAAGTGAATGAAAAATTCTCTCTCGTGATGTAATAAAATAATCCTGTGTAATGTTGACCTACGGTTCATTAATTGATAATTCCTCGATAAGATTCAATTATAGGAATTAAAAGATTACCCACATCTAGCGCAACGATATATAAACTATTCTGTTACACTGACGATTTCGTGCGCTCTCTCTAAGCTCGTGTATGATAAAAATAAAAAATAAAGTTATTTATGGGCATTACACATTCGTAATAATGCTTTTCCTGTAGATAATTACATAAAATATATTCTTAATATGTACCAATTCAAAGGAGATTGAAATAAGTTGGTAACATGGTACGACAACATTTACCAAAACAAAATTGAACGATCAAGTAATGTGTTTAATTGTGATACGTCTAAATTAGTTCTCAGTTGCAGAAAAAAAGTTCTCTCGGAATCACTTTCGTTGTCCAATTACATTCTCTTGTTTAAGATCGTAGATAAAAGGTAAAAATTCTGTAAAAGATCTTATGAATCTCCCAAAACAAACAGGAATCTTTGACTCTTAAGCTAACACTTACAAAAATACCAACAATCAAAACATAATTTCCTATCGATCGAAAAAACAACCATTCTTAGAGGTCAGAAAAAGAAAGAAATCTCTAGAATCACAGACAATGTTTTTGACATTCCAAAACGACAGTCTTTCTAATGATAAACAACCGCTAAACAAAATCTCGTAATGCTAGCAAACTGTTGACTAAAAAAGTCCTTGGTAGAGATTACTGCCATCGTTCTGAACTGTTAATTATCAAAATCTCCGTAGATTATAGACAATATTTAATATTTTTTATTTGGGCAAGATGTTGGTCAAGAAGTACTAAAGGTTACAGACAACATCTTCAAGGCTAAAAAATTGTTGACAAAGAAAATCTCTATTAGTGGGCACTAACAACATTTTTAACACTAGGAAACTGTTGAGTAATAAAATCTCTATAGTTGATAGACAATACTCTTAACGTTAGCAAACTGTTGATCAAACAAATTGCTAGAGATCACTGTTATCGTTCTGAATGCCAGAAAACTGTTGATTTAAAAAAATACTGAAGTTCACAGATAATATTCCTAATGCTAAGAAAATGATGACTAACCAAATCTCTAGAGCTCACTAATGACATTTTTAACTCTAGGAAACTGTTGATTAAGAAAATCTCTGTAGATGCTAGACAATATTTTTAACGTTAGCAAACTGTTGATCAAACAAATTGCTAGAGATTACTGTGATTGGTTTGAATGCCAAAAAACTGTTTATTTTAAAAAATACCAAAGATCACAGACAACATTCTTAATGCTAACAAAATGTTGACTGAGGAAATCTCTAGAGATCACTAATGACATTTTTAACGCTAGAAACTGTTGATTAACAAAATCTCTATAAGTGATAGACAATATTCTTAACGTTAGCAAACTGTTGATCAAATAAATTGCTAGAGATCACTGTTGTTTATGCCAAAATCTGATTTTAAAATATCCTAGAATCACAGACAATATTCTTAACTGCTTAAAAACTGTTGACTAGAGGAAGAAAATCCTTAGAGGTCACTAATCAAATTTTCGAACAACAGGAAACTTCTACCATTAATAAAATTCCTAGAGATCATAGACAGATATTATTAACAACGTTGTCAAAGCTTTGATCAGTTAAAAACCGTTTGATAGATTTTTGTCATCATTTTTAATTGTAACAAGTAAAACTGTTGATTTAAAAAAAATAAAGGAACATAGACAATTTTTCGCTAACAAAATGTTGAATTCTAAGTTTCACTATTGTAATAAAAACAAAATTAATGTTTGATATTTTTGTTGCAGATCAACGCAAAATGCAACGAAGAATTAACTCAAGAAACATTTACAAAATCGAGAGATTACAGACAGACATCAACATTGCAGACAAAATTTCTACGAAACCTAACGAAAATCTTTAACGAGATTACTGTTTGTTAATTTGAAATCAAAAAAATCTATTGAATTTATGAAAAAAATTAAAATAATTAGTTGTTTTATCAGATTGGTAAACTGTATCAGACAACATCGCTGTTGACCCAAAATTCGTTGGATGGTAAAAAGATAAAAATCGAAGATGTCACTTACAAATTTATGACAAATATCAATCTCTAGAAGTTAAGAAAAACTTTGTATCTTTAGAAACATTCCAAACTGTTGAATCACAGACAAAATCTTTTGTTAATTTGTTTACAAACTTTGATCAGGAAAATCCCTAGAAATTAACACATTTTTAACACTATTTTCTGTCAATTACGAAAATATTAACTTCACAGACAACATTTTCGAAGTAAAATGTTGACATTGGTCCCAAAAAAAATCCCTAAAAGTCACAAGCATTTGTTAACGTTCGAAAACTGTTCATCAATAAAATTACAAGAGATCACTGTCATATTAGAAATCTGTTCATACAGATCACAGACAATGTTCTTAACGCTAGAAAACTGTTGACCAAGAAAATCCTTAAATCACGCAAATAATCAAATCTTTCGAGACCAGCATTTAACCAAACAAAAAATCTACTAGCTTCTATGGTCTCGTCGTATGAAACACGATTGCAGAAATTATTTTTAACGTTAAAAATGACAAAAAAAACCGTTGATAAATTTTGTTCTTAGAAGTCATAAGTAACTTTAAGAAGAAGAGAAAACTCAAATTAGGAACCTACTAAAATTTTCAATGAAATAAACTTTGCAATTCTATGTTTCACTATTGTAATAAAAACGTAAAATTAATGTTTGATATTTTTGTTGCAGATCAAATAAAATACAACGAAGAATTAGCTCAAGAAACATTAGAATGGATTCGAGAGATTACATTAGAAACATCAACATTGCAGGCGATTATTGACAATTTCTACGAAACCTTGAATAATTGAACGTTATTATGTCGGTAATTTGATCAAAAAAATCTTCCAATTTATGAAACAAAATTAAAATAATTTTTTGTTTTATCAGATTGGTAAACTGTATCCAACCGGGAATGGAAGATAATTCGAAGATGAAATGATGGAATTACGAATACGTCAGATTGTAATAAAAACAAAATTAATGAATGGATTCGAGAATTAGAAGAAACATTACAGGAGAAGACATCAACATTGCAGGCGACATGGACAATTTCTACGAAACAGACAGGAGATGTATCGAATCGAATCAAATGTATGGAGAATATCAACGCCTTCCTAGAAGCTGCCAAAAACTTAGGTGTACCAACACAAGAAACATTCCAAACTGTTGATTTGTGGGAGAGACAGAATCTTAATTCCGTAGTTATTTGTTTACAATCTTTGGGTAGGAAAGTAAGTGGAAATTAACACATGAATTTATCACATTTTCTTCAATTTACGCTTATTTTCTAGGCGGGTAATTTCGGTAAACCGAGCATTGGTCCCAAAGAAGCCGAAAAGAACGAACGACATTTTACGGAAGAAAAACTGCGAGCTGGCCAATCGATTATCGGCCTGCAGATGGGCAGTAACAAAGGTGCCAACCAATCCGGGATAAATTTCGGAAATACACGTCATATGTAATAACGTCAAAAGGAGAATATCGTTAAATCACCAGTCTTCTTGAAATTCATAAAGATATATTTAAGAAACAACAAATCTACTAGCTTCTATGGTCTCGTCGTATGAGACACGATTAGAAATTATCTTATTCAAAATGACAAAAAAACCCGTATAATAAATTGGCTCTATCGTGTGTCATACGACGAGGATCTTTAAAAAAAAAATTTTAAATTGTGAATTAAGGAAAAGAAATGATATATAGAATTTGAATATTGTTCGTTTTTCCGCGTTGATTAGTGTGTATATCGTAAAAGTGAGTACTTTTTAAATGATGAAGGAGGTCCAAATAAAAACATACGGTGACAATTTAAAATGTAATATCATTTTTAGATTTCTGAAAGTAGCCTTATTATAAATACTAATTATTAATTATTGATATATTATTATAAACGAAGAAAATTGAATATTTTTTATTATGTATTAATTTTATAGTATTTATCTTCTACTATTTCGCTGTGGAAATAAAATTAAAGTAGGATTAATTGTAGTTTTACTGTTGCGTTTGGGAATTAATTGCAGGAAATTACTACTACGTCACATTGACAGGAGAGTATCGCTATCCCGCACAATCGATAACAAAATCTTGACAGAGGCTCGTAAAAGATCGGAGAATCGAGCTCTCATAAGAGGACGTTTATTCTTACTTTCTGGAATCTACGATGGCGTAATTCTATCTTATCTACCTACCCATGAAAAAAAGCACATAAGAGAACAAAAAAACATTGTTTTACTACATAATTCCCTTCAACACTAATACACTTATTCCATCTTTTTTCCAATTGCCCCATACCCTCAGAAAAAAATTGCTTCGGTAAACCCGCAAAATATTCTTCGACAGCTTCTTTGAGTTGCTCATCAGACGCAAAACGCTATCCCCTGAGATGCTTTTTTAAATTTTTGAATAAGAAGAAGTCTGACGGAGCTAGGTCGGAGCTATAAAGTGGATGCCTTAACTCCATAAACCCACAGTCATTGATTATCTGCTGAACTTTGTTTGCCTTATGAACCCCCCTCTAGAGCAGTTCTTAAATTTTTAATTGCGTTTCCGTAGGCCTCTCCATTTATGGTAGACCCTCTTGGCATATATTCAATAACCAAGACTCCTTCAGCATCCCAGAAAACAGTTGCCATTAGTTTTTTTCCAGAAAATTGTGTCTTGGTCTTTTTTGCTGGCGGAGAGTCCTTATGAACTCACTGCATAGATTCTTGTTCAGTAGGAGGATCTCAATGATGTACCCAAGTACCATCCCTAGTGATAATTCGAGATAAAAATGTTTTGTCCCTCACCAACTCGGCCAAATTTTCTTGAGAAACTTCTTTTCTGTCCAGTCTTTGTTCAGGTGTAAGCAATCTGGGTATCCACCGTGCAGACACCTTCTTCGTACCCAAATCGTCCTGCAAAATTTTGAGGACACTTGCTTCGGATATACAGACTTCATTGGTAATGACAGAGATCATTACATGCCGATCTTTCAGTACTAAATTCTCGACTTTTCTCACAATGTCTTCAGTTCGAGCTTCAACAGGTCGTCGGGACTTTGGGTCATCATTGATCGACTCTCGGCCCCATCGAAAGAGTTTAGACCAATATTTTACTTGAAAATAAGATGGTGCATCTTCCCCATATACAGTAACCATTCTTTCATGAATTGCTTTTGGACCATTGCCTTCTTTTGTCAGGAACTTTATTACGCTGCGATGTTCAACCTTAGTTCCACTCATTTTATCGAGAAGTCTCAAATCTCTGTAAACAGTACAAACTAAACCTAACTTAGCACATGTACTTCTAACAGTGACAGCAATTCTTCATTAATTTGTTTAACCTCGTCACTCTTCTGTTTCATAGCTAGGTAGATAACAGGTACTTTTCTGATGACGACCCTCTTTCAGTTTGTGTTGTGTGCATTTTTACACGCCAACTTTCCCCTTTATATTTCCAATCGATTAACGAAGTCTTTCATTTTTCTACGGTTTTCTATCCCAACCTCATATAATTTAATTTGATAATTATTTCCTTCTACAATTCTATCACTTTTCTTCCAGGTGTAGAACTGCGCCAAATCAAGAACGGGTCGTCTCGACATTTTTACCACACCCCACTGTTCTCCTTTCCCTAAAGCACTTATTTACTTTAAGGGAAGGGGAGAAGCGGAGTGTGGGGAAAGTATCGAGGCGGCTTGCTGTCGATTTTCTACCCCAGGTCTGTCTCTAGATTCTAGATATTGCATTTAAACTTTTCCCCAGCGAGCTTCTTGTAGATACTCTCATATGTTTATACGTACCCGTTGATTACAATTACACAATAAAAATGCTTCCCCTTACTTTTAAAACGGACTTATGTTATTTACAGTTTTCGATATTTTGTTTACAATTCTGCAGGTGGCAGAATTATATAAAATCGAATCTGAAAAGAATCGTGAAAGAATTGAATCGGTTATTTGGAAAAGGAAACATGTCCAGAAAAGTTATTTTACAGGAGACAAAAAAACTAATTTAATGAATCCAGGTAAAACAGGTATTTTTTGACGATCATAAAAAGAATAACTGTCATATATAAGTTTTTATTTAAAAAAATATTCTTGGACATGTTCCTTTTCCGAACTAAACTAAGTAAAAATATTTTAAATTTACTTATACTGGGTTTATTATACATCAAAAGCGTATTTATGTCAAAATGAAAATTAAAAATCTTCTTCAGGACGTTCCTCTCCCTCGGTTATTGGCCACTGGATCACATTATTGTAAAACTCCATGTCTGCATTAGCTATGTACTGAAGAAGACTCCAGATATTGTTAACTTTTTTTTAACCAGCTATTTTCAAAGATATTTTTTCTTCCTTTGGCACGTTTCGTTGAGAAAGAAGGGTTTTTTTAACTTCGGTTCGACAAAGTAACAAATTCTGGAGATGTTGAAAAGTTAGTGTTTAAGGTATTTTAAATGAAATTGCACTAATAAAACTACTAGTGTATTGTTTTTAACAATTATTATCAAAAACATCGCAAATAGGTTACATTTGTTAGTACTAAATATTTACTACAACACAACTTCGATGTATTTATGTATCATCTTTTTCCGACGAAAAAATCTTTTGTTAAAATGGCCAAAAATTGGTTGCAAATGTGCCATCTGCTCTGGATATACAAAAATAACCGATTCCAGGTCTCAATTTTTACGATATTAAAGAAAGGCACCGTTTTTATCAATTATTGATTTTAGAGCGACATAAATGTACTACTTTTTCTCGTAAAGCTACTAGAACATATGTTAACTTCGTATTTTCTTTTCTTTTCTAAAGAAAAGGTTTCCTTTTCCTCGGAGCCTGAATCATTAGCATATTCTTCAAGGGAGATTTATTAATTTTGGAAGGACGTTTGAAGAAAGTTTCCGAGCAATCTTGACATACATTTTCTATCAATCTTGTTCATCAAGATGAATCATGATTCGGTTCTTCTTTCTCACGGGTATTTCTGCAACTATTTTTCAACTTGATGCTTGCTTGCTTGTGTATCAAGGGATTGGTTGACTTCTTTAAGTTCATTAAGATATGGGGACGAAGTAATTTTGAGCCTTTCAACGTGTCTTTTTTTTGGTAGATTGGGCAATGGAATTATTTGTTCGGTAAACTAGACTGGTTTCATCAAAGGAGTTTTTTCATGTCCATTTGCTTAAGAAAATAAGAACATCCTGGTGTAACTTCATCTGCATTTTCATTTGAAATTAGTAGCTGTCTTGGATTTGCTAGGACCACAGAGGGTTCTTCTTCACTTTCCTCTTTGGTCTCAAACTTTGGGCCTAGGGGGCGATTGTCATCTGAGACGCCACAAAATCATCATCAGCAAATTTCTGAATTAAAAGGGTAAATACCCGCCTTCCTGAAGCCACTTTTGCAACCTGGAAGCTCTATTGTTGGCCCACAAGAACTCAACAATTTTATTGGGTTTACTTCAGTTCCTGGGTATAGTAATTATAAAGGGTGAAGGCAACATCCAATCTCGTGGTATTGCCAAAATGTGTACATTTTGACGGGCCTTTTCTATTAAGGATAAATTTTTAACTTGCGTTCATGTTTAAAATTAGGAGAACTGGGCTTTTTGTAGGACGACTATGTTACAATGTCCAAATTTCACTGAATATTTCGGATTGCATCCACCCTGAACTATGGTAAGCAACAACGCTTTCTGCAGGTAGAAATCTCGTATATTGGGTTCCTCTTATGCGAGGAATTACCAGTAGTGGGGGGATGTAATGTCCTGTGACACTGAAACATATTTCTGCCGTCACAGTAGTTCCTCGTTCGCTGCAAACACTTTTTTCCTTTATCGATATTACTTTAGTGGTTTATTTGGCTAGTAGAAATCCCAGTTTGATAATTATAAATCCTACTGGGAAATTTATATCTTTGAATAATTTAAAGTAAGCATTGACCGATCTTTTAATATGCTTGCAGCACTAGTATTTTCTTTCTAAGACTAAATTTGAATGACGTTTGAGTGAAATCATTTTTTCCCCGCCAGAACTTCTTTAATTGAAAGTGTCATCACGATATTATTTTGTTCAGCTACTCGAAACGCTTGAACTTCACTGGTCGAAAGCCCAAAGAAAGTTTTACTTTAATGGTTTACAAGTTCTTTTCTACTTTTGTTTTTCTGTTCGGGCAAAAAAGTAACAAACAGACCTAATTCTTCTTTGAGGCTTCTTCAATGGTCAATGAACTATTGAAAGAGGAAATTTGATGCTGCCAACAAAAAAGATTGAATTTCAAATCCAGCATAGCTTCAATTTTGATTAACCATCAAAATAGGTTTTAATCACACAGTAAAAAATACACTAAACATTGAAACATTAAAATAACTGAAAGTTCACTTTATTACTCTAATAAAAAGGTGAGTGTCAATTTAAGTTTACATCTTAAAAACTAAACAACGTTTTATTATATGTTACAGACACCCATGTTTCATGGTATGACACTAACGTTGGGCACATTTTTATAAATATAAGAAAGTGCTTCATTGCTTACCAAAGTTTACATTTATTGAAGTAAAAACACCATTTTTTCCCACAAAAATTGCACGCTTCTTGAAACTCCGTTTACTGAAACAAGTTAACTACATTCAAGGTAAGTCCGTTTCATTCGAATACTCAAGTTTTACGAATTTTTCAAATCTCAATTCTCACTTTCAGCTTGATACTGAAGAAGACTTATTGTTAACTTTTTTTAAAGCTATTTTCAAAGATATTTTTTAGTCCTTTGGCACGTTTCGTTGAGAAAGAAGGGTCTTTTTATAACAATTCGGTTCGACAAAGTAACATATTCTGGAGATGTTGCCTTTTCGAACCAAACGTAGGTTAAATGAATTGCCAGCAATATAGTAAGAGATATATTTCCTTCTCGACACAACTGATGTATTTATGTATCATCTTTATTCCGCCGGCAAAAATCTCAAAATGGCCAAAAATTGGACATGTTCCCTTCTCCGAATAACCGATTCAATTGTAGGTAGCAATTGATATTAAAGGAAAGAGTGAAACAGTGTTTTGTTTCAATAAATGTACTACCGTAAACTACAAAGATTTATTAATCTTGAAGGACATGTATTGAAGAAAGTTTTGTCTTTCAGCAAGACAATGCTCGCATACACAAGTTGAAAGGAGTTTCAACGTTGTTCAAAGAATGATGGGACATAGTACTAATTTTAGGCGACCTTCTTACTTGTGTATCAAGGGATTGGTGCGGTTTGGGGGGTTATTGAGGCGATTCCCCTGTCGAGATAGCGTGGTACGGTAGTTAATTGTTGCAACTTTGAATGCAAAATTACGGAAAATATGAAACCACCGAGACACTTATTCTACTACAGTTCTATCTCTTTTGTCTGTAGTTGAAGATTGTTGTCCATAAAACTAACACACTACTTTTGTTCCCTTCTAAGTATTGTTGCCCCATAAGATCTTATTCCTTTTGACCAGTTTATACGAGCAACAAATCTCGTCAAACGATTTTTTTTTAACTTGCGTTCATTTAACCAAGGGACCAAGAATTTACAAGTGTTACAATGGTCATAAAGACTGGCTCACACCAGACAAAACTTTTTTTTAGTGGCATGGCAACTACAAATCGCTGCAAATCTATGTGGTCATTTTCTAGCTTTCATTGATAAATAATCAGATATTTAATTACCTTTGATGTCTTAATATCTTGGCAGCTATCTCAGTGACGACCTGTAGTGCCGTGAAATCATTTTTACCTGTGGGGAGGTCTTAAACTGATGGTTTCATCATGTAATTCTCTTCGTCATTGAACTCACTGGTCAGTTATTTAACTCTAACAGGCTACTTTCTTGGGGGAACGCCCAAGCAGATATAATAACAAACTGGCCAGTATTGACGGAGGAAATATGAACAAAATAAGACGAATCAAATTCATCATAATTTTACAATCCGAATAGGTTACCGTAAGATCGTAAGATTCGGCACTGGAGTTAATCACTCTACAAGTGTCATTTAAGAAGTGATTTTTCTCAATACATGTTATGTTATAGATAAGTATATTATATGAAAGATACCCCACCAAACAAGCTTCCTTTTTTTCGCTGAAAAATTGCTTCGGTTAGAAACATTTACGACTAAGGTAGGTATTCGACTCAGTCAGAATCATATCTAATGAACTCTCATTGATTGATTGGCACAAGTATTACACAAGATTTTGTTAGTGTTATTATTTCAGAAATAATTGCGTCCAAAATTAATCGCAGATACGTTAGAAAGTGGACATAAATGTGTCCAAAGGGAATCAAACACGTCATAATGTAGTTTGATCGCGATCTATAACCATAAATAGGAGGCGTTAGTTTGAGAAGTTCTAAGTTAAATGACGTCAGTTAATTGTGACATTCGGTCGTTACGAAGACGTCATTGTGATGTCCTCTACTGTCGTCAGCAGTGGACGTTAATTCGTAACTTTGTTAATAATTACCTAATAAAGCTAAATTAGAGTAGCAACTATAAAGCTTCGTTATCAACACATTTCTAATTTAGAAAAAGTAAAAAGAACAGTTTTTTCACACAGAAAATGCAAAAAAGTAATGTGTAAACTCTTAAAGCCAAAGAGGGAAAAGTAACACATTTTTCACCAACTTTTATCTCGATCGCAAACAATGTCTACTCAATTGCATTTTAGTCATTTATTTCTTATTCAAAAAATAAATAAAAAACAACTTTTTAGAGATTGTATCTTAACAAGACAATTTTATTTGAAAACTCTTAATTTTTCTCATTTATTCATTTACACCCTGTATATTTCTAGGCGCAATTGTTAAAAAAAGATCGAAAATTGCATGAATAATGCATTGCAAATCAGTGTGAAAGAGGTTGCATGTATTCCTATTTACTTCTGTTACGCGCTTCATTGCTATGAATTTAGTCATATTTTATTTTAACTACGTGTGAAGTTATCATCTTATCGTAGAGGGCGTAATTTTTGCAATACTCTTACTTCTTGATTTGCAGTTTCTAGGCTAATAATATACAGGGTGTTAGTAAATAAGTGCGACAAACTTCAGGGGGTGATTCTGCATGTAAAAATAATGACAGTTTGCTATATAAACGTCCGTCCGCAAATGCTTAGTTTCAGAGTTATTTATTTTCAATAAAAGAAAAATTAATTACTTGTTAACAATAATTTTATAGCTAACTAAAAGCTTAATAATGATGAGTTGCTATTTTGACACTTCGTTGCTCTAATTCTTACGTAAATTTAAAAATGTTTTCTAGTCTTGTTACACACATTACCTAGCCCTGAGTGGTATAAGTTCCTTCTGTCTGAAAAATTTCGAATCTTTTATTTAATGTTACGCCACAGGGTAGGATTTCTGTAAATATTTATTTATAAATAAATGAAGTACATGGCTGACGCCTTAAGAAACAAAAACATATCGCGTTAATGATTAATAATTATCTTTATTGTTCTTTCATCAAATATAGGCTAGCGTGGATAGTTTGTCATTCATACATAATACAAGTAAAAAACAATATAATATAAGACATTTAAAATAATAAACAAAACAGTCACAACGATTACAAATCTGGTAAAAATAGTTGAACACTTAAATAAATTAAATAAATACAATGTTACAGAGTTAAAAGAAACTATTTTTGTATTTCTTGATTATATATAACCAATTTAATCATCCATTGTACTGCTTTCTTCGGTAATTCCTGTGTCCATCTGCAACAAATTTAATTAAAACTTAATAGTAAATAAAAAGAAGTTTTAATAAAAATTACATCATCAATGGTCGTTTCTGCGTTCTTTTTCTTCTTGTATTTCGTTTGTATATAATTTAAATAGTCTTGTAAGGATGTGTAATTGCTCGGTTTCTTCGCCATGTACGATTCGTGGACAGGAAGTTGTAATTTTTCCGGGATCATGTACGGTTTCAACCATGTAACCACCGGTGTTTGTCCCGTAAGATACGGACAATCTTTATGATAAAATAGAACGCCATCTACGGGCATTTCTATTTCATTAATACTATATTCTCTACCTAATTCCTCTTCTATAGTCGGCAACAACGCTTCATGGTAATTCAAATATACGAAATTGAATTTGTTTGATTCGATATTTAATGTGGGATCCTCTAATAGTTTGTTCTTAAGGAAGAAAAATCTAAATTCTGTCTAAAAAAATAAAATAAATATACATGTATACTGTATAAGTTAACAATATGATACTAATGGAATACATAGAGACTATAATACCAAAACAGTGCAACTCAAAATTTTATTAAATCATATGCAACAAGTAAAAAGATGTACCAAGTTCAAGATACTCAATTTTAGAAAATTTGAAATATTTGAAGATCTATCTATCATGTGTGAAACTTCAACATCTGAACATTTATTTTAGCCATTTATTTATACAACACTTCTCATTGTATTCAAGTGTACTTTTATTTCCTTATCCAATTCTTTGTGATAATCTTTTAACGTTCTGTGTCGAGCTATCTATCTCTAAATGATAGTAGCGAAAAATTATCATACAAATACAGTTGTTTCCTTTGTAGGTATCAATAGAGTTTTTAAACTTATATTTGATATGGAGAAGGAGATAACTCTGCTTTAGAAATAATTTCGGGAGAGTGCTTCAAAATTAAAATGCCAAGCTTCGAGCCTTGGTAAAAACTGAACACCAGTACTGTACAGACAAGTAATACTTTCACCCAAAATAGAAGGGAGAATCAAGAGGATAATATGCACGAAAAGACTTGAAACAACAAAGTTACTTGTATAATTCCTATATTTTGAATAAAACATTTTAGTAAAATATGTACATGATAAATTATAAACCACTAGCAACTGTTAGTAGTATTGTTACTAGGGCTGTTGCTCGAACGCGGGTTGAAACTGGGTACTCGATATTGTTAACAACGGGTAATTTCAGATACCACATTTCGGGTAACCGGATTTCAAGCATGCGTTTTCAAGTTTTTAACAACAATGGGTGGTGATTGGTATTTATGTAATTACCTAAGATGTAAACTCAAAAGCGGATGCTCGAAATCCGAACACCCGAAATCGGCTATTAACCGAAACCGGATATTATCTGAAACCGGATATTACACGAAATCGAGTAGACCTGGGTACCCGAAACCGGATACTCGATTGTGCAACCGGCTATCCGGGTAACCCGGAACCGGATAGTGCGCTGGACGGGTACCCGATTTCTGAAAGAACTAACGAATATGCGAACCGGATAACATTTGCAAAGCAAATGATTGACTTAACTGATGAACAAATTTTGATGATGACCGACGAGGCTCATTTCCATCTTGACGGTTACATTAACAAACAGAACCTTTGTTATTGGTTGGCTACAAATTCTCAAGAAGTGCATGAACGTATTCTGCATAGTGATAAAGTTACTGTGTGGTGTGGTGTAACGAAAAGTTCTCTCACTGGGCCATAATTCTTTGAAGAGGATGGTCGAATCGTTACCGTCAATTCCCACCGTTATCTGTTAATGTTGAAAAACTTCCTGATCCCTGAACTTTAAAGAAATCGTTTAGTGCGCAGGAAGCTGTGGTTCCAGCAGGATGGGGCAACTGCCCATGTAGCCAATTAAGTGATTAACTTTTTGAGAAGCAAATTTCGAGGCGGAGTCATCTCGCGTTTAGGGGACATTGCACTGCTAGCTCGCTCCCCAGACCTTAGCATTTGTGATTTTTTCTTGTGGGGATTCCTTAAAGCAAGAGTTTAAACAAACAGATCCCGCACACTGTTCGAATTGAAAGAGGCCATAAGCCATAAGAAAACGCCAACCTGTCTCCTGCATTATTAGAGGTGTTCGATCAACCACTTCAGTGCAAGACTGGAAGAATGCTTGTTCGAAGAAGGACATCATTTAAAGAACGTTATCTTCAGATCTTAAACGGACGAAATCGATTGTTCTGATGTTATTTTCATTAATTTACATGTACTCCCTTCTGTAATAAGCAATAAAACTATTTTTATCACTTTTCATCTTTATGTTGTTTTTACTTTAAAACCGTCAGATCGTTTTGCCGCACCCTGTACTTAAGGAATGCAAAACAAAGACATTTTAAAAAGAACTGCAGCGAGATTATGCATCCTTGAATATGCTATTACTGTAAGCGGCCGCAACAATGTATGTATGAGTGACACCTCACCAGAAAGCTGCTCCAAATTGCTATTCAACTGTATTATTTCAACATCTCTTGTTTCGAAAATATTCGAGAAAAAACTGTCTTTGTAACAATCAAAAAATTGTCATAAACATATAAATTGTTGGCAAGTTGCCAGTTTGACTTTAGGACTAGAACATCTACCTACGAAACGGTGTAACAAGCAAGCTGTCACTACAGTGTTATGTGGTTTGTCTAAGGCATTTTTGGTCTATAAGTGCCTTCTTCATAAAGTCGCAATCAAGATGTCAGTCGTCCGTATCGACTTAGAAACCACTCAAGTTTCATGTGGTGTACCACAAGGTTCGTTATTGGGACCAACTCGATTTGTTGCATTTATATATGATCTACCATTTATGGTTCTATATAACTCTTTTTTCTGAAGATACATCTTTGACATGGTATGCTCAAAATTTAGAAAACATAGACGATACTGAGGTGTTGGAATGAGGTTACTGTTTCAACATCGATCAAGCTAATAGCCAGTATGAATTTTTAAAGTCAAGTATTTTGAATTAAGAATTGACTGTCATTATTAAGTTTAGGTCTGTGGAAATTCGATTTGAGATGTAAGATTTCAGTAAAACCTTACTACCTGTTCGTAAATACTTACTGAGCAATTCAATAACGAATGCGAATTCCATACTAGTACATCTAGGATGTAATATGTTCTTTCTTGGCCTCTATAAATACAATCTAGTAATGTAAATGTATTAGCATTACTAAATTTGCTACCACCTGGTAAATTCGAATGAAATATCGCTTTCTTTTCACCCCGCCTGGTAAACACCTTAGTAATGCCCTTAAAAGAAATAAAACTTTGTCAAACATATTACCACGCACCACACAAGAAATATTTAAAAAATATATATATAAACTTACACGATTTGCGACAACAACATTACGAACCCCTATCGGGCAGATTTTAAAGAACCATTTATCTTCCAAATCCATCGGAACTTCGCTCATCCATTCCGAAAGCATCAACTTTGAATGGTAATGTTTATACCGTCTTTTACGATGTTCGACAACATCCATCGGTTCTTCCGCATTCTCATTCTCATCATCTTTGAAAATCTCATCGATTCGTCTCAATTCATCAACCTGATCGTTCCTTCTTCTAAAAAAATCACAAAATCTAGTTTATAAATGCTTGCGATTCTTGCGGAAGTTACTTTTTCAATTCCGTCAATATTTTATCCCTTCTATTGCATTGATTCGCTAAGAGTCCGTTGTATTTATACAAATCGTGGTGTTCGGATGGGTGATCCGGTTTTGTCCTGAGAAGGTTTATAATTAGTTAATATTAAAGGTTTAATATTTTGATGAGCTTACATAGTTTCGATATTTTCTTTATCCATCTTAGTAAGTCATAAAATTAAAATTTAAGGACAATAGAGAATACACTACACGAAAATATTAAATCTAATTTAGAGAATAAGTTTAAAAGTTATTTAAAATTACAGGTTAGATTTTGTTTAAAATACAAACTGACAGTTTAAGTTTAAGCAGGATGACCAACTGCTTAAATCGGAATATATATATGTTCCGAATTAGATTAAATGTAATTTAAATTATTTTCATGTTCTAAATTATTAGAATGTATAATTATACATTTATGCTAATATAAAAACATACATTTATTATCGTAAATAAACTTATCTAAAACGATTTAGTTAATTAGATATTTTATATTGGTATTAGACGTTGTGAATATCGTACTAATAGTTATCAACATTTAGCACTACAGTACTGCCAATCCATAAAAAGAAAATTTGTTATCGTATATTTGTGTTATAAGAGGTTAATGTTTTGTTATCTATTGTTATTGTTGTTAATAAGCATAAATTCTTGACCTATATTAAACATAATATACTGATTCAGCTACCTTCATATTTATAAACAGACATTGCAATTTTTTCAGGAATTTAAAAAAGTAACCCGAAGAAAGTTGTCTCGAAGCTTGGTTTTGGTTACATCGATTAACACTTTTGGTTCATTAAAGAAGATGTATTGTGAATTGAATATAAAGGCTATGCTGGCGGAATTGTAAGTGAAATAATTGGAATCGTAGGTGTTACATGAATGTGATTGGTTTTTAGTTTTGTTACTGTTATGAAATAAATATATTTGGAAGATATTGTTCTTTTTTTATTTTAAGTAGTCGTATTGTGTGAAGAATTGTATAATCGTTTAATTCATCATATTAAGATCTCGATGAAATAATGCTGTTAATAATCTGAGGACAACGATTATACATTTTGTTTTAATGTAGAGAAGTAATAATCTATCGTAATTTGTTTTTTTTTGATAATGTTTATAAGTAAATCATATAACATTATTTCATATTTTAATTACTTAAAAAGAGTTTATTATTAATTTATTAAAAATTGCACGTATCACTCAGATTGATTTAAATGATATAAATAACGTTTTAATTGAGAAAAAGCTATTGACATAAGACAACTTGGATTAAATTAGACGATTTCAATTGGCGCGTTAATTCGAACACCATGTATATAGCGCTTGCGTCACTCCTTAGTCAACATAATTCCCATATAAAGTTTAATTTTCGGACGTTTTTTCGTAACGCAATAACAACAAAAACGGTATTGTTTAATAAACGTACGCCTAATTATAATCTTATTTTAACCTTACGTAAGTGCTTAGACAATAATCAAAGTCAGTTGGCTTTGACCTACTTAACGTTAAGCGAATGTTAGATGTTAGTAATGCACGAAGGTGAAAATTATAAACGTTTAAATATTAAGGAGGATGTATTGAATAATAGCTTAAAAAAATAATACGTTTTCGACAGACGGAATAAAGGCGCGGGATCGATACAATTCGGATAAATTAATTCGTAACGATTTAATGTATTAAGAACCTGTCTGCGACGATATGAATGAAGTTGCTGATTTGATTCGACGGTCATGTCTGTCCCAATGCAAGCAAAGTGTAAGCGAAGTGGCCTACAGACCTACATTTATATAACGTTCGATTTTTTTTTGTTACTTAAAGAAAGAGATATTTGTGAAACCTTGACGCGTATCCGAAGGTCGGAGCTTCGCAAAAGCTCTGGGACTGCGTTTGATCGCGTATCATTCCGGGAACAGTGCGTAAAAAGATAAACAATGCACGAAGAAGCGACAAGTATGAGCGTTCCTTGCTCTGTTGCCGTATCTACTAGCCATAATCAGCAGAACGGTACGACGACGGCTGGTCAAATCGTCTCCGTTGTGACGGCCGACGTCGAATTGGAGGTATCGCAGGATCACGACGTCAACGTCGAGCTGGAAGTGCCTTTCTCGACCAGTTCTGGAGGTAAATTTTTAACCTGTGATGACAGATAGGAAAGTTTTATAGGTTATAAAAACGGGTGCAGGTTAGAATTACGGCGCGATTACGCTGCGTTGCCGATGGGTAATTATGCGAAAGTGATATCGAAAGGGAAATCGCAAGTGAAACCAAACATCATCATCCGCAGAAAACGAGTTCTTGTTTGTCTAGGTGACGTCCGGTTGCGTGCCATGTCTCTTCTATACACACAGAAAATTGATGTTAGTAGGACGACGCGCGGCAACAAAGCAACCGAGTTGATGTAGGTTACGCCCGAGCCGTAACATAACCCAATCTGTCAGAACGCGGCTTCTTATATAGCATCGTTCAACCCCTAAATTCCGCTGAACGCTCTTGTTTACGCTAAAAAAAGCGATGACATTTCTAATCTGTCAAATCCTATGTTGTGATGCATTGCGATTATGTGCCCTAAACGGGACAACCGTCTCCTATTATAGGTCAGGTTCAAGTGCATATGCAACAAGGCATTTATTGTTGGAACGGGTTTCGACTTGCGCATGCGCCGCATCTTATACCATGTCCTACGGTCAGGGAATTCGCGTTATTATTACAGGCTGTGTGGTATCTACTACCCGGGAACGGGGAAAAGTTCTCTCTCGAGCCGTCGATTCAGGAAAGGGGGTCGTCTCGGAGCTTTATTATGCGTATATAAAGGAGTTAAGGTTGCGCCCTATATTTATAGATCTCGGATTCGGAAATGCTTAAGACGTGACTAACGGACGTTGAAGAATGTTTCGTTGTTCTCCGCGAAGAGGAAATCTAGATTGGTTCCGTTTATAAATAGATTCCATTGTTTTTATAATTACGGCCTATTTCGATACTTATCCGAAAACATTTTTACTCACGTTAGCTTTGAGATATCTGCCGCCAAGAAATATGTTTATTATGATATATTTTATGTTTTATACGATATTTTTCCCAATTTATCTTCTTGAGTAGATTAAAATTAAAGATAGTTTTTTTTTGTAATAAAGAATGATATATGGAACTATTGAATTTGCAACAAAAGTTTAAAATTAATAATTAATTATTTAAAATAACTGAATATTCTTAGCAATTTGATATCAAGCGAGAAATTCAACTATAGAAGCTTGGTTGCACCAAAATCCCTGTTTCGAGACAGTTTTTTTTTATCAGAAGTTGAAGACACTGCGTGGTCATTATGTTTAATTATTTAGTTTTTTTTGTTGTCAACCTGCTTTGTTTGAAATTGCTCACCCAGTATGCATTTTGGTCCACCGAACGTTCTTATTTTGAGTATTAAGAAGTAAAAACGGTTTTGTATGTTATTTATTGTTGTAACATATTTAGGATAAGTCCATGTCAAATCAAGCAATGCGAAATTAATTTTGAAATATGTTTACACTTTTGAATTTTCAATTTAGTTTTTTACTTTTAATGAAGTCTGCTTAATGCAAAAATTGATCTAGTCACTACTTTTTCAATGAATACATTTTCATCAAATTTTCGCCCCAGTGATCTTTTGTTTTGGTTTTTTTCTCTCCTCTGTTTCTTCTGGACTTCACTTTTGATATGTTTATTACATCAATCTATCCAATATTAATTGGATACATTTACTACAACGAATCTGCAACGCCTCTAGATCTATCAAAAAGAAATTGTTATGTCGCTCTGCAAACCAGAGCTCCACAGCTTCTGTCACCTCTTCGTTGGAAGAAAATCTACCTTTTAAACTAACATATGCCAACAAAGTAGATGCACAAATTTGAAAACTCGACAACACTTTTTAAAGATTTTTATTTCCAAAATAAATACATTGGATAGTTCAAATATTTCATTTTTATGAATTATTTGCTTTTATATAAGGAAAGTGGACCCTCATCTTCGATTTTACTGCGAACATCTTTAAGCATCTGTTGGGCAACGCTATAGTCAACTTTTTTCACAGATTTCTTGATTTTCAGAGTAAGTTTGTCGGTCGTTTTGGCTTCCCATCCTTTCTTGTATACCTCTTGGCACAATAAATTCCAAAAATCCTCAATCGGCTTAGCTTTTGGAAAATTTGCTGAATTTGCTTCCTTCGGGATAAATGGGATATTATTTTCTGTCAGTCAATTGATAGTCTTTTTGGCGTAATGGCTAGTGGCGTTGTCAGGCCAGAAAATAATATCGTTGTTCTCATGTTTATCTCATAAGAAACGTCTTAATTTAGTTAAACATTTGCTGATATACGTCTCACTTTTAATAGCTGGAGCCCTTGAATCTTGAATACGCAACTGTAAAATTCCTTTCAGAGAAATCGCGCACCAGAGAAGAACTTTATAACTCCATACAAACGTAAAATATGTTGCATCGCCAATAATTAACGCCGTTTTTCAAAAGCTTTCGTCGCAACAATCGACACTTGGAAGGTATTTCACGTAATTATCTGTCACTGTATTTGGGATGTTACAACCAGTTTCTTCAAAATTTGACGAATTGTTTCTTTGGAAACATGAAATTCTCGTGCTAAAGTTCTGTTCGATGCCCCAAAATGATTTTTTGCACAGTCTTTCAGTTTTTCCTGTGGATTTCTAACATCATTTTTCTGTCAGGTTTAGTAATTTCAGCAATCGGCAATCCTTTGCTGTATCTTGAGAAAATTGAATAAATCGTTCTATGGCTGATATTTTCTTGTAGAAAATGATGCAAAACATCTTTTTTGTGTGCTGTCCCAGCAACTTATACACACGTTCACTTAAATTGTTTTGATCTACGACTTTTATCTTCGAAAATACACTAACATTTTACCCAGTGAGTGGTTATGTACCGAATTCAACATAAAAGCGAACAATCAAGTCAAGGCTTACTTTTTCAGTTTCGAAATTTTATGCATCTACTTTGTTGGCATATGCTATTTTTCAGTTGAGGAAAGACATGATAGTTGGATGGAGCGAGATCTGGTGAATAAGGTGGGTGTTCGAGTAATTCGAACCCTAAATCACAAATTGTTTGTATCACAACATGCGATTAGTGTGCAAGGGTATTGTTCAAAAACAAAATACCTTTGGACAACCTTCCCCGTTTTCTCTCCATAATTTCTTTCCTAGAGTGGTCCGTAACGTCGAATAATAATTCCCAGTTATTGTTCCACCCTTATGCAGAAAATTAATTATGATTACTCCATGGCAAGCCCAAAAAACTGAAGCAAGAACTTTTCCAGCAGATTTTTGAACACAAAACTTCTTAAGCCTTGGAGAACCAGAGTTTCTCCGTTTCATTGATTGTTCTCCTGTTTCTGGGTCGTAGAAATGTACCCAAGCTGCATTCATAGTAACAGTACGGCTTAAGAAGTCTGCATTATTTTCAATCCTTGCACATTTCTAGTCAACATTTAGACATCTTCGTAAATCTGCTTACGTCTTATTAACCCCTTTAAATACAGGTACTTAATGATGTCTCGAAACTCCAAATTTTCCCAATTTCAGTCGGCATCCTTTTTTTTCAAATTTAACAAACTTTACACTTGCCTTCCTAATATGTTATTTTTCGTTGCTATGGTATCGCAATATTTTCTTTATCTACGAAACCGGTCTAGGCTAACTGGATATCAATACATCCTCATACTTACCATAATTAATTGTTTATTTCAACTGATTTAAACTCACATCTTTCTAACGGTTGCAACTTATCTGTCAAATGATTTGGAAATTTAAATAGCACAATGCTATATTTTATTTCTTCCTCAATTTGTCTTAGGTAATTCTTTAACATAAGGTATGAATCCATTAATAAACCATTGGTATGACTGTGGATTCTCCACCCATCCTTTGGTAGAAACAACATAAAACATTGTAAATAAAGTGTCAGCATTAAATACAAAACTGCATGACCTTTTGTAGATCCTCATAAAGTTGGTAAATAACTTTTATTGTTTCGTGTTTCTAGATTGCAAAAATTCGAAATTCATTGTTTGGCCACCTATCGGTTATATGTTATAAGTTGTTGGTTTTTACTTGATACGAGAGGCACGCTATATATTTTGAGATACAAAACAATTACGGGTCTTTTTAGGAAAATGATTTTATTTTATTTAATTAACAACCAGAAATCACACATGACTAGATCAGGCGAATAGGGCGGGTGTTCATTGATTTTTACGAGTACCTTATTTTCAGCGTAAAAATTCAATTTTCTGCTGTGCACTGTGTGACGATGCCTTGTCGTGATGTAAAATTAACCCGCGAATGTTGACTGATTTTCCAGTTTTACTGCTTTTACTAATCCGGTACTATGGAAGAAAACTCCGTACGTAACTTTCTTGACAGCCCTTTGCTTTTTTCCCCATTGTTGGTGTTGGCGCATCTTCGCGGATCCACACACGCCTCTCCAGGCGGGTAGGAATATCGTAAAACAGGATGTAAATTCTGTTACTATTTTTCATAGAATGTGATGTCCACCATTGTTTAACATTTCTAACGTTTCCCGAGCGATTCGTACTCGCTCTGCTTTTTGGTAATCGTTAAGCGTATGTGGCACTCAACGAGTAACATTTTTTTCGTTCGAAAATGATCATGTAAAATTGAATTTACCGTTGCGGATCCAACACCAAGAGTTGCCTCAATCTCTTGATAGATGAATCTTGGATCTTCCTTGATCATGCATCTCACCCTGTGAATATTTCCAGCGGTAACTGAAGAACAAGGCCTACTAGGATGTTCTTCATCAACAATCGATATCCGTCCTCTTTTGAATTCGCTATACCAGCGAAACCTAGTTGCATGTTTCGTCATCAAATGCGATTTGTAATCGTTTGACAAGTCCATGTTTCGATGATAAATCGTATCTACGAGGGCGTATTTTTATGTTATCTACCTACGTCACTCCCTCCCATCTTTTTTCCAATTACCCCATACCCTCAGAAAAAAATTGCTTCGGTAACCTCGCAAAATATTCTTCCACAGCTTCTTTGAGTTGTTCATCAGACGAAAAACGCTTTCCCCTGAGATGCTTTTTTACATTTTTGAATAAGATGAAGTCTGACGGAGCTAGGTCGGGGCTATAAGGTGGATGGCTTAACTCTACAAACCCACAGTCATTGATTATCTGTTGAACTTTGTTTGCCTTATGAACCCGGCAATTGTCGTGCAGCAACAACTTTTTTTGTGGATAAGAATGCGAGCGTTTTTCCTCTAGAGCAGTTTTTAATTTTTTATTGTGTTTCCGTAGGCTTCTCCGTCTATGGTAGACCCTCTTGGCATATATTCAATAAGCAAGACTTCTTCAACATCCCAGAAAACAGTTGCGATCAGTTTTTTTCCAGAAAATTGTGTCTTGGCCTTTTTTGGTGGTGGAGGGCCCTTATGAACCCACTTCTTCTTTAGTAGGAGGGTCCCAATGATGTACCCAAGTCTCATCCCCGGTGATAATTCGAGATAAAAATGTTTTGTCCCTCTCCAACTCGGCCAAATTTTCTCGAGAAACTTCTTTTCTGTACAGTTTTTGTTAAGGTGTAAACAATCTGGGTATTCACAGTGCAGACACCTTCTTCATGCCCTAATCGTCATGCAAAATTTTGAGGAAATTTGCTTCGGATATACAGACTTCATTGGCAATAACAAAGATCTTTAGACGCTGATCTGTAAGTGCCAAATTTTCGACTTTTCGCACAATGTCTTCAGTCCGGACTTTGAGTCATCATTGATTGACTCTCGGCACCATCGAAAGAGTTTAAACCAATACTTTACTTGAAAATAAGATGGTGCATCTTCCCCATACACAGCAACCATTCTTCACGAATTGCTTTTCGACCATTGCCTTCTTTTGTCAGGAACTTTATTACGCTGCGATGTTCAACCTTAGTTTCACTCATTTTATCGAGAAGTAGACCGTCTCAAATCTCTGTAAACAGCACAAACTAAACACAACTTAGCACATGTACCTAGTTCTAACAGTGACAGCAATTTTTCAATAATTTGAGAGTTTACTACTTAAAGATGGTGGTATTTGGAAATGCAGTGTTCCCAGCTCTAATTACTATAGTTTCGTATCATTTGAAAATATATAGCGTGATCCTCGTACTAAATACTTCGTATATGTAGGTGTGTAGGTATAGTTCTGTCCACGATATAGCGACACGAGTAAGGGATTAAAACTATAGAGTCCCTTGCGGACAAGTAACTGATTGCATAGAAGCACAGCAAGTGGTGAATGTACTGGATGTTCGAAATGCAGATGTGCAAATGGACCGTATCATTGTGTACACAATAAACACTCGTTGGTTTTGATAGGGTCGCTATATCGCAGGACGAACTATATCTGTTTCGTGTACAAAATTAGGTAATATTTTTCAATAAATGCGCCTTATGAACGAGATACTAGTTAGATAGAAAATATTATTAAGACTCCCATCGAAAACAAAAAAAAATCGGAATAAATTAAATGTATTGACGGTTATTATTTTAGCCGTTTCATATTACTTCATGTATGTATATCTATCACATTAACCATTGAGAAACGCAAATAATATTACATATATACTTATGTATATTTTAATCCAATAGTATGTCGCCTATAAACATTTTATTAAGTGTGTTACACACACCGAAAACCTGTTTCTCTCGCGTGTCCGTCCACATTATAAAAGTAATTTTAAGCGTATCGCCAAGATTTTACGATTTGCTGCGTAATGTTAAATAAATGCTTCTCTCGTTTTACCGCGACGACGTACGACTTTTATGCAACCCAAATGACGCGCCGTGGACCAAAAGGATAATGAAAGTAAAGCGGCTGTATCGTAGACAACCCGATAGTGCTATACGTAGAAGCGGTCTCCGTTATATTAAACTCTTTCTCGCCTGTCCTAAATTCGGAGCCGGCGATGAGATATTATATCTTGCAATACTTAGTGCTTGCTTCGAATTGGCGAAAAGGATCGTGGCGAAATTGTCGAGTTTGACATTTGAAAATGTTAGTTAATACGCCGTTCGCTACTCGATGGCAGGTTTATTTTAGTATTCAGCGATGTTTGATGCGTTTACTTTGTTGAAATTCGCGGTAGCGATGATGGAATTAATTAAATTATAATAGAAAAATAGATTAATTAACACATCGTCGGCTTAATTCGCTAACTACGTCAAATTTTACAGGATGGAAATAAAAACATGTTATAGGTCTTATTCATCCTTTCGTACAATTTATATTACAAACAAGAATAAACTTTTCATTATTATGTGCTGTAATAGCAAATTTAGTAACGGAGAAGCTAGAGTAAGATGCACTAAACAAACTAATTGAAGTACACTTGTGCTCGTATAACACTAGACAATAAATTTTAATTTTTTAATTTTTTGTTTAGTAACTATGTATGTACAGTTATGAACAACTATGTATGTTGAGTTAATTCTGCAACGTCAGGTTTTGGTACAAACGTTCTGTCTTAAAATGTTTCTGTTCCACTTGCTCTGATATCATTTTTCTATAACATAAATCTCTCGCCATGTAAAGAATGTATTTTAAGCCTCATGTTACAGCCCAGGTCATGATAACTTCTAAGTTCATTAACAATTGCTGTAATTGTCGGATTTTTGTGTTTCTTAAAAAATTTTGGTTCACACTCTTAAAAGCATTCCAAACACCACATTCCAAGTCATTCAAAGTCTCTTCAAATTATGTTTATCTTGTTGTAGACGTTTAATTTGGGGTCCTACAAAAGTTTCCTGTTTAAGTTTTGTATTTAAAATACAGTGGAGTCCCGATTATCCGAGGTACCACTGCCAGTCGTCGGTCACAACGCGATGGTCGTAGTTTATGTATTACGTTATTTAACGTAGGGACTTCCTCTGCTTACCTATCTGGCAGGACCTAGTTAAGGTAAGTTAAAGGTAGACATGGGTGTTGGTGAAGTGAAAGTGGAGGATTGGAGGAGAAAACGTAAAAAGCTTTAGAGTTTTTACAATCATCTTGAAGATGGAGCAGGTAAATTTACAGCAAGTGTTGATTGGCTGGATCGTTGGAAGAAATGGTATGGTGTGAGACAAGTATGCATTTCTGGAGAAAACTCTCAGATAACAACGAAGATGTAGCACTCTTTAAGATGCTCCCAAGGAAAACACTTGCTTCTAGAGAAGAACGGTCTGCTCCAGGGCATAAGAAAATTAAATAATGATTAACGGTTTTGGTTTGTTGTAATAAGTCTGGAGACAATAAACTTACACGTGTGGTTGTGGGAAAGTCAAAACGGCCAAGAGGTTTTAAGAATGTTAATGTTGCAAATTTGCCTGTTCAATATACAAACCAAAAAATGCTTGGATGAATTCTTATTTGTTTAAAAAATGCTCCGGGCGTGCAAAAGTTTTCCGATGATAATAATCTTCCACATAAAGCTATCTTGATTTTAGATAATGCACAACGTAACATCTCTTATTCAATCTGTTTATCAGTGTGTACTAGAAAATTTGAAGCGTAACTATCGACGACACCTTCTAAGGCATATTTTACTCGACTTAGACAATAATCAAACCGTAACTCAAAGCTTAAGAAAAATTAATATAAAAGACGTGATTTATTGGTTGGCAGACTCTTGGATTAACATTAAAGAGACGACAATTATTAAAATTTGGAAAAAGATTTTTCACTAACCAAATGGAACCTGACAAGATGCATCTGAAGAATCGCTTTTAGACCTTCCTAACAATCTCGATGTTTCAACTACGTTAAATGAAAATGATATAGCAGAATGGATGAATCAACGACCATCCTTATCCATTGTTTCGACGAAATTTTTCATCTTCAATCTTAATTTGATGTGCAATAGCAGTAGAAATATTTTATCAGGTTTCACTAGTGCCTTATGAAGTATAGTCTTTTATCCAGCCCAGACTGACCAATCTTTAACAACGTAGTGGGAATTTCTCGATCGACTATCCCACTCACAAAGGAAACAGCAGTGCTTTTGTGTACCCCAGTTGTAAACCGAGTAGAATTGCTATAACTTTGAGATCAGCGTTAATATGCCATTTGTACAGTTTGTAATTAATTTTGTCGCGAAGACGAGTCATATTTTCATAAGTTTCCTTCGTATGGACTGCGTGGCCAACCAAGATGGATATATAAACGTTTCCTATGTGAAGAAGGACAGCTTTCAAACTCAATTTCGAAGCATCGATAAAAATGCGTCATTCTTCTGGATTGTGTTGATGACTTAATATCAGCATCAAATCATGGACATTATTGCAGAATGAAAGACCTTCTTCGGTTGAAAAATACTGGGACAGTTCTTCCTGGCTATTACGATGTACAGAAATATGTGTGCCTGGAGCTAACAGCCTCCATCTTTGAAGTTTAGATCTTAGTATTTCTGTTTGAGTTTTTGACAAGTTCAGATCACAAATAAGTTCATTTAATTCTGACTGATTTACGAAGTGATGATCTAGAGATGGCAAATATTGATCATCGCTGGTTGATAATAACTCGGAAATTTCTTCCACTACATCTGTAATGGCATATTCTCCACTCGAAACACCTACCTAGTACTTTAAGTTCTGGTACACGGTTATCTCACGATAAAATGAAGGCGACAAAATAAATTTCACTAATTTGTTCTACGTATACGTTTTTATTAATTGTTTGTGAATACAACAGCATAATATTATTCGAAATGACCGCCATTTGTCATCCAACAGGACCGAAGTTTGTCCGGCCACTCATCTATTGCAGTATGCACTACATCCATAGCAAAATTGTCCACTGCGCGGACAAGTGCCCGCTTTAGAGCTTCTAAATTTTGTTGACGAGTAGTACAAACTATCCCCTCTAAAACGGACCAGGTAAATTGTCTTTCAACCACGCTTGACTTGTTTTTGCCTTGTGAGCTGGGGAGGAGTTTGCAAATAATATTTCATTAAGAGGCTTAACTACCTTCTCCAACACTGTCGGATTGATATGCTTTCGCCGAAGTTTTGACTCCTTTTTCGCAAAAATGGAGCTTCGTAACACCATCATACGCGACTCCCCGCCATACCATCACCGAAGCTGGATGGTGTCCTCTTTGAACTCTTGGAACCAGCTCTGAACATACGCTCTCTCGTTCTGTTTATTGAATGATTCTTCGATGATGAAAATTTTCTCAGAATTCGTCTGTGACAGCAGCGCTCTGTATTTTAGCTTACGTTTGTGTTTCAACGCTTCCGTAACAAGGCACCCGGTGTGTCTCTTGTGTGCTACAAGCCCAAAGTCGTGTTTTATAATGCGAGAGATTGTTACCGCCGTGATATTCATCTCCCGTGACAATATCTTCTGCTTACGGAACGGATTTCGACGGATTCGATTCTGCACAGCTTTGATGGCTTTAGTAGTCGCGCGGACTACCAGATCTTGGGCGGTCTGTCACCCCGCCAGTATCCTCAAACAGCTTCACAGTACGATACACAAAATTGCGAGTAACACCGAACTGCCGCAATGTACGAAAGATATCGCTTGTTTGCATGCCATATTTGTGTAGGCCAACCACGATAGTGCGATTTTCAATGTTGCCCCATCAAGAGTGGAGTGAATGTGTTCACAGATGCGTTTAAGTGTGCATCAGAACTTATGATAGTACTAGGTATATAGGTCTTGATACTGGCAAAGCTTCTGAACGAGATAGAACGTGGAGACACTCTAGCATAACTAATCTTGTTCTTATTTTGTTGGAGAACCCAAACGTTTTCGTTGCAAATGACATAATGCTGTTCTTACCGTTTGATCAGCCCTTCAGAGTACCAGCACACTGTACGCAGCAAATGTGAGTAGTCCATTCCTTGTCCTGATATTTAATTTTTAGACCAAAATAGTGGAAATATGAATTTTCTATTAAAGGCGTAATATTCCGTTTACGTCGTTGGGTAATGAATTCTGCACATACATAACAGATGCTGTTGCAATTATTTGTACACGCTGCATGGGACAATATGAAATAAAAAGACGTTCAGCTATCACAAACTGACTTAAATTGAATCTAACGAACCGTGCGTAGCTCCTTATATACCAATACAGCCGAAAATCTACATTTCATTGGCTTTAGAGCACAAATGGGCGTTGTGTAAATGCTGTCATGTAGGAAACAGGCAAGGGCATGTTCAGACAAGTTCACTCCATGCTCAGCTTTACAATATATCTTTTAATATATTTCTTATGTAAAAGTCACTTTGAAATTCTGTAAAATTTAATGATGGAGCAAATTTAAAATTAGTTTTAGAATCAGCACAAAAAACGACATGGTGTATGAAAAAAAATGTCTTGGACAGTGTTATTTTAGGTCTGTCTCTAGCATTCTAAACCACCCTGATCCTGATATCGTTAATTTCTATAACTCTTCTGGCAGACCGGGCGTTAATACGTTTGCGTTGAAAATTGCTTAAATCCAACGCTACCGGCATAGATGGTATGAGGGCGTATTTTTATGTTATCTACCTAGCCATGGAAAAAATCATATAAGAGAACAAAAAAATTTTTTTCTACATAACTCCCTTCAACACTAATACACTTAATCCATCTTTTTTCCAATTGCCCCATATCCTCAGAAAGAAATTGCATCGGTAATCCCGCAAAATATTCTTCAATAGCTTCTTTGAGTTGTTCATCAGACGCAAAACGCTTTCCCCTGAGATGGTTTTTTAACTTTTGCCTTTCCATTTATGATTATCTGCTGAACTTTGTTTGTCTTATGAACCCAGCAATTGTCGTGCAGCAACAAGTTTTTTTGTGGATAAGAATGCGAGTGTTTTTCCTCTAGAGCAGTTTTTAAATTTTTAATTGTTTTTTCGTAGGTCTTTCCATTTATGGTAGACTCTCTTGGCATATATTCAATAAGCAAGACTCCTTCAACATCCCAGAAAACAGTTGCCATCGTTTTTTTTTTTTCAGAATATTGTGTCTTGGCCTGTTTTGGTGGTGGAGAGCCCTTATGAGCCCACTGCATGGATTCTTGTTTAGTAGGAGGATCCCAATGATGTACCCAAGTCTCATCCCCGGTGGTAATTCTTGAGAAACTTCTTTTCTGTACAGTTTTTGTTCAAGTGTAAGCAATCTGGGTATCCACCGTGCAGACACCTTCTTCATACATAAATCGTCATGCAAGATTTTGAGGACATTTGCTTCGGATATACAGACTTCATTGGCAATAACAGATATTTTTACAGGCCGATCTTTCAGTACCAAATTTTCGGCTTTTCGCACAATGTCTTCAGTTCGAGCTTCAACAGGTCGTCCGGACTCATTGCTATTGACTCTCGGCCCCATCGAAAGAGTTTAGACCAATATTTTACCTGAAAATAAGATGGTGCATCTTCCCCATACACAGCAAGCATTCTTTCATGAATTGCTTTTGGACCATTGCCTTCTTTTGTCAGGAACTTTATTACGCTGCGATGTTCAACCTTAGTTTCAGCAGCACAAACTAAACACAACTTAGCACGTGTACTTCTAACAGTGACAGCAATTTTTCAATAACTTGTTTGACATCGTCACTCTTTTGTTTCATCGTATTAATCTTAAAATGTTACATGTGTTTACCCCATTAATTATACCGTCTCTTCTTTATACTTTCATTGCTGCCTAACTATTCGTGTCTTTCCTCAGTGTTGGAGGGAGGCTGTCTAAGTGTAAACAACCAACAGTTGTTTCTGGTCTTCGACCGATTAGTATTTTACCGCTACTTTCGAAGGTCTTGCTTTCCTTTCAGTCTGGTTTCAGGCCTGGGTTCAGTTGCGTTTCTATTTTGCCGATGATTACTGATGACATAATTGCCGCGTCTGATAAAGGGTATTTAAGTGTTCTCGTTCTTCTAGACTTCGATATGCCAGCTTGCAGCGATGATTTGAAATAGTTGGAGTAAATATCTTGACGATTTTCAAAGAAACCTCGTCTCCTTTGTTGTGGAAAAGACTGTAAAAACTTTTTCTTTCCATTTCGATTCTGCTTACTTAGCCCAATAGAATCTTTTGGGTTTTTCCATTATTTTTGCGGTCACAACGAGTACGGTTGCACTTACTTCGTTTTTCTACATCATTGGATTATCCGAACAAGAAAATTTGAACCGCTCTTCAGTGGCCTAGAAATGAAGTTCCCTCTTAAGGAATCATTTGCAAATCTACTAGAAATATTTCGAAAAAAAAACAAAACACAAAACAGAATTCGAAATAATCACATCACTCATTATGATTAATGTTGATAGCAATCAAGATGTACTGATTCGAATCGTATCTGTGTTACATTTTACGTCACAGGGTCGAATTCTCATGGCTACGACCGTAATAGCCCGATTAAATAGTAACTACATATAAATCTATCTATTGTAAATGTGTAAAATTCCTCTAAATCCAATAAATAACAAATAATAATCAACCGGCGATAATAATAATTGTAATGTTCTTGAAACACGCGTGCGTTCGTTTTAAAAATAAACGCATTAAAATTCTATATTTGTGTGTAAGTTGTAAGCATGATGTTGGCGGCCGTGTGTGCGTTCGTATGTGTGAGCTCTGTACGCGTGTGCGCCAGTAAATAGATTGTATATTTACATTTATCGTTGGCACACTGACCTACTGACACAAATCCGCGCGAGGAGTCCGATTTTATTCCTGGGGAGAAGGATCGTGTGTGTGTGTGTGCGCTGCGGCCCAACTTCGTCGGCGTTCATATCGATTTTGGATTTGCTCCGCTTTAACTAACCTACTACGAGAACCGACTTCGTAGCTAAAGTAAAACGGGATTTTCGAACTTGTCCTGTAGCGCCTGATGTGCTGGCGAAGTTGTGATGCAATTTCGTTTCTGTTTCACGTTAAGGTTAAACTCGAATCGAAAATAAATCTACTCGTAAAGCTATTTATGGAAGCGTTTGGAAATAGTTTATCCACTAGTGATACTGATTGATTTACGAACTTGACATATTAAACAGTTTTCGTAAGCTTAATCGACACCTTATTTGTTTCTTTCTTTTATTATTTCAAATATTTAGCCTCCCTAATGATAATAATTATCTACAAAATTGAACGACCTAACAGACATTTTTTCCTAAAATTTATAAATCCAATTTTAATTTAATTTGTTATCTATACTCTATTCACACTCATTACTTCATTACTATAATGGATTTTTTCACAAAAAAACTTTTTGTTATCACACTTGAATATCAGATCATTGCAACTTCATTTTGACGATTTTAATTCATTTATTGAAGATAACGAAAGCATTTTCGATATAATAGGGCTCAGAGAAATTAATCTGAGGAGCATAGAATATTCGCACGTTCAACTCACCTTCACCATCGCAGGATACAATGCCGTAGACAAACTTAGGGAAAGTAGATCGGAGGAGGCATTTTACTTTACATAAAAGCAGATTACAAATTTGAAATAATAAATACTAATCTCACAGCATGTGAAAATATTTATTTAAAATTGAACATTGGATCTACAGTAATAAATATTCTTATAGTATACAGGCCAATTTTATTCGATCAGAGTAAGCAAAACATTTCCTAATTGTTGGTGATATAAATATTGATCTGTTTCGTACAGAAACATTTTATCAACGGAAGGTTTTTCTTCCCTAATCAGTGGATATACAAGAGAGGAAGCAAGGCTGGACTCAATTACACGATCTTCTCTACTCTAGAAGTTACGCAGCGTCAACAACTTTCAAATCTAAAATTCCCAAAAGGCGTCCTATTAGACCTTGTATAGATAAAAATATTTCAAAAGCTATGGAGGACAGAGATACTTTAGGAGTTGGAAACGATGCCCTCCTCTAAAGGAAATAAAAGATTACTACAGAAACAAATATACAGTGTTGGCCAAAAGTATTAGGCACCCTATAATTTTTTAGTTTAGCCTGTGCAGGGACAAATTATAAACTGTTTTTCTTTTTTAAATATGTTCATTCGTGAATTTGAATAATTTTATTAATATTTTGTGGCTCCACCCTTTGCCTTTATGACGGCAGCAATTTTTTGAGGCATGCTGCAAACAAGTTTTGTGCACTGTTCCGAGTCTATGGTACTCCATTCCTGAAGCTGCACGTTTTTAAGGCTTGGTTTGGATGCAATGGTGTGTCCCTCGACTTTGCGCTTTAGCATACTCCAAAGATATTCAATGGGATTCAGGTCTGGGGACTGGGTAGGCCAATCCAACAAGACAATGTTGTTGTCACAAAACCAACGCAATGTGGTCGCTGATTTGTGGCTTGTCTTGTTGGAATTTAATCCCATCCATATTGGTGTCACCGAAAATGCGTGTTAATGAAGACCGTAATACAGATTCTAACACGTGAATGTAATTTTCGCTGTTCATACGACCTTCACAAACAAACATTTCGCCAATGCCAGTGGCAGGCATGCATCCCCAGACCATAATGCTTCCACCCCCCCTCCTCCCCCGTGCTTAACAGTACTACACAATTGGGGTGGTATTCTTCGCCGACTCGACGCTTCACAAATGTTATAGCTGGTGTTCCAAACACCTGTGAAGATATTAAAATCAATGAGTTTAAAAATTGGTTAATAATTAAAAGATGATAGAAGCAAGTAACATCTGTCACTGCATTTTTGATCATTTATCCTCAAAGTTTGATTCATCTGACCACACTACATTTTCCTAATCTTGCTCTGTAAAGTGTTGATATCGTAGAGCCCACTGTAAGCAATTTCTTTTGTTATTGTCCCTGAGCTACGGTTTCTTTCTGGCCTTACAACCCCTTAGGCTCGCTTCTACAAGTTTTCTTCTTGCAGTACGAGCAGAAATGGGTTTTCCAACCTCCTCCGAGAGAGCTGTAACGAGGTCAGACGAAGTTTTCCTGCGATTTTTAAGCAAGTCGCGGATAAGTTTTCGGCCCTGGATCGTCGCTTATTTTCTGCGTGATTTTGGTTTTTAAAGTGTGCCCCTGTCTCACTAAACCTTCTGAATGCAGATTGCACGGTACACCGCGAACATTTTACCAAATTAAATATTTCCGCTTAGGACTACCCTTGTTCGTATAAAACTTGGATTTTCACAGGTTTTTCGTATGTTACGTCACTAGATTTTGGTATTTTGTATAAAATAAGATTGTGTTGAAATACTATAATCTCAATAACAAAACAAGACTGTTCCAAGTTTATATTAAAGTTCACATGTTTTACTTTTTACGTACCAGATGTTCTATAATCCACCTGATAAAACTTTTTTTATATTCAATGTGATACTTTATGATGTCATTTTAAATTTAGTTTATAACAGTTGTCATTCCTTATATTCTTTATCATACTGATATTTTTAGGGGTGCCTAATACTTTTGGCCAAGGCAGTATTAGATCAAGAAACCTGGTAAATATTTTAATCAAGAAAAACAAACTGTAATTCGGGGATTTTCGCCATGGCAATCTCTGAGGTTGTCTTGGTGAAACAATTTTTTTTCCCGGCAAGTGTGGTCGTTTTTCAGTAATTTCTGCTTTTAGCTTGCTAAGTAATGATGCGTAGTATGCCTCTGTAATGTTTTTTCCCCTTTTTTTTGGAGCCGATTCCTCCTTCGCAATCTACTGTTTTGACTGTATTTTTGTTTCGGATATATAATGGTCTAACTTATTCTGTCTAAACTGTGCCAGTAGATCGTTGAAACTGCTCATTCGAACACGGTTTTGGTTTTGCAGTGGCGCCAAAAACCACTCGCAATGAAGAAAACATCGATAAAGTCAAAGAAATTACTCGAAGCGACCGCTGTGTGTCTACGAGATTCATCGAAGAGGAAACTGGAATATCGATCACTTTATCAAATTTTGACCGAAGATTTGGGCAAAGAAAAGGTCTGCGCCCGCTTTGTGCCCCACACTCTGCCAGACGACCAAAAAGTTTGGAGAGTTCAGCATAGCTAAGACATGTTAAAAATCTCAGCCATTGCAACTGGCGATGAAACGTGGTCTTTTCAATACGAGCCAAAAACAAAACGTCAGAGTGTGGCATGGAAATCACCAGAAGAGTCAAAAATGAGATTTCAAAAATCAAGTTTTTCTTCGATTCAAAGGGAATTGTTCACACTGAATTCATCCCAGAAGATCAGACGGTAAATGCAGAATATTGCTCGCAGATGGATGTTGTTTATACCGATTTATCTAAAGCTTTTGACAAGGTTGACCACGATCTTCTCTTAAGTAAGCCTCAAACATTTGGATTTTCTCAAACACATATTTCTTTTCGTCTTATTTGTGTAATCGAAGGCAGTCTGTGTATTTCAACAACTATTATTCCAAACCTTATTTAGTTTTATCAGGTGTTCTGCAGGGAAGTAATCTGGGACCATTGCTCTCTTTTTGCTTTTTATTAATGATATACTTGATGTATTGGAAAATTCTAAATGTTTGTTATATGCCGATGATTGTAAGATCTACAAAAATATTTCTACGCCATTTGGTTGGTGTCGGAGGAATAGATTGTTAGATGGGGTTTCTCTCCCACGTAAATTAACTATTAAGGATCTTTGGGGTGGTGTTTGAATCAACATTTCGTTTTTCTGAACATGTGGATATCTGTACCTTATTATAGTATACGGCCTGGTCCGCCTATGTAGAGTGTGTCCCGAAAAGTTTTATACAAACGGAGAAAAAGTTTATATTACATTTCACAAAAAAAAATTCTTGATAAAAAGCTCTGCATCATCGCACAAAACCATCATGGTAGGTGAATTCTTTACCAAAAGAGGCATCATTGTTATCGATCATCCACAGTATTCACCTGATTTGGCTCCGTACGACTTCTGGCTATTTCCCAAACTCAAATTGGTGATGAAAGGAAATCGTTTCGATACCATCCTTGCCATCCAAAAGACTTCGATCGCCATACCAAAGGCCATTTCATGCGCTGTATTGATTCGGAAGGCAAACATGTTGTCAAACTTTTCTAGTCCTTGTACACATCTTTCGTGAAAACAGAAATACAAGTCTGCAGGTGTAATACTTGTTGTTTTCCACTATGCCAATTAAAACAAGGAAAAAGTAATCAAACTCAGATAAAAAGCCAGACAACAATAAAAAGATGTGATAACTTTTTCCATGGCCTACTATGTGTGCATAAATTTTCGCAACCAATTTACAGCTTTTGTTTTTATTTTTAAATTGAATTGGTACCCGTATTGTCGCGGTCTCAATGATTTTCAGTTCCCTTGAATTTCTCTTTCGATAACCAACGGTTTAATCAGCATTGCAAGTTTTATTAGACGCGAATCTTGTTATCAGAACTACATGCGAAAAAAAAACGTTTAAAACGACTTTTTTTTAAATCCCCACGCCTATTTAATCGTTATCTGAAATCAACAGCGGTTACACCATTATACATTTTCGTTCTTATAACATTTAATAACAACATAATATTACCATTTATAATAAGATCCAGGCCGAAAAGGAGGTCAGGCCGTTCTTCGCTTTCATTTAGAATTTGTCAATACATAAAAGAAACGAAGTGGATCGTCTAAAAAAGGTCAATGCGCAGAAAATCGAGAGTATGAAGTGCCGCTTCGCAGAGAGGTTCGCCCGTTTTGGTAGCCGTACCTGCCTGCATAAGTGGCCTACTGACCCACTGACATTGATATCACTTTTACTATGATTAATTGTTGCGTAATTTCATCACGACGGACACACAAGTGAAACCTGCCTTCGCGTCGCTATTGAAAGTGAAGGTGTTTTATGATTCCGAGTCGATTTTCTTTTATTTTATTTCGATATTATATCTGCACTTAGACAACACCTATCTAGTGACGTGTTTTTGTTTTCTTTGAAATTGTGTAGGAACATCTTTTTGCGTGAATGTAATAAATTCAGATCTTACGAGGGCATATTTTTATGTTCTCTACCTAGCTATGAAAAAAAGCACATAAGACAACAAAAAAACTTTTTTTTTGTGGATAAGAATGCGAGCGTTTTTCCTCTAGAGCAGTTTTTAAATTTTTAATTGTTTTTCCGTAGGCCTCTCCATTTATGGTAAACTCTCTTGGCATATATTCAATTAGCAAGACTCCTTCAACATTCCAGAAAACAATTACCATCCGTTTTTTCTTTTTCCAGAAAATTGTGTCTTGGCCTTTTTTGGTGGTGGAGAGCCCTTATGAACCCACTGCATGGATTCTTGTTCAGTAGGAGGGTCTCAATGATATACCCAAGTCTCATCCCCGGTGATAATTCGAGATAAACATGTTTTGTCCCTTTCCAACTCGGCTAAATTTCCTTGAGATGCTTCTTTTCTGTAAAGTTTTTGTTCAAGTGTATGGAATCTGGGTATCCACCGTGCAGACACCTTCTTCATACCCAAATCGTCATGCAAAATTTTGAGGAGACTTGCTTCAGATATACAGACTTCATTGGCATAATGACAAAGATCTTTACCCGCCGATTTTTCAGTACCAAATTTTCGACTTTTCGCACAATGTCTTCAGTTCGAGCTTCAACGGGTCGTCCGGACGTTGGGTCATCATTGATTGACTCTCGGCCCCATCGAAAGAGTTTAGACCAATATTTTACTTGAAAATAAGATGGTGCATCTTCCCCATATACAGCAACCATTCTTTCATGAATTGCTTTTGGACCATTGCTTTCTTTCGCCAGGAACTTTATTACGCTTCGATGTTCAACCTTAGTGTCACTCATTTTATCGAGAAGTAGACCGTCTCAAATCTCTGTAAACAGCACAAACTAAACACAACTTAGCACATGTACTTCTAACAGTGACAGCAATTTTTCAATAATTTGTTTGACATCGTCACTCGTTTGTTTCATAGCTAGGTAGATAACATAAAAATACGCCCTCGTATTAACTTCAAAAAGTTGAACTGATCAAATGTTTCATAAAAATATATGAAACATATATGAATATAAGAGAAATTGGAAGACCTTTTGTCCGTGACTCTCTCATTCTGTGCCTCTTTTTTTAATTGTTTAATAATTAATGATAATCATCTGCAGTTTACACAAATGCAACGCAGTCAGCTTTCCTGTCACCAATCTTCTCCTTGACCAGGTCTCAGGGGGATAATAAAAATTCCGAATTGTTTTTGGCTATCCAAAATGTTGAGATATTTAAAGCGCGGAGATAGTAAATTGCATCGATATAACAGAAGACGACTTACAACTTGCTGCGGGAAAGGATGTGGCAGGTACTATCGGAGACACAGAAGGTCTTTGGAACAAGCTTATACCTAATGAGAAAGACAATGATGAAACAAAAAAGGAAGGAATATAATCATAACAAAAAGAAAAGTCAAAATGGTTCGTCGTATTTTGGAAGAAGAGGTGGAAATTTTTTGTATAAGAAGGCAAACAAAGACGGTCATGTAAAACTAAAAAAGCCAAAAAGATTCAATGTAGAGATGCAAGAGAGACATTTTTCAAAAGTTTCGAACACTCATCTTGAACACTGACACCAAAAGAGATATTCACTAGAATATTATATGGGTAGCAATAGTGCGTAGGTTCGGAACCCAATCAAAATTTCGAATCGTTCATGAGTTAATGATCAAATTTTTGACTGCCATTTGTTTTTATACAAATCGTTTTCGAAATCGATATCTGGAGGATCTTGAGACCTGCAAACATATTTTGTACCAACCGATTTCCAAATTGATACTTATCTGAACCTGCAACCGCCAATTTAAATTCTATGATTGCACTCTGCTTCGACTGTAGGACATTGAGCTGGCGGGTCGTACGCATATGCTCATACAAACTTTGTTTCTCTCTCTTTCATTAACGATTTTGACTGGGCGATGATCTATCAATCAGAGCAAAGCCTTTTATATACAAAGATCGATTCATGAGCAATGCAAACATAATCTTTATAATTCATGATCGGCATCCATATAAACTAGCTTTATTAAATTTATTCAAATCCGTTCTATTTCTGTAAACATCATTTATGATTCGTGAATGGAAATTATGTGATTTGATAAATCTATGAATGACATTTTCCGAACCCTGTTATACATAAATCAAGAGACAGTTGATCCATTCATAGAGAAACTTCCTTCTTTGCTGTCTGAGAAATGGTCAAGAGGAGAATTGGTGACAGAAAGACTGATTGTCTTTCCTCTTGTTTTGTGCAAGCTTGACTGGGTAGAACGAAAAATTATTAGCTAGTCGTAGAGCATTGAAGATTTATCCATTATGTGGAAATCAAATAAAAAAAACCTAGGTACTTGACTTGGAAAATAATGGTCGGACTGGATCGAAATATGGCCATTAAAAATTGGAAAATTCTGCAATATGATTATTAAACATATTTCTGCAAACACAGATTATGGTATGACTCTGTCCTCGACGCCGACTGCGGCGATGGAGACAATCTTTAGGCTTTCTCTTCTGCAGCTCGTGCTGTGGTCGAAGGCAGCCTTAGAGGCCTATAGAGCAAAATGTGGTGGGTGCAAAACGGGAGATCATCAGCTTGGGGAGCTGACAGTCCATCTTCCAGGCTGAAATAATTTGCCATCCATGCAGTGAGCCTTTTAAACTGCCTGGTAGAAATGTATCTGACAGCCAGACTCCCCTTAGAGCATTTCAGGCTGTCAGGTTTGATTTCGAGATGGCACTTGATTACCACAGGAAACTCGGAAAAACTGGCGAAACATCACAGCACTACGTTGAGATGAGTGCCAAGCCATTCTGGAATCAGAGACAATGAAATAACTGACAAGTTAGCAAGAGATCCCAGCGAACGACCATTCATAGATCCAGAACCGACGTGTGGGAGTTCTTAAGGCAGCATCAAAGCCTTTCTCAGATCTAAACTCGTTGCTAGGCATTGCTCCTATTGGAATGGGAATCACCCAAATGAAAAAAGACTTCGCAAGCTAGTCTTTATGAGCGGCACTGTATAAACACATGCATCGCATGGGTTGAGTAAACTCTCGCCTGTGTAGCAATTGTGGAAATGCGGTGGAGATGCCAGTCCATCTCCTTGCCGATTGTCCAACAACGGAGAAGGAGAGGCGGACATACTTCGGGGTCGATCGATTAGATGATCCCGGAGTAAATCAATTAATTCTTGACCAGGTTGGGGACTTCTTTGTCCGGGTACAACCTAGTTGAGAGGATTAATAACGGCATGGGGGCACAATAGGTCTCTCTCTTGGTCGAGTATGCCCTCTTAAAAAAATGTTTTGGAAGCATTTTATGTTATAATTTGGCCGTGACGACAGAGTATCCTTGTTTATCCTTACTACAATGACGTAAGTTGCTGAAGAGTCGAATGTTACCATTGACCAAAATCTACACTAATTTATAAACATCGATCAAAACACACCAGCAGAAGATGACGATTTCTAAAATCAAGTTACTGCATTCAGTCAAAATGACGAAGACATTAGAGAACTGAAAACGTTTTTTAGAGACGTTCGGATATTACAGGAGATTTAGAAACAACCCTTTCAATTACAGCAGCAGGACAATTACTGATGCAACAAAATTTAAACAAAAAAATTTTTGCGAACTGCATAAGAAGTAACAGACAATGACATGATTTTTGAACGACCGATACCATATACAAGAAGTGGACCACATTTAGTGTCTCATAAATCATGTAAAGCATTACTCCAGCGAACATCTGGTTCTTCCAGATCCCTCGCATTCGAATCTCTCGACGCCGACAAAAGCGAGAAACTGACAGTCTGTTAACGCGAGGTGACGTCACCGCATGTTGGTCGTAATAACGAAAATAAAAGTTATGGTTTTATTACTAGCATCCAACGGCGACTGTATTATGTATACTTATACGTATATAAGTACATAAGTGTATGTTTTTAATCTAGGTAGGTAACTGTGTCAAACTAGATGGGCGTGCGTCTACATACATACAATGTGTATAATATATGTATGTGTGTACCTGCAAAAGCAATGGAATATAAAAAAAAAACGAACAGAAGAAGGAGACGATTAATAAAACTGCGACGAATGCAAAAGTGGAATCAATGCCAGTGTGTCAGTGGGTCATGGATTTAGATGATCACATTTTATGAGCGTCGTGTGTGTGCGAGTCTGTATTAATGTTGTACAGGCGGGCCCACCTCTTGTTAAGTTAGTCGCAGGCGTCAGGGACCAGGCCCAGATTTCGATTTTAACGTGACGCATTGCTTGTACTCACGTACAAAAAGCGAATCCGCAAGACATTCCATGTCGAAAGTGAAATTATGCTGTAATATAATTATGTCAGATATACTGGAAATAAATGCCAATCTTTAGGTCGCTGGCAAGATGTCTGTGTTGGAATTTTTTTTTTTTGATTAGATTGGTGAAGTAGAATACCAATTGATGATGAATTGATGGGACTCGAATATACAAAGCGTTTATTATTTTGATTTTTTATTCTTGTTTATTCAATATAGTCTCCTTCTGAGTCTGTATTGACGCAGGAAAAGTTCAACAAATTTTTCGAAACATTTTTATACTCATCGGCTGGAATGGCCTTTAGTATAGCGGTCGAAATCTTTTGGATCACCGAAACGATTTTTTATCATCATCAATTTCAGTTTGGGAAATAGCCAGAAGTCGTACGGGGCCAAATCAAGTGAATACGGTGGATGATCGATATCAATGATGCCTTTTTTGGGTTCACCCACCATGACGGCTTTGTGCGATGGTGCATTGTCGTCCAACAAATAATAATAATGATAATATTTATTGGTGCCAACTCTCGATATTTCGGTCGAACTTTGTAAAAATTCATCAAATGAGTAGAAGGCTTTACAGGTTAAGTACTAAATTTAAGAATGGTAACTCTTGAATCTAAAACATTAAAGAATTTTATTGAATAATAATGTGTACCCACACTTATTAAGTTGGTAGAACTCCCGATAATATTTAATAAAAAGTTTACAGTCTTTGTCAGACCTTCTGGGAACTCGTGAATTCACAATGTGAACAATTCCTTTTGAATCGAAGAAAACATTGTTTTGATTTTGCTCTTCTGAAAACTTCATTTTTACTCTTTTGGCTCTTCTGGTGATTTCTATGCCGTAGATTTCAAGAAATAAATCTTTAGTAGCCACTCACTTATCGAAAATTGGAATTTTAAAGCTATTGAAGGCTGGTTCTAGTTGTTCCTATATTTCATAGTATCGAAGATATCAAAAAAAAACATGACATTTTGGAAGCTGATCTTTTATTGAAAATTGACATTTTCAGGGTGTTCTGACCATTCTCCTATGTATGTATGTATGCGTTGTGGGGTGATATTTGCACTGCGATCTGAAAGGTCTATTGTGTGCCCTCTTTCTTGCTGTGTAGTTGAGGGTTTCTCGACTTTATAGCTGGCTTGCTAAGCCTATCTGCTTTAGGAAATTTAGAATGTGGCATGGCTTGATGTTAGGCAGATCTCCGTCTTCTATTTCATAAGATCTTAGGTCTCAGGACTCAAAGAGGATATATATAAAGGTTTCGTCTTCCTCCTCGCCATTATGCTGTCTCTGCTAGCCCAATTGTTTCCATGTGCCTTCGGAGAGCAAAATGTCAAAATTTTCAAACAAATGTCAATATCTTATAAAGTAACGAAAATAATTGAATATGATCCTATATAAAGTTGCATTAAAATTCCGCAGGGAATTCAAAAATGTGATCATATACAGGGTGTTTCTAAATTGATACGAAAGATTTCAAAGGATGATTCTTTAGCAAAAATTAAGGGGGGGTCTTTCATATAACTTTTTGTTCAACACCCTTTTCCCTCCAAGTTTAAAATTAGGGAAAAAAATGTCTTTATTTAATATATCCACTTTGGAAAAATTTAGAAGAATGAAATTTGGACAACTGATGCTAATAAAATGGCAGTTTTTGAGTGTTTTTCTTACCCTAAAATGTAATCACAAGGGGCTGAAAAAAACAACCCCTATAATATTTTGCATCAGAACTTTTTAATGCGCCTATATTTTCCTATTTAAAAAATTGATTTAAAAAGACAGACTGAATCTGCAACTTTTTTACGTCTAATAAATTTCACGTTCACAAATCTGTTGCACTAGTTCTTGCTTCAATTTTCTCGGATTGCCATGGCGTCATCATGATTGATTTTCTGGATAGGGGTGGAACAACAACTGGGAATTATTATTCGATGTTACTAACCACTTTACGTGAAAAAGTGTTTCGTTTTGAAAAAACAATGTGCATAAATGAAGCGTCAAGTGTTCTGTGTTCAAACTTATGATTGGTAGTGTATATATAAATTATAATATTGCTGTAATTAACTGAATCAAACACCAATATATAATTATTTAGTACGCATTAAAAATCAAAGTTAATGAAAAAAATGATTAATTAAAGCACTTGATGCGAATTAAACACACAGCTAACTTGATTTAATGCAGCAAAAAAGGAACAAAATTGCGAGCATTAGAATTGCATACATCACATAATTTACGCTTGTAGTAAGGAGAGGCAAAATGATTCTTTCTCATTTGTACATAAATTAAGTTTCCAGTTGGTAATGTAATAATTAGGTCACACATACACACGAATACGCGCTCGCGAACGCTTAATACACAACATATTAAATGTGTATATACAATATACAACAACATAACGCTCACTACAAACTAACGATAAGATAATAATTTAAATAATACGTGTAACAACCTTGGCACAATTGTTTACCAGTTTTGTTAGATTCACTCTCGTTGACACACTAACCCAGTGACAGTGACATACTCTCGCCGTTTTTTTTTATTTCGTGTTACGATATACTAAATCGTAATTATGCGCGGCATTTTCATTCAATTTTTATCGATTACGAGTCGTTCTGAAACCAGGTTATATGAATTTTTATGTAAGCTTAATTATAGACGGCTTAATGTTCTCAGCGCAACAGTACTCTGCTAGATTATGCAGATAAAAACAGATATTAAATTAATGCTGAAATATAGAAAAAAAAACACTCGGAAGCTTTATAATCATGTTCGAATAACATACTGAATTATGTATGTATGTAATTATTAATTCTGTATGTATAATGTTATATTTATTCTGATCAATATCTTAGTATAATAAGCTAATTTGTAACATTTTAAAATTATTAGTAATAATATTTTGTTTATTCATTCTCTTCGATATTTTGTTTTTTTGTTGTTTTTTTTTTAGTTTTTGTCATGTTTTGCGTTAACCCTCCGGATTCAGAATCACACCATTCGACGGGTTGATCTCTCAGACCCAACTGTGTTTCATATGCCTAGTTTCTGGTATGCATTTGTTAACCTGGTCGATTTTGCACTGCTAAAAGTAAAAATAGTTTATTAAAAAAAAGTTATATGTAATGCAAATTTTCAAAAGAAATTATAAATTGAAAAACGGAAAAGGCAGTAACAATAACATACAGTTATTTGTAAAGTATATGGCTGAATAAGTGTAAAAGATACTAAATGAGTGTACATAAATTTGACACACAAAATATTGAATGGAAAATGTTAATCAAATTTTGCCGCACAGTCAGCGTAGCATGGTTTTCTGTGTTCCAGACAACCACAGAACTTGCATGAATATGTTGATTATCGGTCCTTACAGAATTTGCACCTTCTTCGAGCAGTTGAAGTCATATGTCTTGTGCACAAATGGAAAACACGGCTAACAGTTCCACTTCTAATAGAGACTAAACCAAAAAAATCCCTTGTTTTCCTTTATATAGTACGAACCAAGTTTATAAAGCTCGAGGATTCCTCTACAAAAGAAAAACTATTTAGAGTAAGAAAGGCAAATTCCCTAAACTCGAGATAAAAGTTTGCTAAGATGCAAAAACACGCAGAATCGATAAACAATTGAAATTTAGGGACTTACCCGTATGCAAAAGATTCTGCGTGAATACTTATTAACTAGGGAAAGGCCCTTAGAATGTTTTATGCTTAAAAATGACACAAAATTAGCCCCACAAAGCCACAAATTAAGGAAAATATGTCTTTATTAAACTTAGGAAGGTACCAAAAAGCTAAAAACAATTATTTAAAAAAATTCAACCAAAAAAAGATATGCCTGAGCCTCACAGACCCAGACCGTCAACCGGAGGATTAAAGGGACCGTCGAATTAGGCTAAAACGAATATCTGAGGCGCTGAACGCGTCCATCATCTAGTTTACGTCGATTTGGACATGTTAAATATGTCTGCAAAATAGATCCCCAAATGTTTGAATGTTGACGAGAAGCGTGTAAGGGTGAAAGCATTATAATCGATCTGTGCTCGGTTTGAAAATGATGCAGACTTATTAAGCCATATTGTTACTATGGATGAAACTTGGATACATTGCTACGACTCAGAAACAAAGGAACAATCGATGGAATTGAAACACTCTGGTTCTCCAGAGTGTTTCACTCTGCCATAGAGTAATCATGAGTGATTTTCTGGAGAAGGATGGAACAATGACTGCGAATTATTATTCGACGTTACTGACCACTCTATGTGGAAAAATTATGGAAAGACGATGCTGAAAGCTGTCGAAAGGTGTTTTGTTTTTGCAGGACAATTCCTCTGCGTACAAATCGCATGTTTCCATGCAAACAATTCCTGATTTAGGGTTCGTATTACTCGAACACCCCCCTTATTCACCAGACCTGGCTCCGTCCAACTACTATGTCTTTCCTCAACCGAAAAAAGTTTAAAAAGAGGTGGTAGAAGCTGTGGAGGTCTGGTTTGCAGAGCAAGATAAAAATTTATTTTTGAAAAGTCAGTGTCTCACGCCAGCAAATGCATTCCAGTCATACGTCGGCTCTGAACCCCTGAATGGTCGTTCGCTGGCATGTTTTGCTAACATATGATCTATTTCATTGACTCTGATCCCAGAGCAGTTTGGCATCCATCTCAATGTAATACCATGATGTTTGATCGGTTGTCTGAGCTTCCTATGGAACCCCAGTACCAATTCGAAATCAAACTTGATAGTTTGCACTTCTCTAAATGCAACTTAACTGTCAGATATGCATTCAATGTATTTATAAGGGCTCTCCATCGGACAAGAAAGCAATTTTCTGCAAGAAAATTGATGACCACAGTTTTCTGGGATACAGAGGAGATTGTCTTAATTGAGTATGCGCCAAAGGGGATGACAATAATGGGGAATATCTACAAAGACACAAGAAAGAAAGTGAACGTGGCTATATACGAAGAAAGGCCCTATAATTTTGCTCAGAAAGCTCTGCTTCCGCATGACAACTACAGGGTGCTTCAAGCACAAATTGTGCAAGCAGAATCGATGCTTTGCTAGGAATTACAACCTCCACCACTCTCTAATCCCGACAAAAACTCAAGTAACACTGGAGAGGACGTTGATTTTGGTCGAATAAAGATGTGGTAAATGCTGTAGGATTGTATTTTTTGGGAATTATCAAAATAATTCTTTGGATTACGTGTGCTAATGTTAATGGTTCTCACATTTGAAACTAGAATTTTGTTCATTATCTAAATGGTTTTTTTTTCGTAGTTAGGTGGGTAACATAAAAACAATCCTCACGTATTTTGCCTGAAACTACGAGTACAATTATTCTTTGGAATAATAGAAAAATATTTATAGTCTTGTGAGTAACAATAAATTTAATGGTCCTTTTTGTTTCAGGTAACGACAGCGCATGTGGAGGTATGTATAAAATAATTCTTTTAACCGTCAAAACTGTGGTCTCCCTAATGAAATTATTACCGTGCGTAATGATGAATTTTGGCGGCATAGAGCATGATTTAATCCCTTTTTTTTAGATATGTTAATATAATTAATTTAAGAATGATAAACAAAAAAGAATAAAACTCAAGACTTTATACTTCTTTCTAAAAGGACACTTTAAATGAGGGTGATATTGTACTGCGACCTATTGATCTATTGTGGCCCCTTGCATGAGCTGTAAGCTACTGGAGTTTGCCCGCTCTCAGAGCTCCCCATCCAGCCTAAGAGCTTTAATAAACTGCAATAACTGTGATGGTTTCAGAGCAGGTGTTTCCTCTTCGTCCATGACGACTTTACCGAGATAATTAGCTCGGGTTCCCGTGATGGCGGTGCAGTAAGATGTCAGGTGTTTCGAATTTTCATCCTTCGTCCCACAGAACCTGCAGTCGCTATTCCGTTTCAGACCTATCCTTGTCATATGTTCTCCAAGGTGACAATGCCCTGCAAAAAAAACCTGTGAGGATGCGTAGTCTGTTTCTGCTTAATTCTAGCAAGGTTTTTGTTCTATACTTGCTGTAGTTTCCAAGGAATATCTTGGAGTGTCTCAAACCACTCCACACGTCCCTATGGTGTTTACTCAACCTAACCTAAATGTTCAAAATGACGACCTTCCTGTTGGAGGCATAATCGCAACTTCGACTCACAGGCCCTAGACACCGCCCTTAGGACTTCCGGTGATACAGCACGGAAACTCGCACGAATCCTCTCTCGCATATCCTCGACAGTAGTTAGTACCGTCCTGTGACTTCGTTCTTGATGTTGCTCCAGAGGAAAAAATTTAAGGGAGTGAGATCAGGTGATTTTGGCGGCCACCTTACTGGACCCCCACGACCAATCCATGAATCCGAAAACCTTTATATTAATATATTCCCGAACGACACGATCATTATGTGCAGGAGCTTCATCGTGTTGGAAAACTATCTGTCGGCGGGCGGCTAAAGGGGCATTTTCCAAAAGTTCAATCAAGTCGTCATGAAGGAACCTTAAATAATTGTTGCCATTCAGGTTCTCGTCGAAGAAGTAAGAACCAACTAGGTGTTCTACCAATATGCCACCCCAAACATTGCCTGCCAAACCTTTGCTGGTGGTTTCCAATTGTTATGACGTGCGGATTCTCATTGGCGTAATAATGACAGTTGTGGCGATTGACTACCCCATTATTATGGAATGTCGATTCATCCGAAAATAACACGCGCATAAGGTAGGAATTCATCTTGGTCGATTTTGTCGATTGCCCAATTGCAGAAATTCTGCCTGGTTTCAAAATCTTGAGGTTGCAATTGAATTTTAAATGGATGGAACTTGTACTTCTGAAGAATACGATGCACAAATGTCACAATACTGATACGAGGATTTTCAACAGCAGCCTCCAAAACTTGGAAGTCGTTTTCTACGGTCAAAACTGGTTTCGTTCTCACTCTCTTTGCCCGTTGAACAGTGCCAGTAGTTGTAAATCTATCCAACACCTTTTTAAACGCACGTGGATTTGGACAGGATATCTCTCAGCGTACAATCGTGACGCCAACAAACAATTTTTAAAACATTCTCCAAGAATAAACACCATGTCAAGCATTTCTTGTTAAGTTCGAGACATTTTTGCAACGTTTATCAGATAATAATGCTTCTGTCAGTTTTTTGTTATTTCGTTTTCGTTTGCTTTGACAATTGCACTTCTGTTGTTTTATCATGATAGAATTGATTTTGAAAAATTTTATCGACAAATTGACTTAACAACTTGTTTTTCTTTTTAATTTTGTTATGAAATGTGTTGTTTGTTTTGGAATTTCAGTTATCCAACGATGTAATCTTTTAATATGGTTTCCATTTGATATTTTAGAATGAAATGACAATTTGCAAAGCCCATTTAAAAATTGTCTTATTTCCATAAATCACTTGAAAGAAAATTATGGGTAGATGAAGAGGTTTTAGTCTATTCTGAATTTGCACCAAAATATACAGCGTGCTCCAGGATTGATGTTACAAAAAGTGTGCAAGACTAAAAATCTTTGAATCTCAATTTGATCTTTTGTAACTAAGCCCTGCTTGGTTTGAAACTTATTTTCAGTATACTTTCGAGGTTGTAAAATCACGTAGGCCTTGACAGTTGAGCAAGATCTATTTACGTTTCAGGTAAAGTACCTTTCTCGTTCACAGTATGCTAAAATATTACTAAGAAAAGTTGTTCAGAATGACAAACTATGGCCCTATACAATATTTCAGGAAGATCTACCTATTTTGATTAAATCGTTATTTCTTAGATTCAACAAAAGTGTTTTTATAAAAAATGTATTCGTAGAACATCGAACGAAAAAAAAAGCATTTACAACATGTCTAACTTATGACACTGATCTATCAATAAATTCAGGAACAATAACTGCCAGCGTTATCTGCGAATATCTGAATTTTTAGAACAGTCTGATATAAAAAATAATGATTTAATCAAAGTAGGTAGATCTTCCTGAAATTTTGTATAGGACCATAGTTTGTCAGTCTGAACATCTTTCTTTGTAATATTTTAGTATACTCTGAATGAGAAAGGTACTTTACCTGAAACGGAAATGGATCTTGCTCAACTGTCAAAGCCTACGTGATTTTACAAACTCGAAAGTATACTAAAAATAAGTTTCATGGGCTTATTTATAAAAGATCAAATTGACATTCAAAGATTTTTAGTTCCGCACACCCTTTCTAACATCACTCCTGGGATACGCTGCACGTATATTGTTCCATTAAAAAAAAAAACATAAGTTTGACACGCCCCTCATGACCAAAATTATTTTTTGTACTCGCTTATCAAAACCTGTCATTTCACGATTCGATTTGCGTGCGTAAAAAGTCACTTTAAACACGAGTGCGTAAAAGTAAAGTTGGTACTTCCTGGAACTTGATTAATTTATAGTGACATTTTAAAATCATAAATCCCTAACCTTAATAATAATGTCATAAACGATAACGTATTTAACAATATGTATTATTATTATAGTTCTCGTACAAAAAATATTGTACAAACTTCGTGCGTGAAACATTTCGCGAATTCGCCTCCGGCTCGCGCTTTAAACTGGTCACTCATTCGCGAAATATGATTTCACGCACATGGTTCGTAAATAACTATTAGAGACATGGTGATTGTAATTTTGAACAATTTTGTTCTTAGACCTTTTTCGATAAATATACCTAATGTATGATAAAGGAGCTACGGTGCAAGCCATCTTAGGTGCTACACCCTGTATACGCGGGTTTATTGACACAAAAAAAAATACATAGAAGTATTTACATACGGGTTTTTCTTTTGTTTTTGCTAGAAACCACGTGCGATAGTGTTGGGTGAATTTTTTTCGCGGAATTAGACTGTTTTTTAAGTGTTTTTGACGTTGTTAGTTGTTTACGTATGCGTATATGTGCTGTAATTTATACATTTATTTGTATTCTTGATTTTGTCATCTTGTGATGACAATGTCAATTTTAGAACAGATATTGATGATTCAAGTTTATGTAGCTAAATAATAGTAATTATATACCAAGGGAGAGAAGACATTTTTCTCAGCCGAGTAAAAATGGCTAAGAGGCTGAGAAAAATCTTCTCTGCCGTGGTTTATATACTATTTTTTCCACTACTAGCATATTTAACCGCTTTCTCAATAATAATGTAATATAATAAGCCGTTCCGATAAATGTTTAATTTAAGATATCCATAGAAAACATGTTAGTCTGTAAAAACAAATGAATAAACATTTAATGTCAAATTGAGATTTTATTCATATCTTATCACAATACCAAAAAAAAATGTCAGACAGTAGTTGTACTCCTGCAGAAATCCGCAAGGAAGCAAATCAAATAGAGTATGAAAAATACTGGTACACTGGCTTGCAATAAAATCTCGTACACCTAAATGTCAAGCAAGCTAATTTTTGAAGATTATTTTTCAATGTAAGCTGACTTTAGATTTGACGGATGTGACACTATGCATAGAGGTTGTGGTGACTTATAAAAATAGTGTACTTTTGGAAATGAAACGTCAAATTAGAAATGTCACAAAAGGTGAAATCAATATAGGTAAAACTAGGTGTACGAGATTTTATTGCAAGCCAGTACGTCAGGAATTAACATAACCTGCCATAATTGCGCTATTAATTATTATTTTAATAAGTAGTGTTTACCAAATTACGTATTTCCTACTTTGTTTATTTATGTTAAATGTTAACCTAACCTTTTTTCTTGAATTGCGGATTTCATTCGTGCATCTATACGACATCTATGGTTTTATATTCAAATTATTTCTATTCTATACATTTTTATTGAATAAATCATAATTTTTTGCACTACTAGCGTTAGAAGACGTCATTATTTGGTATGTTTTCGGGCCGAGAAGATGAATTTTTCCACTACTAGTGTTAGAAAACGTCATTATTTGGTATGTTTTCGGGCCGAGAAGATGAATTTCTCTCCTAGTAGTCAATAATACAAATTATCTCCTACTAGTAAATAATAAAAACAATTGACAATAATAAAATTATGATTTATTCAATAAAAATGTATAGAATAGAAATAATTTGAATATAAAACCATAGATGTCGTATAGATGGACGAATGAAATCCGCAATTCAAGAAAAAGGTTAGGTTAACATTTAACATAAATAAACAAAGTAGGAAATACGTAATTTGGTAAACACTTCTTATTAAAATAATAATTAATAGCGCAATTATGGCAGGTTGTGTTAATTCCTGACGTACTGGCTTGCAATAAAATCTCGTACACCTAGTTTTACCTAGAAATTGATTTCACCTTTTGTGACATTTCTAATTTGACGTTTCATTTCCAAAAGTACACTATTTTTATAAGTCACCACAACCTCTATGCATAGTGTCACATCCGTCAAATCTAAAGTCAGCTTACATTGAAAAATAATCTTCAAAAATTAGCTTGCTTGACATTTAGGTGTACGAGATTTTATTGCAAGCCAGTGTACCAGTATTTTTCATACTCTATTTGATTTGCTTCCTTGCGGATTTCTGCAGGAGTACAACTACTGTCTGACATTTTTTTTGGTATTGTGACAAGACATGAATAAAATCTCAATTTGACATTAAATGTTTATTCATTTGTTTTTACAGACTAACATGTTTTCTATGGATATCTTAAATTAAACATTTATCGGAACGGCTTATTATATTACATTATTATTGAGAAAGCGGTTAAATATGCTAGTAGTGGAAAAAATAGTATATAAACCACGGCAGAGAAGATTTTTCTCAGCCTCTTAGCTATTAGCTTCGAGCTCGAGCTTCGAGAGCTTCGCGTCTCGGGAAATAATGCTACTCGGCTGAGAAAAATGTCTTCTCTCCCTTGGTATATAATTACTATTATTATTGTCAATTGTTTTTATTATTTACTAGTAGGAGATAATTTTTATTATTGACTACTAGGAGAGAAATTCATCTTCTCGGCCCGAAAATATACCAAATAATGACGTTTTCTAACGCTAGTAGTGGAAAAAAAATAATACAACATCAATAAATGTCTACTTCAAACGTGACAGAGGCTGACAACGCTTATTGTCGGATTTTTATTTTTAAATTTAAACAAATCTCTCTTTTTAATAATAAAAATCCATTGTATACCTTACACAATCCGAGATATACGACATAGACGTATGTATATAAAAGATTTCGTTGAAATATGTGCGCATTTTGGAATGTGCAATCTCCCCGAATTAGTATGGCAGTATTCAAAACGAAAATTTAAATTTAAAATGTTGCTTCGGACAACTCACGCCTGGCTATTTTATAATAAACGTTTTAAAGGCTTTCTAGTACACGGGTTACGCATAATGAATTTGTATAATTATCTCGAGATTTACTATTTGTCTATCCTTGACACACTTGGACGCAATATAGGTAATGCATAAGCGTTTTGTATTAGATAGAGACGCAGGATCGTTTCGTCTCTTTGTTTAATGATTATTTCGCGTGGTTGAGAAATTTCATGTTTTTTTTTTAATAATAATGTATTTATTGTTTTGACACGTTTTTTTTATTTCTTTTTAAAATGGTTTTATCCTGTTTGAATTTTCGACTGCTTTTTAAATTGTGTGCGTCTATATAACTTTATAAAATTAAGTTGGCTTGGATATTTTTGGATCCATTTTCTCGAGTGTATTTGGGGTTGGTGAATGCACAGATGCAATTTAGAATTAGGCAGTAAACTTGAGATGTGTCAGTTCCGAAAAGTTGTTTAGATAATTTTATCATGTAATCTCCATGATTATATTAATTTATTATTAGTGTTTGTTAATGCTTAATATGTCTAAACCCAGATAAAACAAACGGATAATTTAGGACGTAGATTTGTAAGGACATTAAATTCGTCAGTGGCAATCATCTTCTTACAATTAACATCCAATCATTCTCTCCTTCCATAGTTTAAAAGCGTTCAACCAGTTCTCTTTAGCGATACTATCAAAAAAAAAACTTAACAGCGATGTCAATCTCTTCTTCTGTCTGGAATCTTTTCCCTCTCAACTGTTTTTGAGCTCAAAAAAATAGCCACAACAAACAATTTTCAACATACATTTAGCGGTAACTGTCCTGTTCTTCTAATTTTATTGCGGTCACCAAACCCGTACTTCTAAAAAATACTACTACTTCACCATAGTTTGATGGTCTTCAGCATTCAATATATCTAAAGTTTGTTGGCAAATTCTAACACGTTCTGGTTTATGTAAATCTGTCAGATCTATTAGGGTACAAAACGAGTTACAACCTTTTTCAAATATAAATGTTCGTGCAATCATTGCATCGATAATGCGGTTGCAATGTTTTCGACGTTAACATCAGTTAAAGGAGGGCCAGCTCCTTTTCTGTGTACCACCGAATTGCAACCTCGTTCAAATTCTTTATACCATCTATAAACAGTAACTAATGGTGTGAGATCCCAAAAATGCCGATTTGAAACTTTCCTCACACTCATACGCGCTCAAGCCTTTCTTGAAATCATAGTAAATCATTATCGGAAAGTTGTCTCGTGATAATTCCATTTTTTTGATAACAGAAGCTTATTCTATGGACTATTTCTCAGACACTATTCAACCGAATCGCACAAACTAAACTGCAATTGACTGATAAAATAATGCAAACAATTTATTTTGCATGGGTAATTAGATTTTTCAATTCTCAATTATTATTATTATTAGCTTATCCCTCATATTAGTAAAATTTAGTCTTGGATTCTTCTTATTAATCAGCGGATAGCCGCGGCGATTAGGCAGCTGCCCAGTGATATGAGAGCTCGCTAGGGTCGGGAATTCAATTCACCGAGAGGACGGTGACATTTTTGTCGGATAATTGTAGCCTGATCGATTTACTGATATCTGTTGGATTCGAAACGGTTAACAGCGCAGTAAGCGGTGTAAGATAGTGTTGTAGAAGAAAAGGTGGATAGAATTTGAGGAGAAAATGGAAATAAACAGCAGAGAGAACCAAAAATTGTTCTATGGAATGTTGAAGACGTTCAGAAAGGAGAAAACGCAAGAAATAGACGACAGAAACAGCTAGAATGGTGAGGACATTTAACAAAGATAGAGACATCAAAACCAGTAAGAAGAATAGAGGGTAGCAACGGTAATCAGGCAAGCATTATAGCTTAAAAAGCTGCTGATCGCAGATAAAAAAAAACATGATTTATTTTTATGCACTTTACCATAGAACTCGTGATGTTTTTGCATTAAGACTGTTGCCGCAGAGGAAACTACAATGTGTTACTAGGTGTAATCCGCGCGCAAACTCAAGCAAACAGGACATAACTTGCAGCTGGATAGGATTTTGTGCATGGGCAAAACAAAAAAACACACGAAAATATCATAAATACAGATATTTTATTGTTTTGGTGCTCTTCAGCGATAAGGCAACATTTTTCAGGAATGAATGTGCAAATAAACATAACTTTAATTCTTATTTCTATTTAATACTTACCATACCGTCACTCATCATAAGAAAAGGTGGTGTTTTTAAATATGTGGGGTGGCATAATTAGTGAGTCTACAATGGGACCCCATTTTTTTTTCTCAGAATCGATAAATGGGGAACTCTATTTCGACTTATTGGCAAATCGTTTATCGACATAGTTTGAAAACATTTTTCTTCGTACACGTCAATAAATTTGTTACCTAAACGAAACACAGCTCCTGATCACCATAATGACCTCAATCACGATCAACTAGATCATCAATTTACTGAAATCTGTGGCTTGTGCAACTGTAGTGCTTTCCAATTTGTATTGACGATAATCATTATTATCCTAATCATCACTGTGTCAGAGAAGTAGATAGATGGACCGAACTAGGTAAAAGCGACGCTATTTACTCTGATAGTCGAGTAGCACTTAAAGCGATCAGTTCTGCAAGTGCTGACTCAAAGCTGGTCAGGGACTGCGTAAGAGCCCTAAATGAGGTGGGCACCCAAAGGAAAATAACTTTGGCCTAGGTCTCTAGCCACATGCAGGGAAATGAGACAGCAGATGAGCTGGCCAGTCGAGGTGCGTCAAGGCCTTTCATAGGAGCTGGCCCTTCCTTGGGCATCACCAAATTGCAAATTAAAAAGTCCATCTACGAATGGACATATAACAAGTCCAAGGAATGGTGGAAAAGATCACCAGAACAAAGACAGGCAAAGGAGTGAGGTTACTGAAGACCTACTGAGTAAAGACAGGAAGACTATCAATATGAATGTAGGTCTGTTGACCGGTCATTGCAGACTCAATAGGTATATGTTTAACATCGGCCAGGCAGAGGATGCAGGTTCTGTCAAGAGGAAATTCATGTTTTGTGCCACTGCTACGGCCTAGCGAGGACAAGGTTTCTAGCAATGGCCGTAGAGAACTCCATAGCTAATGGCTACATAAAAGAGCCGCTCTCAAAAATGATAGGCCTAATTAAGAAGGCGAGACTAGAGAGCGTTCTCTAAGGAAAAAGGGGGTCACAATAGACCTGCAAAGGTCGCGGTGAAACAGGTTCGCATGCCACCCCATTCCTCACCCTAACGTATTGTCCTAATTGAAAAAAGTTATGGTGGTGATAATGATGTACACTCAACAAAAAACGAAATGAGTCAGTGACGATATCAGCATTGTAACTGTCACATTTCTTTCTCCTTTGAATGTTGTCGTTTCAAAGTCAGCCAAAGAAATTGAAGCTGAAACTATGGGACCGGGCTGTGCTCTCTATCAGTATAACAGCAAATCTTTGACGATTATTGGAGCAAAGAAAACAGTTAGGATTTGTAACAAATTTCTTCGGCCAAGCGTTGGTTCAAAATCGATTGAATAATGTTAAATTATTGGATTATCACAGTTTACACAAAAATTTCACATACATATTCACCTTCAGTTGAAAGCACGACATTAAAGTTCTTGGTTACCAAAATCACAGTGTTACCAAATAATTCACCCAACCCACATCTACGATAGTGTTTTGTCAATAGTTTTGCTTTCGATTGATATCCACTATACACAGTCTAGCCATAAATACTGTCAGTGCCGTTTCATTTAGGGAATTTAGAGTTGAACAAAGTGGTCACATTGTGAAAATGAGTTCAGTATACTTCTGTTACCTGTTGTTAAGTAACAAAACGATTGCTTTGTTTAACCTGGAAAACAATTGGAGTGGTCCGATTACCACCGTGCACACAATGGTTATCAGTCGTTGGTTTGATGAACAATATTCCTAGTTTTTCGCAGAGTTAAATTGGCTCATGAAACAGCTCCAAATTTAAGCGCTTTGGGTTATCGAACATTGAAACATTTTAAAAGACGGGTGAAAACCTGATAGAAATTTGAGTCGAACAGCCGCGTAATATTCAAGAACAGAATAGTCTCACCCATTATCACAGATGATTTATCATTGTGAGCTTATAAAAGATGTAAACGTCACCTTTTGATTAAGAAAAGTTTAAAGGCGATAAGATTATTTGTGGTTTGTAAATATATTTTTTTTTAATTTGCATCATGTCATTTTTGTATTAGGTTTTTTCAAAGTATTGACAGTATTTATGGCTACACTATGTATTAGTTAACAGCAATGTTTATGTCTGGTGAAGTAGTTAGCATAGCTCTAATAAGACATCTAATGAGTTTTGTTTATGGTTTATTTACTGTTATTCTTGGCTTTCTATTTCTGTGGTAGTAATTTTCTCAAATGGTGAACAAAATGGATTGCAGTTATGCATTCCAGAAGAAGCAGAATCGAATATTATTCTATAATAGATCCTAACACAACATTTGAGTTCATTAAATGAGACACTATTTTCATTTTCATTGTGTGTTGTTATAAATATTCATGAAGAAAGTTTTCTTAGCTTTGGCAACTCTGTACTTTGTTTCCTCGTCTATACCTTCTTCAGTTTCTTTCAGCAATAATATAGATGCTATTAATTATCCTAGTCATTTTACCGATATATAAAAATTAAAATTAAAAAAAACTTAGAATTTCAATATGATACATCAATTGATGATAATACTGTTTAATATATGTATTAAGCTTACAACGTACTTACATCTGTTAGAATTCAATTAAATCCAATCAGACGTCATTACGATTGACTTAGCATTCCCTAGCCGTCTTAGGGAGCACGTGCATTTTACTTGCACGTGTCTGCCCTAATTCACACGATGGCGTGACAGAATATTATTCTTCTCGGCACCTATGCGACGAACTGTAACGATACCTCATGCACAACGTCTTCATAACGTCCATGCAACACCGATCGCCTAAGAAATATGGGATACTTGTATGTATGTATATATCGTGGAAGCACCTAATCCAGGGATTTATTTCCCGAGCGTAATAAATTACAAACATGTAAAAATAGACAATTGAAATGCGGTAGAAAAGGTTCGCTTCGTGTTACTTAAGGGCTTTCCTCGTTAGGAAAGAGAAAAGAGAAAGTCGGCTTTATTACTGGAGGTCCGATGTAATGAAACATGGTGGTTACGTCACGTGATACCGAATTAGTTTATAGGTATACGAATTTCAGCTGTCGCTACACGAATCTAAAGATTTTTATTTCGGTTTATCTTTCTGGTCCTTGTCTAGAAATCTTAATTAACTAGAAAATTGCTATTTTTCGAAAAATAAAGAATTTTATGATAAAAGGTAATTAATAACACTTAGATAATGGGATGGTTGCTGTCATAAGTTTTATTCGTCGAGGATAACATAATTGAAAAACATACAGAGAAGCTCAGGTTCATACAATGTTTCTCTTGTAAAGTCCTTGCAGGATTTCTGGATCTGCGGCAAGTTCCAGGGCGTGGTATCCGAGAGGATGCAAGTCGCTCTCAGACTTGTGGAGAGATCGTGCGAAAGAGAAGAGTTAAACGTTAACTCTAGAAAAAACGGTTATGGTTCCGTTCGTTCGGAGGAGGAAGCTCTCCAAATTCGCCCGCCTTGAGTTTCAGTGGGGGGATGCGATGTAGACATCTTCAGCATCAGAGAGACTGGAAAAGTTCTCGTTCGCAAATCGAGTCTAAAACGCCAAACGGCACGGGAGTTGGAATTTCGAGATATGGAGAAGTCGATGGCGAGGCCGTCGTCTATCTTCTAGATCGAGATGATCCCGGAGTAAGTCAATTAATTTTTGACCAGGCTGTTGACTTCTTTGTCCGGGTATAAACTGGTTGTTTCCTCAACCAAAACGGCATGGGGGCACAATAGGTCTCTCTCTTGGCCGAGTATGCCTTTCGGGGTTGTCCAGCCTGTGCAATCGAAAATAAATCATCTGAATTTTCAAAAAAGTATATTTTGGAGGCGTTGTATGTAATAAAAAACGGCATGGCAAAGATCGATCGAGCAACAATAGAAAACTGTTTAAGAAAAGCTGGGTTCGCTTTACTGAACCCAGCATACCAAGCGTATTTCCATTTTGGCAGCAACGACGACTTACCGTTGTTTATCCTAGCGACAATGTCGTGAGCTGCTGAAGAGTTGAATGTTGCCAATGATCAAAATCTAGACCAATTTATAAACATCGATCAAAACACACCAGCAGAAGATGATAATTTCGGAATTCAAGTTGCTGCATTTAGTCAACATGACGATGACATTAGATAACTGAAAAGGTTTTTTAAAGACGATTATGTGGCTCTTGGACAAAGAAGAACAGATTTTTTTTACAAGTTTTGTCTATATGTCATATTCTTGGCATTTATGAGATAGAATACAATGCTCAGATTCAGTCCATCTCCTTTTTGGCTGTCTGACAGTGAACAGGGAGAGGCTGCTAAACTTGGGGTGGATAGATTAGATAATCCCAGAGTAAGACAATTAAAGGTGCAACCAGGGTGAGAGGACTGAAACGACACGGAGGCACAATAGGTCTCTCTTTTGGTTGAGTTTGCCTTTCGAAACTTTGTCCTATAAAACTTTTCCATCCATTTAGTGTCTATAAACCTTGGCGTTGAACAAAAATGTTCATATGAGGATTCTCTTGCCCATAAATGTGATTGTTCTATCTGCTAGGACATTTAGAGCTACTGAAATTACATCCGCAAACTGAACTCTTCCAAAAAAATATGATTGTTCCCGCAATGTTTCTTCACAAAATTCTAAAATATTAATCGTGTTGCATTTCATTTTATATAAGAGCTTCATGTTTCTTTAGATGGAAAGGATAAGGGGATGATTTTATGTTAATAATTGTCTGCCACCACTCTGCATGGTTATATTCAATACTCATTTCATACAAAAGTCCATTTACATCAGGGATCGCCAAACTTTTTTGGTAATCGATCCCTACATAATTTTTCGAAATCTCCATCGACCCCCCACAAAAGTAATTTTCAGTTAATTAAAAAAAACTATCTATTAGTATTTGTCGATTTATTTTATGATTTTAAACATTTATTAAAGTAATTTTATATTGTGCAACAATAGTCTTACAAAAAATATCTTAATGTTGAAATTTAAATACCTTAATTTTTATTAAATAATAAGTAATTATAAATAAATAAAAATATTAAGTAATTAATGAGATGGGTGTGCTCGGTGTTTCTTTACAAGGTTCGCTATATTAGATTCGAAAGTGGTCAACTTCAATCTCAAATCCCCTCGAAACTCCACATTTAATTTGTTCCTGTACTTGGTTAAGATTGAATTTACGTGACTGAAACCGGCTTCAACCATATAGGAATTTGGAAACGCCAGCATAAATGGCTGAGCTATTTCGCAAAGTTTTACATCATTATATTTATATTTGTCCAAAGTTTGTTGTTTGTTATTGTTAAATTTTTAATATGGGTGTTTGCTTCAAGATCCGATAATAATTCAGCAAACTCATGTTGCAGGTTGATATCCATGTTTTCAATTTGAGCGGAAAATGGCGCAATAATCCATTCAGGGATGTCAATGATTTCCAAATCAACAAAGCGCAGTTTAAAATCGTCGCTTAATTTTTTAAGATGACGTATATATTTTCAAGTCTTCTTCTTTTATTTTTAATTGTCGCAGCTTTCATTTGAATTTAATTTTACTTGGAAGCCTAACAGTATTGTCCGAGTCTGGATAATTGTTTCATCTTTTCCTTGCAGCTTTGTTTGGACGTCATTAAATTTTTCAAATAAGTCCGCTAAATAAAAAATATAGTTCTCATTGTTTTGGAGTTCGTTGCGTATTAAGAATTGTTTTTCCTTCGACTCCCAAACGACCCCTGGCTCAAATTGACCCCTGCTTGTGTTAAATAGACACCTGGGGGTCTATATAGACCACTTCGACGACCTCTGATTTACATCAATGCAGTAACAGAAATTTCTTTCATCTTTCTAAAAACAACTGAATTTTTCGTAACGTTGCTTCAATACAGAGAGTGTGACGGTTCGATAGCCGCAGTGGTTAGGCAGCTGACTATCATTGTGACGGGACGATAGAAACCGGGTTTCAATTCTCTGGAGGGGCGGTGACATTTTTTCAGAGGGTTGAAATCCGGATCGACTTACCATTCGCTGTTGGGAGCAAAATGATTAACAGCGCGGCATTATAAAGGGCGATATGATGCTGTCACAAAGCTATTTGAACACAATTTACACACACAAAACTACACCGCGAGAGTTGCAGTCATAGCCAGTAAAGTAATACAGCTTACGGAGTCACTGCAACTAAGCACCTACCACACATTAAAAAGAATGGCATTCAAAACATCGTTGTTTGCGGAAGTAAAAGTCCGTGATGAGATTGCTTGGTTAACGACAAATCATCGGCTTTTGCGACTGGATTTCAGAAGAATTCTTGTTTTTGTTCTACTGCGTTAATTTGACATAACACGAAAATATTCTTCATAACATCTTCTCTATTTTTCTATGGAATGCGTGACGTCTTATCCCTTGTAGTTGTAGCCGCCCTTCACGGAATAGCCGCGAACATATTCGAGCTTGTTCCAATACTTTTTTAATTTTAAATTTTTCATTAATCTTAATGAAAATATGACGTCATATTAGAATATAATTTTTATGTTTAAACACAATACAAAATCGTGTCGGCTAGTGTAATCAGTAATTTAAATTCGTAGTACCTCGTCGTTTAATCTCGTCCTATATCCTGTAGCTTTGATCCTGAATTCACTGCGACACTTTAGAAGATGCCGTCCTATAGTTTGCATTTATTCAGCTCCTGAGGGTATCTTCGTATCACCAGTAAGTACAGCGCTGTATAGCGGTGGTGTACAAACGAAGAAATAATACGGGAACGGGAGAGACGGGTCGCCTCTATATTCGCCCGTTGACCCAGAAACCTAGTGCACTTGAACTGATTTCCTAACGGGCGGGCGTTGCTATACCAGCAGGCAATAGCGGCGACGACGTCAGCGTCGACGTAGGTAGTAGGACGACGGTTCTCTCCGGGTCACGGAGCGCCTGTACTACGACCATGCGCGTAGTACTGTTGCTGCCCTAATAAATTGTAGTGGTTTCTATTAAATAAATATGTTAGATAGATTTTTTTTGACAGGAAGTATTTCGTTTGTTTATAATTAACATCAGGTAATGTTGTAATGTGCGCTTTCATCGTGAAAACATTACCTTTTATTTTCCAAACATCCGATACTTATACACCACATACCAGTTATTGACATATATAAACAAATTGATTAAACTATATCGGGTTTCCTTTAAAAGACTCCTTTAAATTTGAAGTACGTTACATCAAAGTGAGCCAGTCTTCCGATCTAATTTCATATATAGAGACTTACATTGGAATTTAGAACAGTTGCAACACTTTAAACAGAAGAAAAAATATCTATAATTCCGATTGCATAATATATACAAGAATTAACGCAAATGCAATACAGCATTAACAACAACAACAACAGGCAATGTATCGTATGCTTTAATGTGTGAATGAACCGGAATAGGTTCATGGAATAACAATATTTGATGAAATGTGAAATGTTGTATTATGTACGAAAATTGTGATATTGTCCCCTCCTCAAGAGATGTTTCATATCTCGAAATACACTTCTCGTTGATTGAGGTAAGTAATTGCGGTGCTTGCATGTCGGACCTTTGAGGATTGTTGAGTGAGGAATGGTAACTCCAGAGTAATATTTCCGCACCAGTATGTTGGAATAACACCTCCAACGTACTCGTTACAGTCCTCCAATTCAACTGATCCAATCCACATTCTAACTTTGGTATTGCCAGTTTTAGAATGTCTTGTTGTAGGATGTGGGCTCGCAAATCTAACAAAGCTTCCCAAATCACCTGGTAGACTGGTTTCTGATATGGGAAACTTTTCAGTAACCGGATAGAATATTCAATAATGAATCTTCAAAGGTTGGTTCCTGGTGTTGGGCATGTACTCGATGTACAGGCTGGACCACTTAAAATGATGCACTGAAATTATGGACAAACTAAATAAGAAATTTAAAATCGGACCAGGTAAAGCTGTAGAGGCGTAAATATTGTTGTTTACCTGATGCATATATGCATAAAACGCAAAATTTGAATTGTGCTATGTCATTAAATGTCACTTGGCAACTGACAAACTTTCAAAAGTAATTATTTTAAGTAGAAACAATAATTTGATGTTGAGTGTTTGACTTATTGACCAACTTGCATTGAATCTGCATCGGCAAGTGCAAAAATGTCCCTGACTTTTATAAACACAATATTTGAGTCATTTGTTGGGCAAATAGTACTTATATGGGAAATATATTCAAATACTCCTAGTTATTATTAGATTTCGTGGTTTGCACTTCATTTTTTAAATTTAGTTACACTTTAAGATACCCAAATGGCAGAATAGTGATTTAAGTTAATTTAAATAATCAAATTTCATTCTTTGTTATTGCAAACGCAGTCGGATAAAATATTTAATAAGTGGTTGCGATGTGTTAGAAATACTATCTTCTTACAATACAGCGACTATTTATAATAATAAAATGCAAATTAATTTCGGAGTGAAGTCATTATGAATATTATAAAATTTACATTATTATTAAAATGTACTCCTCATCGACTACTCTAAGTTTACCTGGTCGGATTTTGAAATTTTTATTTAGCTTGGCTGTAATTCGAGTGCATCATTTTAAGTGGCCCACCCCTGTATATCAGAAGTTTAATGGTCATTGTCTTCGTGGTACGGGTCTAGACGATTGAAGTGCATAACCCTTGATTTAGTATGAGGTGTCCGTCTTAATCAGTAGTTAACGTCGTTGATTCGCTTCACAATTTCATTCCCAGTGTCTTTGGAATTTTGGGGAAAGCCCTTGTCGACGTTGTGGGTTATACAGGGTGTTTCCTAACTGAATGTCAATATTTTAGGGGATGACTTTTTGGTCCATTTTAAAAAGAAAACTTCATATAAACGTATGACCTAAACGTCTGTCAAAATAGGTAGCTAAAATTCGTCACTGGTGGAATTAAAAATGAATGTGGTGCACTCAATAATGCCTCTTGATACATAGTACACGTATACCACATTTCATTAAAATATCTAAAGTAGTATTACAGGAATTAATGAAAAACTATTTATTTTTTAAACTTTATCACTCTGTATCTCAAAAGTTAAGACGTTTAGGTCATACGTTTATATGAAGTTTTCTTTTAAAATGAACCAAAAAATCGTCTCCTAAAATATTGAAATTCAATTAGGAAACACCCTGTATATAGCCACATGAGGTCACCCACTTGGTAACCTCCACTGTCAACATTCACATCATAGTTCTCTTCCATTTTAGTACTAACGTCTCGAATATTATGGCATACTTGTTCATGGGTGTAGTCCAGGTTTACAGCCAAATTTCAGATCACAAGGCAATCTCAGCTCTTTATCAAATAACACACTGGCAGGAGACTTGTCAATGGTTTCGTGGACAAATGCTCGGTACCCACCAGGAACAGATGCAAGTGTTTATCTTAATCTCTTTGGTTATCTGACACAACCTTGGATAGGTATTGGAGCAAGGTCCTATTTATACACTCTACCATTCCATCCGATCGTAGGTGCAAGGGAGTCGTTCTTGTCTTTGCATTGGTTGTTAGGTCCTCCCATATTCCTATTGATGCGCTAGATGCTGTCATTAGTAACTGAAATTGAGCCATTATCTCTTCCATTATTCTGGCTTTTTGCTGATCTAATTTTTCGTTCAAATTTCCAACTCGTTCTTCTAAATCGATAAATCTATCACGATAAAATCTTTCAAACTCGTTTTGAATTTCGTTTTCAACGTCGATAGCCGCAGTGGTTAGGCGGCTCTCCTGTGTTGTGACATAATGCTGGGAGGACCGTGACATTTTTCTCGGATAATTGAAACCCGATCGATCTACTATTCTCCGTTAGGAATACAATGATTGACAACGCAGCATTATAAACGGGGAAATTGTGTTGTAACAAGGCTATTGAGTTCATTTAAAATAGCTCCCACCACAGATAAAAAAATTATATGGTAAACACTTTTGGTCATTTTTTTTTCAAGATTACTTACAGTTCTTGGTTCGAATCTTGCTGGTGATGCTTATGGCAACGTCTTATAAGATTGATATTTTGGTTGAGCTATCATGCGCTATTGGGACATAACATTGTTTGTGACGAGGTAATGATGTAACAAAGCCATGGCGACACATGTACACACACAATTTAGACAGCAAGAGCCCTTAAGAAAATGTGTTTAAAAATTTAATTTTTTTTTACAGCTTCTTCTTGAAATGAAAATTTGTTAATGTTTCTTTGATGGCAATTGTTTCACTCAAAGATGAAGTGTATTCTCGCATCTAAGAGTTCTGTTTTTGCCGTTATTTTGCTGCTGAGGGTGGTGCGCATAATTAGCCATCTAGATCGTCAGACCTTAATCTTCTGGATTATTGTCTTTAGGGGTGGTTTAAATCCTTAGTGTAATGAGTGCAGCAGCAGTTATAAGAAACAGACCTGCAAGTATTAATAGAGACACTCGCCTTTGTGATGAATTTAATAAGTCTCGGTCTGTATTAGCACAGTGGGTTCGTCGCTTCGTCCTGCGCTCATGGTTCGATTCCTGATATTAATTGGCGGTTGTTTGTTTTTTTTTTATCCTTAACACCAACTTTGCCGTAAGAATTATCGAACTTAATACAATTTTTGATCATGTTGATCATATTCGACGACTTCGTTAGCGTTACAGCTCGTTCTTACAACATTGTATCGTATAGTAAAGCGCGAATAGAAAGAAACCACAATTAAAGCAATCTGTAACCGTGGTGTTGTTGTGTTACGTTGTGTACTACGGCGGTGTTCTGTTTGTAATTTTTTCTTTACTGTACGTAAATTGTGTCATGCTTGTAATCAGTCACGGTGTACGATTGTCCTTGTCATGAAATACAACAAAAATGGAACATTTTCCATACTAATTTATGTTAACTGGAACCTATCCGTGTACGATGTTGGAGAGAACTAAATGCATATACGTAAGTAACGCTTTGTGTGTGTTATAGGGAGACCGGACGGGTAGGGTTTTTAAAAACGTTAGAAACACACCCACGCTCGTTACACCTTGTATTCATAGATGTTGTTCTAATTTCCTATTAGTTTTTGTAACTTGATAAGTATTACAAACATACATATAGTATGTAAGTACATTGCTTTCCATATCCAGGGTTATATGTATGTATTTTGAAATCTGCTTTCAATCTCGTGTAGCATCAAATTATAAGATTCTGTACAGACAATAAGACTTAATCGCCGAGATTAAAATCCCTACATACGAGGGTAGTCCCAGGACTATTCGACCTAACAAAGAAAACAAAAAAATTGAGAAGAAGCGCCTTTGTCTCTCTTTCGGCTCAATACACGTTTCCCAGCGATGTTCAATAGTTTCGATACCCTGTTTATAGTAGGAAACGTCGAGTTCCTCAAAATAGTCATCAGCCGCAGATTCCACCTCTTCATTGTTGGCAAATCTTTTACCACCGAGCCATTTTTTCAAGTTTGCAAACAGAAAATAATTCGAGGAGCCTAAATCTGGTGAATAGAGTGCTTGAAGAAGCAATTCGAACTTCATTTAATTCATTTTGTATTGATGAAACAACACTTTCTTTTTCGCTAAACGCTGCTATTCTATCTTCATTGTGCATGCCAGAAAACTGACGCCATGATCTTACCGGCAGACGAAACTGTCTTCGCCTTCTTTGAACCCGACTCTCTCCTTTCAGACCATTGTTTTGACTGAGGTGTTTGATCTTAGACGTGAAGTGATGGACCCATGTTCTATCCATGGCTATGAATCAACATAAAGCCCTGCTTTATTGCTGTAAAGCTTCGCCAAACACTCGATTGAAACGTCCTCATGACGCTATTCGTGTTCCATTGTCAGTAATCCCGGCACCCATCTGGCGCATAGCTTTCGCATCACCAAGTTTTCAGTCAATATGTGATATAGTGCACTTTTTAAAATGCCTATCATATCTGCTAGTTAGCATTCTTCTTCACTAGACGGTCATCCAATACCATTTTGTGGATTTTCTTCACCATTTCTGTCATGGTCACCTTATTTGGTCGACCGCTGCGATGCTGTGTCTTGTCAGTTCGTGCAGCCTTGTTTAAACTCTGTTACCCAATATGTATTTTACTGTTGTAAACGAATGATGCATTGACTTCTTGTTTGTATTTCAATTAAATTTTTGGACTAAAACTGCTACTTATTCTAAACAAAATATTTTATTGTCTTTTTGGTGGGTTTATCAATGTGAGGATAAAAGTGTTAGTTCAGTAACTGACAGATATTGCTAACTGGCAGATAAAATTTAACAACTACAATGCTTTATATTACAGATAACTTCTATTTAACACTCAATAAACGTTTTAATGTAATTATCTTACGAATAAAATTTTATCTGCAAGTTAATTTATTTATCCTCATATTGATAAACCCACTCTTAGTATAGCTGTCACTGCCCGTATCATTTAGATAATAAGCTACATGAATTGATTGTAGGTTATTTTTCTTGTTCCTATTCTTGTTCCATAAAACACTAAACAGATTTTCCCAGCAGTCTTGCGAAAGTCTACTAATTACAATAACTTCATATGGTTCTTCTTTTAGCAACTTCCTATGTAATTCTAACATTGAACTTGTTGTTATGAGCACACTTGGTTGGCTAGGTTTTCAAGTTGATGTTCCTCAAAATTTCAACCCGGTTTCTACAGTATAAGTAGTAGTAGTAGTAAAAATAATAAATTAATGTAAACCAAATCATAATAATTAATACATCTTTTTTTTTTTACAAGAATTGTTCTACATGTCCGCCATTTTGATCCAAACAGAGAATAACTGCGTCATATACTAGGTAACCGACATCCGAAGTTCGTCTGCACTAAGATTTGTAAAGGCATCATGAACACGATTCAATAATTCCTTTCTAGTACGTACAGGCCTAGAGTACACAAATTCTTTTATACAGTCCCAGAGATAAAAATCGAAGTGCGTCAAATCGGATGATCTAGGTGGCGAGTTCCAGGGTTCTTGTGGGCCAATCCACCGATACTCGAACATTCAAGGTCAACTGCTGATGTACAGTTAGAGTGGAATGTGCTGGGGCACCATCCAGTCGATACCAACTGTTCACTCTGTCACGTGGAGGTGGATCATTTAATAAATCACTAATAAACCCTCTGAGTATCTCTAAATATCTAACATCATTTAAATTTTTATCATATACCTGATATGCTACGCTACTGTCCATAATTAAACAAAAAACATTAAAACTAATGCGGTCCTGGTGATTATTGTTCCTTATTACATGTGGATTATATTGTGTCCAGTAGTGATCATTTCGGCGATTTATAATTCCTTGCCTGTTGAATTTAGATTCATCAGTCCACATAATCCTATGAAGAAATCTGGGATCTTCTGTCATTTTTATGTACATGAACTCGCAAAAACCGACTCGTTTTGCCTCATCACCAAGACGTAATCCGAGCACAATAACTTCAAAGAAAGGCTGCATTTTATGTTTTTTTAATATTATGTGGATTGACACTCTTGAAATACCCAATTCTAGCGCTTCTGCCGTAGGATAAGCTTATGCGTGGATAAGCTTGAAAATAAGCCAAACCATTCAGCTCGTTATCTTCATTATTTGTTATGGGTTTTCGGTAATTTCGGCCCTTTCGACCATGTAATAATATACAGGGTGTTGTGTTTGAAAAACTGAACTTTCTCAACTTTAAAGATGATGTAATTGGTCATAAAATTTTAGACACCCTGTATGCGATAAATCAGTTGTCAATGTGAATTCCGAAAGTACCATTCTGCAGCTTTCGTAGTATAGTGGAGACCACCAAGTATAGTGGAGACCGCCAGTCGAAAATGGGTAAAAAGACGCAGTATTGAAAATAAAGCTACATAATTCAAAATTTTCAAAATAATCAAGACAGGGAAACTATATAGAACTCATCACGAAATTTCCTCAGGAATTCGGAAGTGGTACGACCTTGAAAATATTTTAGAATGTAGGAGCATCTTGACTAACCCTTAAGTCCAAAAATTCAGGATTCTAAGGTTTTTCTAAGAGCGAAAATTTCTAACGAACTCCTACCATGACAAACTCTGTATTACTTGATCTGCTTATTTTCATTTTGTCGAAAATGACACAAAGCAAAATTTCTTCTGAAAATTTGAGGGTCAATTTAAAATCATGAATATGTTAGGTATCCATACATTTTTATGGGCATGGAGTACATTAAGATTTATTTGTGCATTCTCCATTAACAGAAAAGCTCCTAAAATGCAACGCAACAATCTGGTTTCATCTGCCGATTATGTTGACTAACTTGAAGATTAAAATGTGAGTCACCAAACTAGCAAGTGTTATGTCTTCAGAATATTTATTAGAAAAACGATCAAACTTTGTACATTCAGTACAGTCAGATCAGGTGTTCTGAATACCTGGAAGGGAAGAAAGGGGTTCCAAAAACTTTCCAGATATTTTCCGATAAGGCAGCAGTAAGAGCACCAGAAGTAAGAAATAACGACTGGTAGGATTTAAAAAAAATTGCATTTAGTACCGCGCCTTCACTAGAGACGGCCAAGGTTTTTTTTTAATGGTTAGTGATAGTCCATGTAATCAGTCACAAATGCATAATTTTGACAGTTCATCGAATATTTAGTTTTAGCTTAATCTGAGTTGTTATATTATTATTTGACAGAGAGTTAAAAGATAGAGTTTGATAAAAGATTTTCGAGATGTGGAATAGCTCACTCCAATCCAATATACAGAGTGTCCGAACTTTATATATTGAAAGTTAATGTTCTCGTGTACACCTACATATTCATTTATTTCAGAGATAACGATCACCCCTTACACAATTAGTCTTATAAACATTCCAAGCGAAGCATTTCCCATCTTTTTTCAGCATTAAATCCGGTAATTATCCATTTTTTTCCACCGGTATTTTTAAAAATCCCTCATTATACAAGAAACATACTCCTTTTTTACGTACACCTAATGTTACACACAATGCTAGAGCAGGCAGCGGAGCCAGCAAAATTATGCCATCGTCACGGTGGGTTGGTTCGCTGTTCGCCGGTTGAGAGACGAAGCGGCGTAAAGCGGAGCCGTAGCCGCGTATACTAGCACCGTCTCAAGTGGAATGGAAGGAAGAGAAGGGAGAGGGGGAAAGTACCTCTTTGGGAATGGTGTCAGACCGCCTTATAATGCGGTTACGCAAACCGTTACAAAGTACACACGGTCTTCGCCTCCTCTTGTATTGCTCTCTTGCGCGCTGCGGCGATGATGGTAACCAAGAGACGGAGAGCACGACCAGAGCAAACGGTTATGACATCACGCATAAGCGGCGCGAGTTAACAGGTTGTACGCCACCACTATCCTGAAACATAGGCGGATAATGTATGCGACATGTATGGTGTTTTGTATTAGATTTAATCGGTTCTAATATCGCTGCCTGCTTGGACTTGTTTCCTGTATTTGTGAATAGAATACAAGAGGTTCGCTCGATAAATGCTTGTCAATAATAATCACTGGCTAGTAACGTTAAATTTACACCGCGATAGATGTCACTATAATAGCTGTGGCAATATAAATTGAGCTTGCAGGTTGTTTCTGTCGTTTGTGATCATCTTCAGAAACTTTTATTATAATTACCATAAGGGGTAGTACCATACAGGGTAGTTAAGGATGTATATGTAAATATATATGTTAAATCATTTCACGATTACTGCTGACGTCAGTACAGGACCTCACAATGACGTTCAAATGTCGCAACATGCTGACATAATTTAACTGAGTTTTTCGACGTCAAAATATCGTCCCTTCCCTATTTATGGTAATAGAGCAGGATTAGACTACATTATAACGTGTTTAGCCCGCTTTAGACGTGTTTGTGACTAATTTTGGACGCAATTGTGCAAGTTTTCAATAAAATCCGAGGATACCTTTGTCTTGTGAACGGTAAATTCAACTAGTAGTTGTATATCATAAAGGATACGACTTAGTTACATGAGTACGTCAATATGATGTCAAAAAATGCCTTTGTTTGTCTTCTTTCAAATATTTGACTTGATTCTTCAGTGTTTTTCAACATTTTGCATGACACGCCCCCCCCTCCCCCAGTATCAAAAAATATTTTGCGACCCTCTCCCCCCCCCGAAATTTTTTTCATGTATGTTAAAAATATACAGGGTGTTTCATAATATATGCGCAGAACTTCAGGATGTGATAGCTTGTCCAAAAATTTGAAAAAAAGTTTCTCTCAACTTACCTTCTAAAATGCACCATTTTCGAGATACAGGGTGTTGAAATTTAATAAAAACAATTCTGTTTTTGGAAATATCGCACAGGTTGAAAAACACTGTTCTAGATCATTCTTCTGGTTGGAGGAGGGAGTATTTGTATATTGCGAAGTACAACGTCAAAATGCCGTCTTAAAATGATGCTGTCGAGCTTTCTGTAAAATAGCGCTCTAAAGACATCAAAATGATCATTTATTGACGCCATAGTAACCTTCCTACGTTGACTGGGTATCGTTCTACTTTCATGTCCGAAACGTCTGTAATTTTCTTCCAGCCAAAAAAATTGATGGGTTTTGGGGTGACGTTTGTACACTTGGGCTTTTAAGTATTCCCAAAGAAAAAATCAGAATGTGATAAATCGAGTAGCCTTGAGGATCGGGCGGTGATTCCTTTCAAAGAGAGATGACTTCCAGAAAATAACTACCAAAGTTTGTAGACAACGCTGAGAAATGTGAGCTGTGGCTTCGTCTCGTTGGAACCAGACTTCTGCCTCTTCATGATCCCCAAGAAACTGATTTATCTTAATTACAGACAAGATATCACTTTACATTAGAACACACGTATTCATTAAAAACGTTCTTAGAATATACAGGGTAAGTCACGACTATTCCCTCGTTATCCTAGTTTATGACGTAGAATCCAAAAATGATATAGGGAGTTCCATTAAAAATAACCTAACTCTGAAGTGCTATACTTTTTTGAATCACCCTGTATACTTGCAAATAATTTTAAAATGTGCTCCTTATCGTCCTACATGTTTAAAATTTGAAAATCATATCCTTTTGCGTTTAGACACAAGAGACCGAGGGAATAGTCGTGAGTCACCCCGTATACACATAAGTTTATACTTATTCGATGAAATCTTTGACAATTAGCAAATTTTCTATTTTCGCACTCCGACGTCGTCTCCTGATGATGGCATACAGTCGAAACATGTAGAGATAAAAATAAAAAAGAAATTCTGTGAGGAAGAACAAATCTATTTTTCATTTTGATTTATCGTAGGTCGGAAGAAGGTCTCTACTATGTGTCAGTAAAAATACGAACCTCACACACCAAATTCAGCAATGACGCACCAAACTGTCACATGAAGGCTGTGAAGTGCCATGATTCTTCTTGCACACCTATCACAAGAACCCAAGGCAGCTGCATGTTTAAGTGCTGAACGTTTTTGAGGCTGTTAGAGTGGCAGCATCTCTGACGATCGGTTTTCGCTCGAGTTACCATTCATAGTTGACAATAGTAGTTAACAGTGCTGCATACAGCAAGAGCTGGTAGTTTGGAGAGCCACTGCAGCTGTAGCTAACACAAAAAAAGAAATCACGTCGATGTTAACAAAGTTGGCAATTGATAAATAAAAATCAACGATAAAATTTAGAAAATCAATACCATTTTATAGGCTTTTGCGGCCGATGTCATTTTGTAGGTTTTGAAGTGCCTTCAGGAAGAATCTGATCATGGAATAGCGAATTGCTGATGATCGATAGTGACATACCACGAGAAATTCAGAAGAAGTCTTAAAGTTTAAGAATATTAATGACTATATCGATAATTGATATCATTCATAAAATATCGATATCGATGAGAGATATTAGAGCAGAATTGATGTTCGATAATTTCAAACATCGCGGAATTTTAGTGTCCGCGTTTCTTCTTCTTCTTTCAATCTACATACAATCTAGGACACTCACCAGCTGAACGTTTGCGCTGTTCGCACTTTTGAAATTCGTCCGCGTACCTTCGTAGACAGAGGAGACACGCATTCTCACTCGTAATTAGGAGATAGAACAGTTGCCATTTCACTCTCTCTCTTTGGCGCATTCAAAGAACGACACACCTCATCATCTTACTTTCTTATTGTATCATAGTTATGAATGAATTTCACGTCATTCCATTTCACTTTCTATTTACACCGTCGTTGTTATTCGTGTCATAACATGCGTATTCTACTTACTCTCCGTTAATACGTAACAGTTTTTTTGTGTAGCTTTGTGGTCCTCGTATGAATGTTATGCAAAACGAAGAACGAAAACGAAAGCGATTTCGATTTTAAACATTCATTTTCGAATCTCCTCTTTAAGCGGATAACACAGAGGGCACCACTAAGCTGTATCACATCCGATATCTACCTGTCAATTATTCGACCGATAGATGGAGCTCTTTCTGTTGATGTATGAATAAGAAAGCGGTGCGCGATGCTGTGTTTTGAATCTCCAGCATTTCAAATAAGCTCGCTCTTATGCTAATCTGTTGATTTGGTAATACTTTTTTTACACATATAGGATTTCTGTTGTATGGTTATAATGAAACGCTGATGCGTGTGTGTTTGTGTGTGTTGAAACTCGACGCGTGACCTTGTCCTAATAGCGGTTGTATTGGTGCTGTTTCTGTTGCTTGCAGATGCTGGATGGAAATTTGAAATGCGTAGATTATGCGTGTTAAAAAAATTCGCGGATCTGTTGGTTTTAATGTTCGTTATTATAGAGTTTAAATTGTATATATGTATACATAACTCCTAATTTTTTGCTTAAATATTAGTACATAAAATTCTGAAGGTTTGTATTGTAGTCTTTGGAATAATTACAATTAGAATGTATTCGAATTACGGCTGAATTTCATTTTTCCTAAAATGTTCCTTTTAGTCGCTACACAAATTAAATAATAAAAAGTAAATAACAGTCTTTATTGTTGCTGACTTGACGAAATCAAAGTTTGAAAGCATTAGGAGTGGTTTCGACCTTCCAGGTCTCGTCAGCCCAGCCACGAATGCAAGATCTAGTTTCATCGCACTTCGCATCTCAACTAGCACACGGCAGCGCACTACGCAACACAATTCGTGGATTGACATTCCCGCTAGATGTCTCGAACTGCTAAGCAGTCAATGCTGTTTCCATACACGGATTAGCATCACGTAACATATGCTACAATGTGTTACTCGGTGTAATCCGCGCGCAAACTTAAGCAAACAGGACATAACTTGCAGCTGGATAGGATTTTGTGCATGGGCAAAACAAAAAAACACAGGAAAATATCATAAATACAGATATTTTATTGTTTTGGTGCTCTTCAGCGATAAGGCAACATTTTTCAGGAATGAATGTGCAAATAAACATAACTTTAATTCTTATTTCTATTTAATACTTACCATACCGTCACTCATCATAAGAAAAGGTGGTGTTTTTAAATATGTGGGGTGGCATAATTAGTGAGTCTACAATGGGACCCCATTTTTTTTTTCTCAGAAACGATAAATGGGGAACTCTATTTCGACTTATTGGCAAATCGTTTATCGACACAGTTTGAAAACATTTTTCTTCGTACACGTCAATAAATTTGTTACCTAAACGAAACACAGCTCCTGATCACCATAATGACCTCAATCACGATCAACTAGATCATCAATTTACTGAAATCTGTGGCTTGTGCAACTGTAGTGCTTTCCAATTTGTATTGACGATAATCATTATTATCCTAATCATCACTGTGTCAGAGAAGTAGATAGATGGACCGAACTAGGTAAAAGCGACGCTATTTACTCTGACAGTCGAGTAGCACATAAAGCGATCAGTTCTGCAAGTGCTGACTCAAAGCTGGTCAGGACTGCGTAAGAGCCCTAAATGAGGTGGGCACCCAAAGGAAAATAACTTTGGCCTAGGTCTCTAGCCACATGCAGGGAAATGAGACAGCAGATGAGCTGGCCAGTCGAGGTGCGTCAAGGCCTTTCATAGGAGCTGGCCCTTCCTTGGGCATCACCAAATTGCAAATTAAAAAGTCCATCTACGAATGGACATATAACAAGTCCAAGGAATGGTGGAAAAGATCACCAGAACAAAGACAGGCAAAGGAGTGAGGTTACTGAAGACCTACTGAGTAAAGACAGGAAGACTATCAATATGAATGTAGGTCTGTTGACCGGTCATTGCAGACTCAATAGGTATATGTTTAACATCGGCCAGGCAGAGGATGCAGGTTCTGTCAAGAGGAAATTCATGTTTTGTGCCACTGCTACGGCCTAGCGAGGACAAGGTTTCTAGCAATGGCCGTAGAGAACTCCATAGCTAATGGCTACATAAAAGAGCCGCTCTCAAAAATGATAGGCCTAATTAAGAAGGCGAGACTAGAGAGCGTTCTCTAAGGAAAAAGGGGGTCACAATAGACCTGCAAAGGTCGCGGTGAAACAGGTTCGCATGCCACCCCATTCCTCACCCTAACGTATTGTCCTAATTGAAAAAAGTTATGGTGGTGATAATGATGTACACTCAACAAAAAACGAAATGAGTCAGTGACGATATCAGCATTGTAACTGTCACATTTCTTTCTCCTTTGAATGTTGTCGTTTCAAAGTCAGCCAAAGAAATTGAAGCTGAAACTATGGGACCGGGCTGTGCTCTCTATCAGTATAACAGCAAATCTTTGACGATTATTGGAGCAAAGAAAACAGTTAGGATTTGTAACAAATTTCTTCGGCCAAGCGTTGGTTCAAAATCGATTGAATAATGTTAAATTATTGGATTATCACAGTTTACACAAAAATGTCACATACATATTCACCTTCAGTTGAAAGCACGACATTAAAGTTCTTGGTTACCAAAATCACAGTGTTACCAAATAATTCACCCAACCCACATCTACGATAGTGTTTTGTCAATAGTTTTGCTTTCGATTGATATCCACTATACACAGTCTAGCCATAAATACTGTCAGTGCCGTTTCATTTAGGGAATTTAGAGTTGAACAAAGTGGTCACATTGTGAAAATGAGTGGTATACTTGCGTTAGTAGTATAGTAACAAACACGGTTGCTGTTTAACCTCAAAAACAATGGAGTGGTCCGATTACCACGTGTGCGTTATGGTTACTGTCGTTGGTTTGATGAAGGCAGGGCATAGTTCTTCGCAGAGTTACTCGCTCATGAAACAGCTCAAAATCTGTGAGCGCTTTGGGTATCGTACATTGAAACATTTTAAAGAGACGGGTGATGTTGATAGACCAAGAGTCGAACAGCCGCGTAATGCAAGAACAGAATAGTCTCACGCATTATCACAGATGATTTACATATGTGAGCTTATAAAAGATGTACACGTCACCTTTTAACAGAGAAAAGTGAAAGGCGATAAGATTCGATTTGTGGTTTGTAAATATATTTTTTTTAATTTGCATCATGTGTCATTTTTGTATTAGGTTTTTTCAAAGTATTGACAGTATTTATGGCTACACTATGTATTAGTTAACAGCAATGTTTATGTCTGGTGAAGTAGTTAGCATAGCTCTAATAAGACATCTAATGAGTTTTGTTTATGGTTTATTTACTGTTATTCTTGGCTTTCTATTTCTGTGGTAGTAATTTTCTCAAATGGTGAACAAAATGGATTGCAGTTATGCATTCCAGAAGAAGCAGAATCGAATATTATTCTATAATAGATCCTAACACAACATTTTGAGTTCATTAAATGAGACACTATTTTCATTTTCATTGTGTGTTGTTATAAATATTCATGAAGAAAGTTTTCTTAGCTTTGGCAACTCTGTACTTTGTTTCCTCGTCTATACCTTCTTCAGTTTCTTTCAGCAATAATATAGATGCTATTAATTATCCTAGTCATTTTACCGATATATAAAAATTAAAATTAAAAAAAACTTAGAATTTCAATATGATACATCAATTGATGATAATACTGTTTAATATATGTATTAAGCTTACAACGTACTTACATCTGTTAGAATTCAATTAAATCCAATCAGACGTCATTACGATTGACTTAGCATTCCCTAGCCGTCTTAGGGAGCACGTGCATTTTACTTGCACGTGTCTGCCCTAATTCACACGATGGCGTGACAGAATATTATTCTTCTCGGCACCTATGCGACGAACTGTAACGATACCTCATGCACAACGTCTTCATAACGTCCATGCAACACCGATCGCCTAAGAAATATGGGATACTTGTATGTATGTATATATCGTGGAAGCACCTAATCCAGGGATTTATTTCCCGAGCGTAATAAATTACAAACATGTAAAAATAGACAATTGAAATGCGGTAGAAAAGGTTCGCTTCGTGTTACTTAAGGGCTTTCCTCGTTAGGAAAGAGAAAAGAGAAAGTCGGCTTTATTACTGGAGGTCCGATGTAATGAAACATGGTGGTTACGTCACGTGATACCGAATTAGTTTATAGGTATACGAATTTCAGCTGTCGCTACACGAATCTAGAGATTTTTATTTCGATTTATCTTTCTGGTCCTTGTCTAGAAATCTTAATTAACTAGAAAATTGCTATTTTTCGAAAAATAAAGAATTTTATGATAAAAGGTAATTAATAACACTTAGATAATGGGATGGTTGCTGTCATAAGTTTTATTCGTCGAGGATAACATAATTGAAAAACATACAGAGAAGCTCAGGTTCATACAATGTTTCTCTTGTAAAGTCCTTGCAGGATTTCTGGATCTGCGGCAAGTTCCAGGGCGTGGTATCCGAGAGCATGCAAGTCGCTCTCAGACTTGTGGAGAGATCGTGCGAAAGAGAAGGGTTAAACGTTAACTCTAGAAAAAACGGTTATGGTTCCGTTCGCTCGGAGGAGGAAGCTCTCCAAATTCGCCCGCCTTCAGTGGGGAGATGCGATGTAGACATCTTCAGCAGAGAGACTGCAAAAGTTCTCGTTCGCAAATCGAGTCTAAAACGCCAAACGGCACGGGAGTTGGAATTTCGAGATATGGAGAAGTCGATGGCGAGGCCGTCGTCTATCTCCTAGATCGAGATGATCCCGAAGTAAGTCAATTAATTTTTGACCAGGCTGTTGACTTCTTTGTCCGGGTATAAACTGGTTGTTTCCTCAACCAAAACGGCATGGGGGCACAATAGGTCTCTCTCTTGGCCGAGTATGCCTTTCGGGGTTGTCCAGCTTGTGCAATCGAAAATAAATCGTGTGAATTTTCTAAAAAGTATATTTTGGAGGCGTTGTATGTAATAAAAAACGGCATGCCAAAGATCGATCCAGCAACAATGGAAAACTGTTTCAGAAAAGCTGGGTTCAGTAAAGCGCATACCAAGCGTATTTCCATTTTGGCAGCAACGACGACTTACCGTTGTTTATCCTAGCGACAATGTCGTGAGCTGCTGAAGAGTTGAATGTTGCCAATGACCAAAATCTAGACCAATTTATAAACATCGATCAAAACACACCAGCAGAAGATGATAATTTCGGAATTCAAGTTGCTGCATTTAGTCAACATGACGATGACATTAGAGAACTGAAAAGGGTTTTTAAAGACGATTATCTAGCTCTTGGACAAAGAAGAACACATTTTTTGTTTACAAGTTTTGTCTATATGTCATATTCTGCGCATTTATGAGATAGAATACAATGCTCAGATTCAGTCCATCTCCTTTTTGGCTGTCTGACAGCCATCCAGGTCCAACCAGGTTGAGAGGACTGAAACGACACGGAGGCACAATAGGTCTCTCTTTTGGTTGAGTTTGCCTTTCGAGGTTTGTCCTATAAAACTTTTCCATCCATTTAGTGTCTATAAACCTTGGCGTTGAACAAAAATGTTCATATGTGGATTCTCTTGCCCATAAATGTGATTGTTCTATCTGCTAGGACATTTAGAGCTACTGAAATAACATCCGCAAACTGAACTCTTCCAAAAAAATATGATTGTTCCCGCAATGTTTCTTCACAAAATTCTAAAATATTAATCGTGTTGCATTTCATTTTATATAAGAGCTTCATGTTTCTTTAGATGGAAAGGATAAGGGGATGATTTTATGTTAATAATTGTCTGCCACCACTCTGCATGGTTATATTCAATACTCATTTCATACAAAAGTCCATTTACATCAGGGATCGCCAAACTTTTTTGGTAATCGATCCCTACATAATTTTTCGAAATCTCCATCGACCCCCCACAAAAGTAATTTTCAGTTAATTAAAAAAAACTATCTATTAGTATTTGTAGATTTATTTTATGATTTTAAACATTTATTAAAGTAATTTTATATTGTGCAACAATAGTCTTACAAAAAATATCTTAATGTTGAAATTTAAATACCTTAATTTTTATTAAATAATAAGTAATTATAAATAAATAAAAATATTAAGTAATTAATGAGATGGGTGTGCTCGGTGTTTCTTTACAAGGTTCGCTATATTAGATTCGAAAGTGGTCAACTTCAATCTTAAATCCCCTCGAAACTCCACATTTAATTTGTTCCTGTACTTGGTTAAGATTGAATTTACGTGACTGAAACCGGCTTCAACCATATAGGAATTTGGAAACGCCAGCATAAATGGCTGAGCTATTTCGCAAAGTTTTACATCATTATATTTATATTTGTCCAAAGTTTGTTGTTTGTTATTGTTAAATTTTTAATATGGGTGTTTGCTTCAAGATCCGATAATAATTCAGCAAACTCATGTTGCAGGTTGATATCCATGTTTTCAATTTGAGCGGAAAATGGCGCAATAATCCATTCAGGGATGTCAATGATTTCCAAATCAACAAAGCGCAGTTTAAAATCGTCGCTTAATTTTTTAAGATGACGTATATATTTTCAAGCCTTCTTCTTTTATTTTTAATTGTCGCAGCTTTCATTTGAATTTAATTTTACTTGGAAGCCTAACAGTATTGTCCGAGTCTGGATAATTGTTTCATCTTTTCCTTGCAGCTTTGTTTGGACGTCATTAAATTTTTCAAATAAGTCCGCTAAATAAAAAATATAGTTCTCATTGTTTTGGAGTTCGTTGCGTATTAAGAATTGTTTTTCCTTCGACTCCCAAACGACCCCCTGGCTCAAATTGACCCCTGCTTGTGTTAAATAGACACCTGGGGGTCTATATAGACCACTTCGGCGACCTCTGATTTACATCAATGCAGTAACAGAAAGTTCTTTCATCTTTCTAAAAACAACTGAATTTTTCGTAACGTTGCTTCAATACAGAGAGTGTGACGGTTCGATAGCCGCAGTGGTTAGGCAGCTGACTATCATTGTGACGGGACGATAGAAGCCGGGTTTCAATTCTCTGGAGGGGCGGTGACATTTTTTCAGAGGGTTGAAATCCGGATCGACTTACCATTCGCTGTTGGGAGCAAAATGATTAACAGCGCGGCATTATAAAGGGCGATATGATGCTGTCACAAAGCTATTTGAACGCAATTTACACACACAAAACTACACCGCGAGAGTTGCAGTCATAGCCAGTAAAGTAATACAGCTTACGGAGTCACTGCAACTAAGCACCTACCACACATTAAAAAGAATGGCATTCAAAACATCGTTGTTTGCGGAAGTAAAAGTCCGCGACGTGATTGCTTGGTTAACGAAAAATCATCGGCTTTTGCGACTGAATTTCAGAAGAATTCTTGTTTTTGTTCTACTGCGTTAATTTGACATAACACGAAAATATTCTTCATAACATCTTCTCTATTTTTCTATGGAATGCGTGACGTCTAATCCCTTGTAGTTGTAGCCGCCCTTCACGGAATAGCCGCGAACATATTCGAGCTTGTTCCAATACTTTTTTAATTTTAAATTTTTCATTAATCTTGATGAAAATACGACGTCATATTAGAATATAATTTTTATGTTTAAACACAATACAAAATCGTGTCGGCTAGTGTAATCACTAATTTAAATTCGTAGTACCTCGTCGTTTAATCTCGTCCTATATCCTGTAGCTTTGATCCTGAATTCACTGCGACACTTTAGAAGATGCCGTTCTATAGTTTGCATTTATTCAGCTCCTGAGGGTATCTTCGTATCACCAGTAAGTACAGCGCTGTATAGCGGTGGTGTACAAACGAAGAAATAATACGGGAACGGGAGAGACGGGTCGCCTCTATATTCGCCCGTTGACCCAGAAACCTAGTGCACTTGAACTGATTTCCTAACGGGCGGGCGTTGCTGTACCAGCAGGCAATAGCGGCGACGACGTCAGCGTCGACGTAGGTAGTAGGACGACGGTTCTCTCCGGGTCACGGAGCGCCTGTACTACGACCATGCGCGTAGTACTGTTGCTGCCCTAATAAATTGTAGTGGTTTTTATTAAATAAATATGTTAGATTTTTTTTTGACAGGAAGTATTTCGTTTGTTTATAATTAACATCATGTAATGTTGTAATGTGCGCTTTCATCGTGAAAACATTACCTTTTATTTTCCAAACATCCGATACTTATACACCACATACCAGTTATTGACATATATAAACAAATTGATTAAACTATATCGGGTTTCCTTTAAAAGACTCCTTTAAATTTGAAGTACGTTACATCAAAGTGAGCCAGTCTTCCGATCTAATTTCATATATAGAGACTTACATTGGAATTTAGAACAGTTGCAACACTTTAAACAGAAGAAAAAATATCTATAATTCCGATTGCATAATATATACAAGAATTAACGCAAATGCAATACAGCATTAACAACAACAACAACAGGCAATGTATCGTATGCTTTAATGTGTGAATGAACCGGAATAGGTTCATGGAATAACAATATTTGATGAAATGTGAAATGTTGTATTATGTACGAAAATTGTGATATTGTCCCCTCCTCAAGAGATGTTTCATATCTCCAAATACACTTCTCGTTGATTGAGGTAAGTAACTGCGGTGCTTGCATGTCGGACCTTTGAGGATTGTTGAGTGAGGAATGGTAACTCCAGAGTAATATTTCCGCACCAGTATGTTGGAATAACACCTCCAACGTACTCGTTACAGTCCTCCAATTCAACTGATCCAATCCACATTCTAACTTTGGTATTGCCAGTTTTAGAATGTCTTGTTGTAGGATGTGGGCTCGCAAATCTAACAAAGCTTCCCAAATCACCTGGTAGACTGGTTTCTGATATGGGAAACTTTTCAGTAACCGGATAGAATATTCAATAATGAATCTTCAAAGGTTGGTTCCTGGTGTTGGGCATGTACTCGATGTACAGGCTGGACCACTTAAAATGATGCACTGAAATTATGGACAAACAAAATAAGAAATTTAAAATCGGACCAGGTAAAGCTGTAGAGGCGTAAATATTGTTGTTTACCTGATGCATATATGCATAAAACGCAAAATTTGAATTGTGCTATGTCATTAAATGTCACTTGGCAACTGACAAACTTTCAAAAGTAATTATTTTAAGTAGAAACAATAATTTGATGTTGAGTGTTTGACTTATTGGCCAACTTGCATTGAATCTGCATCGGCAAGTGCAAAAATGTCCCTGACTTTTATAAACACAATATTTGAGTCATTTGTTGGGCAAATAGTACTTATATGGGAAATATATTCAAATACTCCTAGTTATTATTAGATTTCGTGGTTTGCACTTCATTTTTTAAATTTAGTTACACTTTAAGATACCCAAATGGCAGAATAGTGATTTAAGTTAATTTAAATAATCAAATTTCATTCTTTGTTATTGCAAACGCAGTCGGAT